>JAEQBA010001168.1:0-155118 GCA_019434445.1 Phalangium opilio
TTAACGGTTAAAACTACACTTGCGATGCCTAAGCCCGACGTCTTAGAAAGGCGAGAATGTTGCTACAAGCGATATTACAATAATCAAGCGGGCCGGAGGGTATTATATTGGAAATAACCCTAATTTGAAAGGCACGGGTTTCGGATCCTTTTTTCAGGTTTGGTAAGGTTTGTTAGGCCTTTGCTTACAAGCGGTGCCAAATTTCTCGGCAGAAAAGCTGTTAGTACAGGGACCAAAATTTTCAGTGACGTAGTATCGGGCAAGGATATTAAAGAGGCTGCTAAGAAAAGAGTAACGGAAACTTTAGATGATATTAGAACACAACATGGGGGAGGGGGGAAACGTCGCAGACGTAAAAAACCCTTGAAACGAAAACGGGCTCAAAGTAAAAAAGGTATAAAACGAGCGGCTACCAGGAAAATAAAGCCAGTTCGCCGTCGTATACCCTACAGGTCAAGACGACACGATATATTCTCCTAAACATGTTTCAAGCGACAAATCTGAGCTGGATTTTTTCGAATCTGTCCCGATTCAAACATCGGTAGAATCGCCAAGTATGTTTGCTATCGACCTATTTCGGTTTGGATGGAGACTCTCAGATTGAATTTTACGTTCCCGGAAATGGCGAAGAATATATTGACGCCTCTCTAACTATGCTTTATGTTCGAGCTAAAATAGTACATACGGACGGTACCGATATCGATGACACAGATAACGTAGGACCCATCAACAATTTTTTACACTCGCTCTGGGATACGGTGGAAGTGACCGCCAATGATACAGCTATTTCATCTTCAACCGGAAACTACGCCTTCAAAGCCTACCTAGAAACATTGCTAAACTATGGAGGAGACGCTAAAAAATCTCATTTAACTTCTTCTTTATGGCATAAAGACACGGCTGGGAAAATGGCTTCTGCAACTGAAAACCAGGGACATCTTGTTAGAAAAGAGTTAGCAAAGGGATCGAAAGAGATTGAAATGTACGGAGCCTACACGCTGATATGTTTAACGTTTCAAAATTCATACCCAATGGCGTCAGTCTTAGAGTCAGGATGACCCGAAATAAACCAGGCTTTGTTTTGCTCGGAGCTCCTCCCCCCGGTGGCGTATGGTACAAACACGAAATACTCGAAGTAGGTTTATATATTCGTAAAGTGCGAGTAGCCCCTCGAGTAATGCTAGCTTTAGAATCGGCTTGGACTAAAGCCACAGCAAAATATCCATTCACTAGGACAGAAGTGAAAGTTTTTACCATTTCGGCAAATATTCAAAAAACTACTATAGATAACGTATATTTAGGGGTTTTACCAAACAGATTAACAGCGGGTTTAGTAACTCATAACTCGTATAACGGCAAATTGAGTTGGAACCCTTTGACTTCCAAAACTTTAACGTGAATTATGTTAATCCGATTATCGGTTCGGAACAAGTACTCGCTAAGCCTTTGCGACCAAATTTCAAAAAAGGTCTTTACGCTAGATCATATTATTCTCTGTTTACCGGATCTGGTACTCATTACAAAGACGATGGTAACGAAATATCTATGAAGGAGTATCCCAAAGGTTATACGCTTTACTGTTTTGATTTGACTCAAGATGGTACCGCGTCAGATATAAATCATTACAACCCTATACGACAAGGACAATTGCGACTTGAACTCGGGTTCGAAGAACCAGTACCCGAAACGCTGAGTTTGATCGTTTATTCAGAATTTCAAAGTTTAATGCACATAGATCATAATAGAACAGTCGTTGTAGATTCGCCATGAACGCTTCAACCATAAGAAGGGTTTTGAGATACACCCGCGGTTTCATGGGCGTATACCCGCGCGATGTTCTACCCAAATATATCCTTCGATACCCGGCTTCCATTGTTATAAATCTAGATAATCACAAAGGAAACGGTAGTCATTGGATTTGTCTCTATATCGATGGGAATAAACAATGTTATTATTTTGATTCTTTGGGTTTGGGTCCCTTGACAGAAGATATTAAAACATTTATGAGAGAAAATTCTACGAAAATAAACTATAATACGAGGGCTTTGCAGCCACCCAACAGTTCCGCTTGCGGTATATACTGCGTTGTATACATTATGCACAGAACGAGGAGAAGAAGCACAAACATGTTTTTCAAGAAATTTAAGAGGGATCCGTGGATGAATGACGTCATCATTTCCAACCTCTACAAGAGAACCACGCCCTCCCACTGAATTCTCTTACCCAATCCCGACTCGGTATTAGACCGTGTTATGACGTCAGCCGTTCCAGCCTCTATAAGAGAAACACACACCCCGTGAATTCTCGTATCCAATCCCGACTCGGTTGGTGTTATGATGTCAGCCAATCTCTATAAAAGAAGCCCTACGGTCGTTAGAAGATTCATATCTACTCCCGGCTCGGTTTTAAACAGTCACCCACAGACTCGCTGCTAGTTATTATTATGAAGTCCGCCGTTATTGAATTAGAATACCTGAACGGATGCACTCGTAGTGATGGCAGCACGGACATTATCGTGAAAGAATTGGCCATAACAACCATCGAGGCCAAGCCGGCTACCGTTTCCTGGACATTCGCGCCGCCGTACAATAAATCACACGTCTCGATTTCAAAACAACGGCAAAACCAGTGGGTTTCGCGTAATCTGCACCGATTGGACTGGAATGCCGGCCTGACCTCATACGCCAAACTCGACGAATGCCTCGCCGCCGGTCTACAGGGGGTCGACCTAATCTTTTCAAAGGGTGACGAAAAAGTCACCTTTCTCTCTGACCGTCTCAACAGAACGGTTCACGACTTGAACGACTTCAAGTGTCCGAAAGCCACGACCGCGGACATCATTTCTCTTCCCGTACGGTGCTTGTACCCTCACCCCGTCGGTGAGCACCGAACGGCCTGCGCCTTTGACAAGGCTTTAATTTACGCCTTATGGGCATATTCTAACAAAGCCGAAATTAATATTTCGTGCAATCTTGATACACTTAACGAATTTTATATGTAAAAAATAAATAAATGTCTTTTTCCCCTAAAAATGATTTTATTTTTTCAACATACACATATTACAGTTTTAAACAGGGCCTATTTTTTCTAGCTAGGAGAGCGAACGTGTCTAAACACGTATTGCAAGGATCCGTTATTCGGGGTTTGTTGTTAAGGATTGATTGGGCCTCATTTCTAATAAAACCGAGATGATGTAACCTTGACACGCTTTAGTTATAGTATGCAAGTCTAGACACGGATTATTTTTACAGGGGCCTCTTTTGTTTCGTTTTGTCGAGGGGCCCTAGGTCTTGTTAGAGTTTAGTTTTTATGGAGTTCCGGTTATAGGTTGGGTTCTAGTTAAAGTTTAGTTTTTGCTGTGGGGGAAGGAAGGAGTGGGCCTCATTTCTAATAAAACCGAGATGATGTAACATTGACGTAGTTAAAGAATTTTAGTTATAGTATGCAAGTCTAGACACGGATTATTTTTACGGGGGCCTCTTTTGTTTCGTTTTGTCGAGGGGCCCTAGGTCTTGTTAGAGTTTAGTTTTCATGGAGTTCCGGTTATAGGTTGGGTTCTAGTTAAAGTTTAGTTTTTGCTGTGGGGGAAGGAAGGAGTGGGCGAACAGGTCTGGACATGAATTATTTTAGCCGCTAGGGGGGTGTACATGTTTTTATATAAGCAAACGGGAAAGGCCGTTGGGCTTCATAACCCAGTATGAACGTCGAGGCGAAAAGACGTGAAAGTTTCTCTCGTTGGGAAGCCCCGTATACAAATCCCAGAGATTTAGCTAGAGACGGATTTTTTTATTTATATACGTATGGTACCGATACCGTAGAGTGTTATTTTTGTCACGGTATATTAAACAGTTGGAAACCTCGAGATTCTGTGCACGAAGAGCACAAACGGCATTTTCCTAGTTGTCCCTTCATCCGCGGACTTCCAACAAACAACGTACCGATCGAAGACGACAAGGGCCACGACGTACCACCCGCCGCCCGCTCTGATTATATGGAGTTTCGCATTCCAAAGTCTGTCATTCAAAAGGCAATTTTGGATACCTACGTCCAAGAAATTTTCAGCGACCCCAAGAACCGCGAGATGTTGAATACGACATGAATTCGGAAGAAGCCCGTTTAAAAACTTTCCAATCGTGGCCGTCGCTTTACGTTGATGCAGCCGAACTAGCGCGAGACGGGTTTTATTTAGGCCGTAGAGATACCTTCAGATGTTTCTTTTGCCATGGTACTCTTCAAGTATGGACAAACTCGGAATCGGTAAACGATAAACATAGACAATTGTACCCAGACTGTCCATACATTTTCGGGCAACAAACGCTAGTCCACACGGACCATACCTTCAGATGTTTCTTTTGTCACGGTACTCTTCAAGTATGGACAACCTCGGAATCGGTACGCGATAAACATAGACAATTGTACCCTGACTGCCCCTTCATTCTTGGAAAACGGACGCTCAATGTGCCTATCGAAGTAGACGTTACTTCGGAAAAAGATGACTATATCTGTCTTATCAAGAAAAGACGAATTTAAAAGACTCTTACAATGGTGAAAAAAAAGGTTACTTTTTGCCCTTTTACCGTAATATATAAAATACCTTACGAGGATCGTTTTAACTATTATTATATCGATAAATTGCATTTTAATGAACGCATCCGTAATATTAATACTTTACTAGAAAAAATACTTTATGTAAAAAAATAAAACATGGATAAAATATTTAACGCCTCTTGATTTATACATATTGCGAAAGTAAAAAAAAAATGCCCCGCTTTAAAAAAAAAAACTTTTACCGGAATTAAAATTCCGTGTAAAATTAAAAAAAAAACGTTGCGAGAGAAATTCCTAGGCTTGTACAGGCATTCCCCCGCTTTGCACGTGTATCGGAGAGAGGGACCCGAGAGATGGAAATCCTATAACATTTCAGTGCTATACTGAGAGAAAGCGCGCGCCGCTATGGTTGTACACGCATTCCCCCGCTTTGCACATGTAAAGGAGAAGAGGAAACGAAGAGAGAGGAAAAAAAACTCTCCTTCACAGCGCTCTCGCGCCGCTCGCCGCTAGGCTAGTACATTCGCAAGCGTAAAAATAAAGAGATGGTCAAAGGGAAAGAGACGGTGAAAGTCAGGAGGGAACCAAGAGAGAGAAAAAAAAAACTCTCCAGCCTTCACAGCGCTCTTGCGGGTATCGGGCTGGGTAAAGAGAAAGTGAAAGTCTGAATAAAAAGGGGGACTTAGCGCAAAGAGAGAGCATACACTCAAGAACAACCTTCACCCTTCAGGTGGAGGAGGTGAGGGGGAGACACACCAACCCCCCTCCGGGGATGGAGGCATGGGGGCAAAAATTCGTCCCCCCCTTCGCGGGTATAAACCATGGGGGAAAAAAATTTCATCCCCCCCTGCGCTGCCCGCGGGTATCGAGGCTTACTATTCTCTTGCATCTATCTAATAAAGTGACAATATTATTTACAGTTCAACCCGTCTATTAGACTTTATTGCGCCAAGACGTCAAAGTGAATATTGATATAAGTTCCGATGTTTTACCCACAAATTTTTTCATGTTGAAATATGCAGCTACGTGTAAAATTATATTGTTTCGTCTTCTCTTCGCTTTCAGCAGACTTAAGCCTAACGGATAGAAGTTCCCATATTTTATCTGCAAATATTTTCCTCTTGAAATATGCAGTTATGTGTAAAATTATATTGTTTCGTCTTCACCGCGCTTTTAGCAGACTTAAGCCTAACGGTTAGAAGTTACCATACTTTATCTGCAAATTTTTCCTCTTGAAATATGCAGTTATGTGTATAATTATCTAGTTTCGACTTCAATTCGCTTTTAACAAACTTAAGCCTAACCGATATGAGTAACCATATTCTATCTGCAAATATTTTCATGTTGAAATATGAATTTATGTGTAAAAAAATTTTGTATCATCTTCACTTCGCTTTTAACAAACTTAAGCCTAACGGATATGAGTTACCATATTTTATTTGCAAATGTTTTCCTCTTGAAATATGCAAATATGAATAAAAATATAATGTTTCGTCTTCACTTCTCTTTTAGCTGATTTAAGCTTAACCGATATGAGTTACCATATTTTATCTTCAAATATTTTTATGTTGAAATATGCAGTTATTTGTAAAAAAATTTCTTGTTTCGTCTTCACTTCGCTTTTAACAAAATTAAGCCTAACGGATATGAGTTACCATATTTTATTTGCAAATGTTTTCCTCTTGAAATATGCAGTTACGTATAAAAATATCTTGTTTCGTCTTCACTTCGCTTTTAGCAGACATAAGCCTAACGGATAGAAGTTCCCATAATTTATCTGCAAATGTTTTCATGTTGAAATATGCAGTAATGTATAAAATATCTTGTTTCGTCTTCACTTCGTTTTTATCTGACTTAAGCGTAACGGATATGAGTTCCCATATACTATATGCAAATGTTTCCAGCTTGAAATATGCAGTAATGTTTAAAATTTTTTGTATTATATTGACATTAGTCGTCGTGGCGCTTGTTGGTTTTTAGGACATAAAACATTTCTATATAAACAATTAAAGCATCAAACATTCTACGTAAAGACTTCGCCATAAGCTAAATATTTGAGAATCACTTAACTAGCTGAAAAATATAAAAAAGCATGAAACCGTACCGCTATGTAATTTTAAAGCTTTGCTATTCCAATATTTTATGTTCTATTAACCAAAGGGTCACAATTTCACAACTGAATAATAGTATACGAAAAGAAATTTGCTAAATATTTGCTAAACGCTAATCTGCTGAAAAATTAAAGCATGAATCATACTACGTTTAGTTCGCTTTTGGTTTGCCATATGCGAGGTCAGCGCTACATAAAATAAATCAAATGTCAATTGCCACACTAACCTACAGAAAATGCTTCCAAGTAATTACAATGTCTATGTTATGGAATACGAGTATACCACAGTTTCATTATTATAAAAATCCTTCCATTGCAAGAAATGTCACAGTTGCAGTATCCAATATACCTCGTCAATATTTCGCCTTACGCGAACTGAATACGAATTGCTTAACACGCTAGGGTGAAAAGTCAGACTTCTAAATACTCGGAAAACTTCGCACATTACATACTACATAACGTGCAAAATACTAACTTGCCAGTGTGTTCCGAGTGAAAAGCGCTTTAATGCCTTCTAGCGCATGACGGCTCAGAAATTTGGGTACTTACACAATTCGCCAAAACTTCGCCTTACGCGAACTGTATGCGAATTACTTAATTTGCTAAAAATGAGTAGCATGAAATGTACTTCGCTTTTAACTGACTTAAGCGTAACCGATATCAGTTCGAAAATTTAATCCACAAATGTTTTCCTCTTGAAATACACAGTTATGTATAAAAATATCTTGTTTCGTCTTCACTTCGCTTTTTGCTGATTGAAGCTTAACCGATATGAGTTACCATATTCTCTCTTCAAATATTTTCATGTTGAAATATGAAGTTGTGTAAAAATATCTTATTTCGTCTTCACTTCGCTTTTTACAAACTTAAGCCTAACGGATATGAGTTCCCAAATTTCATCTTGAAATATGCAAATATGAATAAAAATATAATGTTTCGTTTTCACTTCGCTTTTAGCTAATTTAAGCTTAACCGAAATGAGTTACCATATTTTATCTTCAAATACTTTCATGTTGAAATATGCCGTTATGTGTAAAAAATTTCTTGTTTCGTCTTCACTTCGCTTTTAGCGGATTTATGGGTGACCGATATGAGTTCCCATATTTTACCTACAAATATTTTCATGTTGAAATATGAAGTTACGTTTGAAAATATATTGTTTCGTCTTCACTTCGCTTTTAGATGACTTAATCGTACCCGAAATGATTTCCCATATTTTATCTGCAAATGTTTACCTTTTGAAATATGAAGTTACGTTTGAAAATATATTGTTTCGTCCTCACTTCGCTTTTAGCTGACTTAAGTGTAACCGATTTGAGTTCACATATTTTATCTGCAAATGTTTTCCTCTTGAAATATGCAGTTGTGTGTAAAATTATTTTGTTTAGACTTCACTTCGCTTTTAGCTGACTTAAGCGTAACCGATATGAGTTCCCATATTTTATCTGCAAATATTTTCCTCTTGAAATATGCAGTTGTGTGTAAAATTATTTTGTTTAGACTTCACTTCGCTTTTAGCTGACTTAAGCGTAACCGATATGAGTTCCCATATTTTATCTGCAAATATTTTCCTCTTGAAATATGCAGTTGTGTGTAAAATTATTTTGTTTAGACTTCACTTCGCTTTTAGCTGACTTAAGCGTAACCGATATGAGTTCCCATATTTTATCTGCAAATATTTTCCTCTTGAAATATGCAGTTGTGTGTAAAATTATTTTGTTTAGACTTCACTTCGCTTTTAGCTGACTTAAGCGTAACCGATATGAGTTCCCATATTTTATCTGCAAATATTTTCCTCTTGAAATATGCAGTTGTGTGTAAAATTATTTTGTTTAGTCTTCACTTCGCTTTTAGCTGACTTAAGCCAAACCGATATGAGTTCCCATATTTTATCTGCAAATGTTTTCCTCTTGAAATATGCAGTTGTGTGTAAAATTTTTTTGTTTAGTCTTCACTTCGCTTTTAGCTGACTTAAGCCAAACCGATATGAGTTCCCATATTTTGCCTGCAAATGTTTTCCTCTAGAAATATGCAGTTATGTATGAAAATGTATTGTTTCGTCTTCACTTCGCTTTTAGCTGACTTACGCGTCACCGAAATGAGTTCCCATATTTTTTTTGCAAATGTTAACCTTTTGAAATATGAAGTTACGTTTGAAAATATATTGTTTCGTCCTCACTTCGCTTTTAGCCGACTTAAGAGTAACCGAAATGAGTTCTCATTTTTTATCTGCAAATTTTATCCTCTCGAAATGCAGTTATATGTAAAATTGTCTTCTTTCGTCTTCACTCCGCTTTTAGCTGACTTAAAAGTAACCGAAATGAATTCCGATATTTTATCTACAAATGTTTTCCTTTTGAAATATATAAAATTATTATGTATTATATAGACATTAGATCTCTTTTAGTTAGCCAAAATGTCAGACTTTAGAATAATAAATGAACGAACATTTCATTTGTTATTTTTAGCACGCTAATTGTGACTTAGTTTTCTTGAAACATGCAAGGCAAAACTGGAGATCCTATAAAGCATTCTTTCTTACCGCGATTTCTATGTTATGAAATCCGAGTATACCACACTGTCTATATTATGGAATCCGAGTTTACCAATATGTCTATGTTATAAAATCCGAGTACAACACAATTTCAATGTTATAAAATCTCTCTATTGCAAGAAATGTCACAGGTGCCGGATCCAATATACTTCGCCAACACTTCGCCTTACGCGAACTGTTTACGAACTGCTTAAATTTCTAGTACATAACAGAGTGAAAAGTAAAAAGACTTTTTAATACTCGGAAAACTCTTCGCACATTACATACTACCTAACGTGAAAAATACTAACTTGCCATACGTTTTCCGAGAGAAAAGCGCTTTAATGCCTTCTAGCGCATGACGGCTCAGAAATATAGGTACTAAAACAATTCGCCAACACTTCGCCTTACGCGAACTGTATGCGAATTAATTAATATGCTAAAATAAGTAGCATGAAATATACTTCGTTAGGACATCGATTTGCAAGAATTGCTTAGGTTTTGCGAAAAATTACACATGATATCATAAGGTATACTCATATAAATAAGAAATAAATCAGAGTATTCAGTAAATCGGAGTCAAATATATATGTGAAAAATCCGAGTATACTCGAATATGTGAAAAATCAGAGTATACCAAAATACATACGTTATATATACGAGTATGCTCGAATATGTGATAAATCCGATTATACTCGAGTACGTTATAAATCCAGGAATACCCAAATATATATGTTATAAATCCGAGTATACCCAAAAACATGTTACCAATCCGAGTATACTCGAATATGTGATAAATCCAAGTATACCCTAATACATCCGAGTATACCCTAATACATCCGAGTATACTTGTTTCTCTATGGGTGTTGAACATGGGAATATTGCTACCGTGAGACACCAAAGGCGTTGCGGAAAATCGGACTCAATCCTCGGGAGCAAGTTAAAACACCGTTGAATATGTGAACCGGGGAATATGGTGTGAGAATATGTTAAGTGACAAAAAATCCCCTAGACCTAACCTAACCTAACCTAACCCTATGAAAATATTTTGGAAAAGGTACCCTTTCATTTGGTAATAGGCAAAATCAAGAGGAAATACATTTGACATAAACTTCCCTCGGATAAATTTTCTTCGTCACTATATAGCAAACCTGAAAGTGTATGACTTGATTAGAAACAACAAGAATTATATTTGATATTTTTAACATACCTTCGAGGATTCGAACCAGCAACCTCCCGATCCGCAATCCAATACCGTATCAATTACGCAAGCGGGTCGATGAAGGCTCTTGCATTTTAGATTAAATGTATACTATTTCTATCATATTATTATTTTAGGGGGATATATATAATTTTTATTCGATCAGAATTACTTTCGATCAATAGGGACGAAATGCGCTCCCGTCAGAATTATTTTCAATCAAACTAATTTCGATCAAATAAGACATTTTTCGATCATTAAGGAATATACCGTTTTCTGCTAGGCCGTCTAATTGAGAATAATTTTTATTGTACATAAATGTTGATAAAACTATAGACATTTCCCTTAGAGATGAGTAGGGCCCCTGATTTAATCGGGATTTTTCAATCCAACCCCACCCATATCGGGTCGGGTAGGGTTATCATACCGTTTACCAGGGTAGTTATTTTTTTATCTTCGATAGGGCAGGGTTGGGCCCGGTTAGGCATTATTGTGATCTTCAATAGGGCAGGGTCTGATAAAGATTTTTCGGGTCATTCCTATTTTAGAGGCCGTTTTCCATAGTGGTAAATTTTTTAGTAGGATGGTAGTAAAAATAGTAGTATTCCCCCTACATGGAAAAGCAAAACCTATGATGGAGAAAATAGTATGAATTGCTACACTGTGCCGACTAACCATAAATTGCCGCCTTTTCCAAAATATTGCTATATTACTGTCTTTTTCCGTATAAAGAGGCGCATACTTAGCCTTTCGTTAATAAACAGGAAAAATGAAATGGGGTAATGCACTGGCCTTTTAACAAGGCGTTTTAAGTGTTCTAATTGCGAGGCCAGTACAGAATGAACATGCAAAAGGAAATGTTGGAATAATACATTGGCCTTTTAACTAGGGGTCCTAAGAGACCTAATTGCGAGGCCAGTACAGATATGCCCTTACGTTCAAACGAGATTAGACCAGGTTAGGTTAGGTATGGTTTAGGCGAGGCGGGTGAAATATCATGCCGGGCCTCTCAAGTAGGCGTTGGTAGTGGCCTACTTGAGAGGCCATTAGAAAATAAACATGCAAAACGGAACCGTGGACAATTACACGGGCCTCTGAACTATGCGTTTGTAGTGGCCTACTTGAGAGGCCAGTAGAGAATAAACACGCAAAATTAAACTACGGACAATACATGGGTCTCTTATCTATGTTTTTATCGTCGGCTACTTTGCCGTTCGTGAATAAATATTAAAAACGAAATGGAAGTATCACATTGGCCTTTAAACTAGGTGTCCTAAGTGGCCTAATTGCGAGGCCAGTACAGATATGTCCTAACGTTCAAACTAGATAAGTATAGGTTAGGTTGGGTTGGGTAGGGTTGGGTTGGGTTCGGTTGGGTGTCGGTCCGCTCATCTTCGCGTCAGTAGTGGCCTACTTGAGAGGCCAGTAGAGAATAATCAAGCAAAATGGAATCATGGACTATTACACTGGCCGCTCAACTAGGCGTCTGTAGTGGCCTACTTGAGAGGCCAGTAGAGAATAATCAAGCAAAATGGAACCATGGACTATTTCACGGGCCGCTCAACTAGGCGTCAGTAGTGGCCTACTTGAGAGGCCAGTAGAGAATAAACGAGCAAAATGGAACCACGGGTACAATTACACGGGCCGCTCAACTAGGCGTCAGTAGTGGCCTACTTGAGAGGCCAGTAGAGAATAAACGAGCAAAATGGAACCACGGGTACAATTACACTGGCCGCTCAACTAGGCGTCAGTAGTGGCCTACTTGAGAGGCCAGTAGAGAATAAACAAGCAAAATGGAACCATGGACTATTACACTGGCCTCTCAATTAGGCGTCAGTAGTGGCCTACTTGAGAGGCCAGTAGAGAATAAACAAAGAAAATGGAACCATGGACTATTACACTGGCCGCTCAACTAGGCGTCAGTAGTGGCCTATTTGAGAGGCCAGTAGAGAATAAACAAGCAAAATGGAACCACGGGTACAATTACACTGGCCGCTCAACTAGGCGTCAATAGTGGCCTACTTGAGAGGCCAGTAGAGAATGGTATGTTATCGATTGGGCGTGTTATCAAAACAGCATTGTCCAAAACGGCTTTTTCATAAACGCGTTTGCCATTATAGCCATTTCTCGTTTTAGCGCATTTTGATTACAGCGTTTATATCTTGAGCGTACGAAAGTACGCCTTTTCCAAAATATTGTTGTTTATCTTCATTAACTTCCCAAAATAATATGCCTTTTCCAAAAAATTATATTTTATATTTACTTCCGATATAACATTAATCCTTTTTGCATTCCAAAATGTTGTTGTTTATCTTCATTAACTTCCCAAAATAATGTGCCTTTTCCAGAAAATTACATTTTATATTTACTTCCGATATAACATTACTCCTTTTTGCATAATATTGTTCTTTGTCCTATATACTTAATATAATAGAGATTTCCCTCCCTATCAATCACAGTTTGGGCGGAAACAGCAACCGCTGTTTTGGGAAATAGCGCTGTATTGAGAAACGCGGAAACAGCAACCGCGGTTTTGCTTCCACGCGGTTATGCAAACCGCTGTTTTGGGAACCGCTTTATTCCAAAACGCTCTTTTGAAAATCAAAACCGCTCAACTACCCGTGAACCGTAGAGAATAAACAAGCAAAATGGAATCATGGACTATTACACTGGCCGCTCAACTAGGCGTCAGTAGTGGCCTACTTGAGAGGCCAGTAGAGAATAAACAAAGAAAATGGAACCATGGACTATTACACTGGCCGCTCAACTAGGCGTCAATAGTGGCCTACTTGAGAGGCCAGTAGAGAATAAACAAGCAAAATGGAACCATGGACTATTACACTGGCCGCTCAACTAGGCGTCAGTAGTGGCCTACTTGGGAGGCCAGTAGAGAGACTATAGACACCTGCATGAGAGGCCAAGGTGTCGGGAAGTTGCTTTTGTGACATAATTTATATCTATTTTGAGCGCATTTAGAGTCCAAATGGATTTTATTTTTTGGAAATATTGTAGAGAAGATTATATTAAACGCGGTTCTGGTGCTCGAAAACCTCTTAATGAAAAGCGATTATTATATTTCACAAAAACGTCTGTATCTACTGCTTGAATATTATGGCCTCCAAAACCGATTTAATACCCCATACATTTATACAAATTGAAAACTTTCTGCCTTTTCCAGAAGTTTTTAATTGGTCATACGACTGACTTGTAAATGCAGTTTCATACTGCGTTAAGTCGATCAAGTGGCCTACTTTGTATGCAGTTTTACACTGCATGCCAGAACTACCCTCACTTAAACGGGTATAGTTCTGCATGTAAGAACTGCCCTAGCGACAGGGGATTTCCTTCCCTCAAGGTGGGACCTTGCTATAAATATAGCATTAATCACTAATAATAATCATGAATTAAATATACAGTAAAACCACATGAAAGCGTTTTAGTCAGATTTTAGTCATCCATAGTATTTTCTCCCTCATCGGTTTAGCTTTTCCGTTTTAGGAAAAATACTACTATTTTTACTACTATCCTACTAAACAAATTTCCCACTATCGAAGGCGGCCTCTAAAATAGGAAAGATCCGATTTTTCTAAATGCGCGGTCCGACCGAACAATTTAGCGTTGCGAAAAATTCAACTCAGTCTCACGAGTTTCGGGTGGGTCAGTGGGAGGAAGGCGCGTCAAACTAACCCACAATGTATGGGAATCGACCATTTCGATGAAATAAAGAGGTAAAGACATGTGGGTCAAACGTTTCCTTCCATCTCACTTTATGGTGCCTGCGCTGTACTCTATTATTATATAATATATAATATATAATATATAATTATAATATAATAATCGTGGTTTAAACCGGTTTAATCCAGGTGGATAAAACCGGACTGGATACCAGCGTGCCAACCCTGGACAGTCCTCGCGGCAAGCAAGATTTCAGACTTTTACCTATACCCATCACGAAGTTACAGTGGGCTTAAAAGTGCCGTGAGTTGCTTCGAGAAAAGGATGTCAGTGCTCGACTTGGCTGGGAGTACGGCAGTGCTCCTAGATTTGTTTACTTCCCCCTCCCCCTCCAAGAAAATGTTTTTTTTGTGGGAAACAAAACAAACCTTTCGCGCGAAAAACAAATTAAGATTTTTAATGTTTGTTAATATTATTATTATGAAGCCAAAAGTATATAGATATTAAAACAAAAAGTACACTTCATTAACAATTTCCTACGATGCCTCAACCCCCCAAAGGAATTAAGTAACCAATCAGGGAAGAGGTTCTGGAAGGAAATAGATTTATAGAAAGTAGTACTCGATGCATCCGGGAGATCCAAACGTTCATGTTTTGTACTACAGCTAGCATCTGAGAACTAATTTATGAGCCTATTCACTGCTTGTTCCCTGTGACACGGTCGGGAAGGTAAATAATCATACGCAGCAGAGGGGGTTGACACTATTCTGGCTGGGATAAAGGAGTTAGGGTTTCCCATATTACACCAGAGAGAATTTTACACTTGTGTACAATTCTCTCTGTTTACACGTTGTCAGCCTGTTTCAACGATGTGTACTTTTTGATTTTATATCTATATACTTTTGATGTTACGATTCCATTTACAAAAAAATCAAATGTTTTTTGCATCAGCGATACATGGCGTTAAAATAAAACTGGTTCTAACGGGGAATTTTTTATTGCTAAACAAAATGGTCTAAGACCAAATATAGTTTTCAAACTAGGAGTATTCATACCATTTACACAAGGAGTCGAGGTTACCTGCAAGACAAGTTAGTCTGCACTTTTGTCCACAAGTAGCTTGGCCTCCTTGTGTTAGCGTTTTGAAATTTAAAATATTTGGTAATATTATCATTTTTATTATTAGGGTTGCCATTGGGAATCCCGGTTTTAATGGGAGAAGGTTGGGGGTTGGAGACAAACAACCTGCTCAAAGACTATAAAATTGTTAAAAAATTGGTTTTTCTCCAGACATAATAGAAACTGGTCAAGTTTCACCGATTCGGGTCTTGGAGCTTCGTTCGCGCTTCGTCATCGTACAGGCCATTATTATTCCTGTATGTATATCAGGTGGCAGATACCTGATAAGGGATATAAGAAAAGCTGCAATTGCGTCACGTGAACCTTTGATGGAAGCCTTGCCATTGGGAGGGGGCTAGACGTTTCTCGTAACCCTAGCCCATCACCGAGTACATCTTAATCCTAACGACGACAATGGAGAAGAGAAGCCAATATTGCTATCAGTGAACTGCGAACGCGGTCCGGATATAGGGAGCTTTCGCTTGGGGAAGGGGCTATGATTCATGAGAACATTTTTAATGCCATACTGGTGGGCTGAATGCAGAAGGAAAGCTAATACCCCCACCAATATGACAGCCAGAACCTTGGCAAACTTAGATGGGTATGACGTACTACTCCGCCAACTGAAAGCTCTCTATTGCCAGCTCTATTGCTCCGATTTACGAACGCGTTGACAGAGACACGTCCAGTGTAATGCCTGTCCGTGACGTCATCGTCACACGGAGAGGTAAAAAATTAAAAACGTTTTTGCGATGCGAACAAAACCATGATTGTTTTTATTTCATTGAAGATTGTTTTTTGAGACGGTAAGTTTGAAATATCGGCAGTGGGGTCGCGAAGTTGACACTCTCTTGCACGGCTTCCCTTCATGACACCGACGGCCAATATTCCGCGACAATTACCGCTATCCCATTACGCTCTACTTAACCGTACCTGTTCTTTGAATTAAGCAATTTTTTATCAATGGGAATTAGTATTGCCCTTAAGAAAATAATATATAGCTCCCTATAAGTATGAAGCTCTCTATTTAAGCCATGTAAATATCATTTTCTTCCATTGAAATTTGTGCAAAGTTTCTACTGCCACCTATTAAGAATTCTTGGCGTTAAAAAAAGGTAAAATATTTTTTTAGAGAATTTTCAAAGTTTATATTGCAATTAAATAGTTAAGGGACTTGAAGTTATTTTTATGATAATTATAAGTGATAACGTGCATGCCAAATTTATCATAATAAATTAATAGATGGCACGAAAAAACCAGCTTTGAATTTTTGATTTAGACAAGGCGGTGGCACAGGGCAAATGACCAGTTTAAAATTTAATTTGGAGGGGGTCAGTATCTCAACTATTTTAATTATCCACTTCTTTAGCTTAGCAGACGACGCGCCCTGGTTAAAGGTCATAGACCTGTTTATTTATTCCAGACCAGGGAAGGGTCGCTGGCCCAATGTCCAGTTTTAAAAAAATCCTCATTTCCGACCCTGACCGAGGCTAGTTTTTGTTAACGTGCCGTGGTCAATGGTCATGGACTAGTTTATTTTTTACAGGACAGGGGGGTCGCTGGTCTTATCGTGGAGGAGAGAACGGTTCCCTCTTCCAAGGCCTAATGTCCAGTTTTAAAAGATCCTTATTTCCCACCCTGGTACGAGGTAATGAGTTTCTTTCTGCGCCTCTACGAGCACGGTCATATTTCCCCGGCCCATCGTGCTTTTCGCAGACTCCTTAGGTGGCGGCAGCGGCTTTGCCCCCACCTTTACTCGTAGTACCAAAACTTCTCCCACGGGGCGTGGAAGCGTAAGCAAGTCAAATTTGAAAGGAAAAACTGTAGTATTACAATGTACTACCAGCCTTTCAGACTTACAGGGAGCTACATTTTATTTTCTTATGGTTATTACGTGTCAATTGGCCAAACTGACTTTTGAAAAAGCGATGCAAAATAGATACTTAAACTGTTTACGCCTCTGCAACGAAAGCCGGAACAATATAGAGGTGGTTTGCTGATTCTCAGCTAATCAAGTTATGAGGGGTCAAAGTTAAAGTAAAAAAGGAGGGGTTATCTACTCGGGTGGGTTTCAATTTTCGAGTCAAAATTATCAATTATTTAATATCTCTCTGAACAGAATAGAGTTTAAGAATGTGTACTCGTCAATTACGCGTACCATGGCGAAAGTAGTAGGGACTATACAGATTCGCAGAGATCCAAGATGGCTGCCAGGCCCTCATCCACCAAACTTAAACCAAACTTCCAACCAAAGATTAAGCTAAATTCCTACCTGATCAACCCTCCCTTCCAGCATGGTATGACTCTTTAGAGGGGTTTTATTCATTTTTCCCCCAAAACAAGCTCGGCTTAACTCTCGGAGGTTGTAGTTCTTTTAATAAACCAGTCCAGGTATTTTTGGCAGATCCCCGTTTGAATTTCCCGCCATAAAAAATAAACCTTTAAATATGTCTGAGAAACAAAGACAAATATACGAATAAAGATTTTTTAATAACAAGTACCAAATAATATATACAATAAGATAATAGAGAATAACAAAAATATTGGTCAATACTTCTTTTCTTTGAGGGCTTGTTTGCCCACAACACAAAAAAACATGTTACATGCTGAATCCTAAATTATTTACCGTTCCTTCTGGGGTAAACAAAACAGGTTGTTTTTTGGCACTTCTTGATCCCGAACCGTAGGTTTTATGCGCACGACCTTGTGTATGACATCGACCACCATCAGTAAGCTTTGTTCGTGCATTCTGGTGGCCGACGTCGAGGGGCGCGGCGTGGAATAAACGCTGACGGATGAATTTTGATGAAAGACAAGCCGGGTAGTCGAGGATTGTTAGAAAACGACCTTTTCAGTGAAGCTCTTCATGGGTTCTCGAAGATCGTGGGCATTTCGACAAGGCTTGGTTGTTTTCGCCACTTCTTGTTCCCGAAATGTATCTATCGCTGAAGAGGGCCACGTTGATGTCGTGAAATTGTTAAGTTTGAGAAGGACATGGAAGTCAAGATTACAAGTAGAGCCTCAAAGAATGCGAGACTGGCTCGGTCGGATTCATTTCATTGAATAAACATTTTTATTTTGTAACACATATCATATAGTAACATAAAAAATATATTTAATAAAACATAACAATAATAAAATAATTAACACAAAAGAGACCCAAAAACCAAAAGAACCCTTACACATTTAAACAGAATTAAAAAAAACTCACTATAAACCAAAAACCCTTTTACCCAAAAACCCCTATTAATTAATGGTTTTTAAAAAGTTTCTTCTCCATTTCCAGACAACGCTGGCGAAACCGTTGGGTGTTGAGCAGGTCAAAATTCACGCGCGACTCGGAGGGTAGGATGTAAACACGCACTACAGTAGCAAACACGACGGATGGATGCGCAAGCGCACTTTTTCGTTTCCCGACCGCTCTTCGCTGGTGGTTGGGCATGTTTGGACCAGATGGTCGCAAACATCCGAGCCCTCGCTGGTCGGGAAGTCGAGAAACCCCTGACGCAGTGGTTTGTTGTTGCACGGTTTCCTGGAAACCATCGGGCACGATGGACTGTGCTTGCGATGTTCCCTGGATGGATGGTCCGTGCAACGCCACTGGTACAAGGCAATACCGCAAAAGGCGCAGCGCGTCGTCTGTGTTTCTACATCTGCAAGATAGAAACCGTCTTTGGCCAAGGTTTCGATAGGAACGCAAGATTCCCACAAGCCCTCAAAAGTATGTCTCCGCCTAGCCTCGTAATTCATGCGAAAGAGATTTTGAAGCAGGTGTTGCCTCTTTGAAACCGTACGGACAACTGGTTCTCAAATCGGCGTTCAACAACCTCTTATTCGAGGTTTGGCGGAATTTTTTGGTGATTTTAACGGCCTCTAGCTGCAGCTTGTATTTGTCCCGTTTAAAATTAAAAGGGACATTGACTGTAACTTCCTATTCCGGGTTCATCGCCACACTTTCAAAGGTTTCAAAGTCAAGTTTTTCCAAATTTTCTCGATTTAGGGTTAACCCTTTAATTATTTTGACTTCTTTTCCTTTGCTAGTGCGAAACGAGTAACTTTTGGCACCGGTACTACAAAAGGAAGTTATATAATCACCGCCAAGTTCGTCCGCCCAGCAACCAATATGATTGCCAGTTGGAATGTCAAACTCTCCCGGTAGATGGCGGTAGATTATGGAGTCGGTGTCACAATACAAAGCTGCGCGGTCTAATTGAAGCAGCATCTTGTTCAATTCGAGTCGCCCGTAGCACGAGACAAAGCTACCCACGACCGCCGACCCTAGTTTATAGTCCGAAACGTAATCGCTTTTGGCTTTGTACGATAAGAGAGCGATCGACTCCGTAACTGGCCGTAAGTCGACTAATTCCAGAGTGTAATCGCACGCGTATCGTATTAATTCGTAATAATTGTTGATAAAGATGCTGCGAATCTTTCCCGTATTTAACGCCATGCGACCCCAAAGAGAATATAAATTAATTTTAGCGATATTACGCAGGGAAGGATTTGATTGAATATCCGCTACGGTCAGAGAAAGCTTTTCATTCGTGTTTATATCGGCGATATACGCTTCTTTTTGCAGAGGCGTTTGCGCGTGAGCGGGAAATCCGGAATTCTTCACTTTCAAGGCGATAAAATCAGTCATGTACTGCGCGAAGAAGTATTACGTTTTTGGATAATGGTAAACTTCGAATATATCGAGGAGTTTATAACCATTCTCCATAGCGGCATAGACTTCTACCGTCGGCCAGACTGATTCGAAAGCCCGTTCATTGACAGAGTGATCGCAGATTTCCGCTCGCAATTCTAAACACGTCCGACAGAGGGCGTAGGCTAATTTACCATCGCTGCGAAAAGGAATTAAGGGGATGTGGAGATCTTGAGGGGCCAGCAGACGACAACTCATAACACCAAAATACCAGCCTGGCGATTTGTCAAAATCTCTGTTATCGATTATGGGGGTGGCCGCTAGGGTACGGACAATCGCGACAAACTTTTGGGTACAAAGAAATAATATCCTTGTAGAAAATTTTCTCCTCACCTTGCACGTGGCAGTTAAGAACAAAATTTTCCATTCGTCCCCCATAGAGAGCGCTACGGGCTGATATTTGAGGTCGAAAAGTTAAACTTTTGCAGAAAGCCTTAGCTTCGGCATTTTCTTTTAAAAGCTTAGCAAATTGACACTCAAAGATGGAGGTATATTCGTAGCAGACCATCTTCTCTTTAATAAAAAGCTCTCTATCTAGCGTCCGCTCGTACAAAAATCTGTTGCTGGCTTTGAGTTGGGTATTGTAGGCATTAAGTTTTTGGCATGGACAACCGTGAAAGTAGCAACCGTGAAAATCGTAAATTTTAGGCGGAGTTTCACTATAGCCGTCGACTAAATAGCGCCCCACACGATATTCATTATATATATACGCGATATATATTATTTAGATTTAAGCAAAAGTACATCTATTTTAGATTTTAAGCAAAAGTACACGTAATGTATTTAGATTTTAAGCAAACGTACTCCTAATTTATTTAGATTTTAAGCAAAAGTACACGTATTTTAAGCAAAAGTACACGTATTTTAAGCAAAAGTACAAAAACTTTATTTAGATTTAAGAAAAAGTACGTGTATTTTCTTCATATTTAAGCAGAAATATTGATGTTTTGAAATTGATATTTTGTTTTAAGCAGGAGTATTTTTATTCAGAAATTATATTACTTTAAAAGTAAATAGACGTATGAATTTTCAGTTATTTATATTTAGTTTTAAGCATAAACATTACTTATCACAATTTTCTCTTAGTTTTTAAAGCAATATCTTTTCAACAAACTGACTGTAAATACAGGTTTTTTTAAAAAAAAATCTTCAGTGGGTATAAATACTAACGTATTAAAATTCCCAAGTAGTTCTAAAAGCCGGCAACCAAACATGCCATACACCCGAGATTGTGAGACGGCTATCGAGGCGGAAAACGCTGAGTCACGTGCGGAGAATTAACTATAAATGTAGGATGAAAACTGAGTGGTACATTTGAAATTTCATCCATGCGCAAAGAGTGATAGAACACTCCTTTTCCTCTTACTCACAAAATTTAACGGGGGGAGGGTTAGGGGTTGCGAGTCATATTTTATCATCTGCTGAACGAGCGTCTAAGAGAAATCCCTTGTTTATGGTAAGAGGTGGGAATACGTTAGTATTCATATATTTTCATGATAATATTTTATGAACATTAACCCAATGTAAACGTCGTCTTGAGACCTTAGCTGCGGTTCTCGACTTCTTCAAAGCCAGCACAAGGAATGAAGCATATTCCAATATTAATGCCAATACCGCGATGACGTTTCCCATGTAGTACAGAGAAATAAGGCTTTCGATTTCCTTCACGGATATCGGAGAAAAATCGTCCTCTGGCCGATTCTATTTTAAGAGATCGAGCGAGTATCGCGTTTTGTAGAGGTATGGGAATCCTAGATCATTTTCTGCTAATAATTCAACCCTGAATCAAAGATCACGTGTTAAAATTGACACAAACGACGTTGTTACGTTTGTCTTACAACAGGTTTTCTTTCTCCATGAACTCTGATTGCGAGAAGTTGTAGGAAACGGCAAAAGCCAAGAGCGCATTTTCTATTGACGGCGGAAATTACTCTATTTTATTGTCCATTTGTTGATTTTCAAGCAGAATAAGTTGCATTATCAGTGTCCCCACGACCATGAACTTCCTGTTGTCTCCGACGTTTTGCGCGACGTTGACGAACTGGTCGCCAAGAACCCCGTCTTCAGTTGGGAGTATTGAAGTTTCGGGGATGGGCACGTTAACCTAGTTACCAAATTTATTGTTCAAGTTATTTAAATCATCCAATTATTATAAAATGAATCAATATGGAAGAATAATTGTTCCAGAATAGATAAAAACGTTCGGATCAACTAAGCACCAACAACTTGGCGCTGGTGTCATCTAATATTTCTCTGAAATGTTTTACTCACTTGAAAAGGGAAGAGTGTAGCTATGGAATTTGCACTTATCTTTCTGCGAAAAGAAGTTAATTCCTCACTATTATCCCAGAACCAGACGTTTTGAAACCCTCTTTGACGAGTTGGTCGACGGTGTTCACAGTATCGTACTCCTTCTCGGTGAAATCCGACTTCAGGTTTCCTGAGATGTCGAAGAAAATGAAAGTGGTCGCGGTCAACCAGGACACAGCCGCTACGCGCCACGTAATCGCTTTCTCCACACGGATATACGCTGTGACCACAAATACCAGTCAGTTTTCAAATATGGATTTATTACACCATTTAAATTGAAAGCGCTTACGTTCGTAGAAAAAAATTAGGAAATTCTTCCACATCATTTCGACGAAAATATGGACGAATGGTCGGCCATTTTGATTTTTGGGCGTGGCCAAAGCTAAGGGCATCGACACTGCAAAAAGGCTCGCCAGCCAAAATATCGAGAACTACGGTTAAGGTCGAAAGAAATTGTTATTATATTCCTTCGAACGTATGGAAAAGGTTCACGTTACATGTTGAGGAAAGACATGGATGGTGTCTTGGTCATTTTCGGGATTGAAGAGATGATGAATGTCGACGCGGAGTCATAAACGCTCGTCATTCGACATTTCATCTCAGATGTAAAAAACTATCGACTTTTGCAGCAAAATATAGCACGTCCATTGTCTGCCAAAAGGATTTTTGAAAAATGAAGCAATTTAAGTATATTTACTAAGTCTGTTCGAGTATCGCTTTTTTTCTATTGTGTTCTAGTGTTTTGGCGCAAAGAATTATTAAAGGGTATGCGAATTTAAAATTTCTTATCATATTTTACCATAAAAATGGTATTATGTTACACTATCACGTCTCTATTTTCAAAACATCAAGTTTTTAATATAATTGAACAAAGTTTCTATTTTTAAAATTCATTGAATCATCACGAAAGCTCAGTTTCGATATATCAACATTTTTGTCTTGTCGAGCTTGTTTGCCTGTTTTATGACATCACTATGACGTGAGGAAAAATTCATATTGCCAAATAACCAGAAATCGGAGGAAGAATTAAAAGCTTGATATTTTTGAATTCACAGAAATTAATTCTATCTTTTGCTATATATAAATCAGAGGTTCTTCAAACAAAGCTTCTCATTCCTTTTAAGAACGATTTCTATTTAGATTCGCTGTGCCTTAAGTATCTTTGGGATCCCGAGGAACCGCTTGTGAAATTTTTAATTTTACTTTTGGTAAGTTACTCTGGTTTCGAATAGCTTTAATTTCATCCAAAGGTACGGGCACAAAGCCAAGGCTTAAATATAGAAAAAATATGTTATAAGGCAACACGATAAGAAGATGTGAGACAGAATTTTACCTAATGTTAAACCTTTTTCTGAAAAACTCCGATGTCGAATTTTGAAGATCTATGGCGATATCAAAATCCTGAATTTCCTATTTAAAAAAATACGACAATTTGGACATTAGAAAATGGCCAATATTTGTTGCATAATATCAGTTTTTCGACATCCAGTCGCGTTGAAAGAAACATTTGAGATTATTGCTGCGTAAATAAATATTCTTACCTCGAATACTCCCATTCGATAATCAACCATGTTGAATGTATTTATAATTCAGACTGTTGAAGACGGCGTGGCACAGAAGAGATTTTTTTCTCTTTGACCATTCAGCAGAGCTAACAAAACTTTCAGGAGATTTTTGCGACTCGGTCGTTATGGCCGACGTCAGTGCACGTGCATAAAGTACGGGTAGGCATAAAAGTTAATCAATAAACTAGACCAGTATTCACAAAGTTAATATTTATCTATGTTTGCTTCATCCAGAAGGTTATATTTCTTACGTTCAAAGTTTAGTGTTGACTTTGGTTTCTTTTATTCATGGAAAAATATTGACTGTATGTCACGCAAGGTCGTTCGGAGTTAAGTAAATCGATCCGACTACATGCTAAGAAAGGGGTTGTCGAAATGTTTGTACATCGTTAGAAGAAAGGCGAAGATATAAGATTAGCGAGGATATAGTAAATCCGTCGATAAAGATGAGACCCAAAACATCTAGAAAACCATAACCCGAGATATTAGATAAAGAACATCAACTTGCTTTAGATATGAGAAAAAGAACATCTACTTTATTTAGATATAAGAAAAGAACATCTACTTTATTTAGATATGAGATAAAGAACATCTACTTTATTTAGATATGAGATAAAGAACATCTACTTTATTTAGACATGAGATAAAGAACATCTACTTTATTTAGATATGAGATAAAGAACATCTACTTTATTTAAACATGAGATAAAGAACATCTACTTTATTTAGATATGAAATAAAGAACCTCTGCTTTATTTAGATATGAGATAAAGAACGTCTACTTTATTTAGATATGAGATAAAGAACGTCTACTTTATTTAGATATGAGATAAAGAACAGATACTTTATTTAGAGATAAAGAACGTCTACTTTATTTAGATATGAGATAAAGAACATCTACTTTATTTAGATATGAGATAAAGAACATCTACTTTATTTAGATATGAGATAAAGAACATCTACTTTATTTAGATATGAGATAAAGAACATCTACTTTATATAAATGTAAGCAGAAATATCTGTTTTGAAATTTGTATTTTGTTTTAAGCAGAAGTATTTTTATTCAGATATTACATTACTTTCTAAGCAGACGCATATATTATCAGTTATTTATATTTCGTATTTAGCATAAACATTAATAGAATTTTCTTTTACTTTTTTGAAGCAATATCATTAACCTAAATTTACAAAAAACTGGCTGTAAATAGAGCGTTTTTTGATAAATAGTCCGTTGGTATAAATACTAACGTATTAAGTGTTCCCAAAACAATGGCCAGCCACCAATTGTGCCTTACACGACCGTGCCCGTTAGTCGAGACGGAAGGAGCTAAGTCACGTGGAGAAAAGGAATATCTCTCCAGAAAATCCTGAGTGGTGAGTTTGAAATTTTGCCCTGCGGCCCATGCGCAAATAACGTTTTATTACGGATTTATTTCTCACTCACAAGATTTGGGGAGGGGGTTTGCAATTCATATTTTTTCCCCTGCTCAGCGGGTGCCTAAGCGAAATTCCTTGATTGAGGTAAGAGATGGAAATCCATTATACGTTAGTATTTATATAATTCCATGCCAATATTTTGACGGTTAACTCGATGTAAACGTCGTGTCGAGACCTTTGCTGCGGTTCTCGACTTCTTCAAAGCCAGCACAAGGAATAAAGCATATTCCAATATTAAAGCCAATACCGCGATGATCTCTCCCATGTAATACAGAGAAAGAAGGCTTTCGATTTCCTTAACGGATATCGTTGAAAATCGTCCTCTGGTTGTTTCCATTTTATGAGGTCGATCGAGTATCGCGCTTTATAAAAGAGAGCGAATAAGAGGTCGTTTTCCGTGATTAACTCCATTCTGAAACGAAATTGCCATAGTAAAATGTGTAAAATCCCTTTGATTCTTTAGTCTTACATCAGGTTGACTTTCTCCATGAGTTCTGATTTCGAGAAATTGTAGGAAACTGCAAAAGCCTAAAGCTGATCGTCTATGGAGGGCGAAAAGTAATATTTGTTCGCGTATGGTATTTTATTTTCTATTTGACTATTTTCAAGCAGAATAATTTGCATTATCAGAGTCCCTACGACCATGAACTTTCTATTGTCTCCGACGTTTAGCGCGACGTTGATGAACTCATCTCCGATAACCCCGTTCTCAATTGGCAGTATTGATGTTTCGGGGATGGGCATGGTGACCTAGTTACGAAATTTATTGTTCTAGTTATTTAAATCGTTCAGTGAATTAATATGGAAGGAATCGATGAAATATTTGGTTCAATCTTAATACACCAAGGTCGAATCTGGTTTCATAGTCTTAAATAGTTTACTTGCTTGAGAAGGGATAAAATAATCGATTGAATGGTGTATTTCTGCACTCACTTTTCTGCGAAAAGAAGTAAATTCGTCAGTGGTATCCGAGAACCAGACATTTTTGAAACCCTTATTGACGAGTTGGTCTACGGTGTCCACGGTGTCGTATTCCTTCTCAGTGAAATCAGACTTCAGTTTGCCTGATATTTCGAAGAAAATGAAAGTGGTCGCGATCAACCACGACATGGCCGCCACTCTCCAGGTGATTGTCTTTTCGACTCGGTTGTACGCTGTGACCAGAAATACGAGCCGTATTTCTAGTATGGATTTATCACTCACACCGTTGAATGACGAAATAGCTTACGTTCGTAGAAAAAAATTAGGAAATTCTTCCACATCATTTCGACGAAAGTAAAGACGAACGTTCGGCCATCTGGAGTTTTGGGTGTGGCCAAAGCCAAGAGTATCGACACTGCAAATAGACTCACCATCCAAAATATCGAGAACTACGGTTTGTGTTGAAAGAAATTGTTATTATATTCCTTAGGAACATATGGATAGATTTCACATTACTTGTCCTTCCATGTTGAGGAAAGACAAAGATGGTATCTTGTTCATTTTCGGGACTGAAGTGATAATGAAAGTAGACACTGAATCATAAATGCTCGTCGTTCGCGATTTCAGCTCAGGTATAAAGAAATTATCGAGTTGTATAGGAAAAAAAAGAATGTCCATTGTCTACCAAAAGAATACGGCTTAAATTGAAGAAAAATATGTATAAATATTACCAGAAGTAAATAGGGGGAAGTAGGTACGCGTACCTTTTGCTAGTGCAAGTCGTCCCTCTTTCCTAAAAAACCACTTCGCGCCACAACATATTCAAATAAGCCAATAAGCGAGAGACAGAGAACCTAGAGAAATATTTGACTGTGCGCCACCATACCGTGATATACCGAACTACGAACAAAAACATCTCCTGGCCGCCGCCCGCGCTGAAGTGGTTTTTTATGTTCGTGTGGATATTATTCTAGATTTATTTACATTTTAAGATGGATAGCTTTGTTCAGTCCAATTTAATTTATCGTGAAACAAGTGATTAAAAAGTCAGACAAATTTTAAGGGCAAATCCGACAGTTCTACTCTGATAAAAATTAAAGCAGACGAACCCTGGAAAAAAACTAGTTCCCCAAAACCGCCGATATTCAGAGGCACGAAAAATTCCGTTAAGTGACGCCTCGCAAAACGGCAACGCATACCTATTACCTCTCCGTGTGACGTAGTCCAGGAGAGGTTCTGTAACGGCCGTGTCTGTCTGTGTGTCTGTGTGTGTGTGTCTGTCTGTCCGTTGTTACACCCACGTGACCGCGTTCGCAGTTTGCGTATCGGAGCAAGCGTGTTCGCCATTTCCGAACTGCTTTCACAGTCACGGAAATGGCTCCTCTACTTGAGTTCTCACACCACCAATCTTCTGGTCTTTGTCCATACCACACGGACACTAGTCTGTTCTTACTGGCTGCTAATCACCACCATCTTCTGGTCTTCGTCCATTCCACGTGGACACCAGTCTGTACATACTGGCTTCTAATCACCACCATCTTCTGTTCTTTGTCAATCCCACATTGACACCCGTCTGCACTTACACTGCCTTCTAACACCACCATCCACTGGTCTTCCGTCTATTCCACATAGACACCAATCTGTATCATTGGCTTCTACTCCATTATCATCGTTTGGTTTTAGGATATACGCGGCGATCAGCTAGGGTTACGAGAAACGTCTAGCCTCCCTAAGGTAGGATCGCTACCAAAGGTTTTCGCATTTGCGGTTTTTCCTTACTATTATAATGGAAACGAATCGTATATATACCCCAAAATTTGAAGAAAGCGGGAAGAGGGGTACCCTTCACTTTAAACGTCAATATTAGCAAAGTTTGAGAAGATAATAAGTATAACTTTATTTTAAACGATTTAACTATTATTAATGTTAATTATTGAAGATTAAAATAATTAAAAATAATTATATTTATTTAAATATTAAAGATAAACCTCTCGTGCAAAGAGAGAGATTATCATTGCCTCCTATATCTACCAAGGCCCGTGCATGCGATATATTTCCTTCATTGCCTCCTATATCTATCAAGGCCCGTGCATTGTGATATATTTCATTCATTGCATAAACATAAGCGAGATTGTTTTGGGAAAAAAATACTGCTTCCACTAATGCGTTTATACTCCTTGTTACTGTTGTATAGAGTAATCATGATAAAAGCTTAAAAAATTACGAGAGGACAGACCTTTTTTATCCTCATTCAAAAATATTTTTTGGTGTTAAGACTGCTTTAAAAAATCCAAACGGTTAGGCATTGGTAAAAAAGACAAATGATATTTTTCAAATCTTATGAGATAACGCCCACCTAGTTGAAAATTGCCGTTTTTTATCCGCGGGAGCCATTCCTTATGAGAATTTCGATGCTAGTAGGTTGTCAATTAAACTACCGGTATATTATTGTTGTTGGAAATTGGATATTAAGTCAAATTAAGTGGTTGTAAAGAGCCAGCAGGTTTTTGCCACTTCTTTTTGTGAGTATTTGATTTTTATATGTAAAATGGAGGAAGATAATGTTGAGAGTAAGGATGAAATGCGGAAGCGCAAAGCGCGGGAAAGGATGAGGGCAAAAGGTCGACGTTTTCATTGGATACTTAAGGTTATATAATCTTCTCGACACGGAGAGGTAATATTTTGGTTTTCCCGACTTGTTTTACGGTATGTTATCGATTGGGCGTGTTATCAAAACAGCATTGTCCAAAACGGCTTTTTCATAAACGCGTTTGCCCTTATAGCCATTTCTCGTTTTAGCGCCTTTTGATTACAGCGTTTATATCTTGAGCGTACGAAAGTACGCCTTTTCCAAAATATTGTTGTTTATCTTCATTAACTTCCCAAAATAATATGCCTTTTCCAAAAAACTATATTTTATATTTACTTCCGATATAACATTACTCCTTTTTGCATAATATTGTTCTTTGTCCTATATACTTAATATAATAGATATTTCCCTCCCTATCAATCACAGTTTGGGCGGAAACAGCAACCGCTGTTTTGGGAAATAGCGCTGTATTGAGAAACGCGAAAACAGCAACCGCGGTTTTGCTTGTACGCGGTTTCGCAAACCGCTGTTTTAGGAACCGCTTTATTCCAAAACGCTCTTTCGAAAACCGCGTCGTGAACCCTATTTTACTTCTAATATTACGTCTGCTCGAGCATCTCTTTTTTCTAAAGTGCCCTATAGTTTGGACGCAGCGATTTCTTAAGATCGAATGTCATTTAGGTTCGCGGTGCCTTATCTTGTGAAATGTTTAATATTACCTGTGGTATATCACTCTCGTTTCGATTACTGTCAATTTCGTCCGCAGGTACGGGTACAAAACCAACACTTGAAAATGAGGCATAAATTTTATTTTGACAACGCGCTAAAAAGAAGTAACACAGAATTCTACCTAATGTTGAACCTTTTACTGAAAAACTCCGAAATGAAAGCGCAGAGATTGTCGACGATGTCAAAACCCTGAGTTTCCTATGTGAAAAAAAAGTTAATTTAGACAATAGAAATTGGCCAATGAAACTTTCTTGATTAACATGAGTTTTTCGATAGCAAGTCACGTAGAAAGATACATTTTAGATTATGGGACTGCCCAAATATTCTTACCTCGATTACTCCCATTCGAATATCAACCATGTTATTTGTTATTCAGACTCTTGAAGACGGCGTGGCACAGAAGCGATAATTTGCCTTTCACTATTCAGCTGACCGAAAAAACTAGGAGGCGACTTTTGCCTTTCACTATTCAGCCAAATTCGGTGTACTAGCAGAAAGTATTAGCAAATCAAGAACGCTCGAAAAAATAGACAGATTAACGATTTTCATATTTAACATGTTACTTTGGGCGTGAACTTATTTGCCGCATTGCGGACAAAATAAACTGTTGCCTTCCTTTTCATATAAATATAAATTCCGAAAAGTATCTTCGCTGTAGTTTTCAAGTTATCGGTGGGGAAAAATCACGAAAAACCCATGTTAATCTCCATAGGAAATTGGCAAAAGCGGGTGAATATTACTTTAACGTTACAAAACGGTATATGACTTGATACCGTTTTGTAACGTTAAAGTAATATTCACCCGCTTTTGCTAATTTCCTATGGAGATTAACATGGGTTTTTCGTGATTTTTCCCCACCGATAACTAACAAACTACAGCGAAGGTACTTTTCGGAATTATCTTAAATTAACAATTAAGTATTCAGGGTGTGCTATCGGCCAGCTTGATCAAAACAATTAAGTCTAAGTATGTTAATTTTACTTAATTACAGAAGTACGGCTTTGACCATCGTGATTGGACATAATAATTAGCTAGATCTCTTGGAAAACTCAGTGTCACTACGTATCTGTGGTGTGGTGGTTATCACGTCCGCTTCACACGCGGAAGGTCCCCGGTTCGAGCCCTGGTAGATACATGTATTGACCATCGTGATTGGACATAAGAATTAGCTAGATCTCTTGGAAAACTCAGTGCTACTACGTATCTATGGTGCAGTGGTTATCACGTCCGCTTCACACGCGGAAAGTCCCAGGTTCGAGCCCAGGTAGATACATGTTTTAACCATCTTGATTGGACATAATAATTAGTTAGATATCTTGGAAAACTTAGACTTACCACGTGTCTGTGGTGTAGTGGTTATTATATATATTTAACAATTATTTCACTTCACTTGGTTTAATAAGGTGGCATAGGTAGCGTACTTTTTCCCTACTTTTAAAACCATTAAACTAAGTAATATTAGAAGTTCAATAGATTGTCTAAAAAATATGTTAAAAGCCACTGTAAATGGTGCTTAAATGCCTAATATTTCCTTAATACTTCCAAATAATATTAGTAAATGGCGTGAATTGATCATAGATGATGTCTTTTTTGGCACTGGAAAAAACAGCATATATGGTGTTTGAATGCACCATTATATTTTAGAGTGCAAATGTATGACGGTAAAGCAAACATAATTTTTCAAAATTTAATTACATTAAGACTAAAGTAACAGATATTATAAAAAACGTCTTGGTTTGGACCAAGGCCGAAAAAACAAACGATATGTGTGAGGTTTATCAATTGACTGAAGTTCAGATATTGAAATTTTTTTCTAGTTATTTTTATCCACTCAATCCTTAATCAATATTTAATTCAATCAACTGATTTTACTGTTAATCGATCTAGTCCCTCTAAATTAATTAAAAAAATTACATATCTACGCTTTTTCAAGAACAATTACATTTTCCAAAAACATTTTATCATGAAATTAATAGTTCTTGAAAAAGCGTAGATATGTAATTTTTTCAGTTAATTTAGAGGGACTAGATCAATTAACAGTAAAATCAGTTGATTGAATTAAACATTGATTAAGGATTGAGTGGATAAAAAGAACTAGAAAAAATTTTCAATATCTGAACTTCAGTCAATTGATAAACCTCACACATATCGTTTGTTTTTTCGGCCTTGGTCCAAACTAAGACGTTTTTATATATCTATCTATAGATGCCCTCATTACCAATGGATAAAACAGAGATAATCAGCTCGAATCGGAGAGGTAATAATTTGGTTTCCCCAGATTGTAATTAATTTCACTTAGGATTACCACATTTCATTTAATGAGACCGAGATCATTCGAAAAGGAGTTCAATTAGAATCTTTACTCTTAATTTCAAGGGAATTCACCGTGAGGGGAGGGGTAGTTTTTTCCTTGCAAAAACCTGTATTTAAATTAAGTTCGATTAGTTCATCATTGTGATATTTATGATTAGAGCGAGTCACTTATAATTGATGAGATATATTTAATTGGGGAATTATGGATCGATTTAATTGTGAAATATCTACTTTTACAGAGCTGCACATAAAAACAATGTTTAGATTTTAAGCACGTCCATTTCTATTATACATCTTGAGAATATAAACCCCTAAATTTTACGGGCGAAAACTAAGCACCAGCTAATACCAATGAGCTGAAAAGCTAAACAGATAAAACTAAACATAAAAGGCGGTAGTGTGATTTCGTTTTGATTTTAGTGGTAGTTGAGTTCGTGTAGTCTAAGATTAACCGCGCATCGCGTTTCAAACGTATCAAAGTCACGATATTTTTGATACGAACAAAGATGTATAATAATGATAGAGTCAAAGAATATTGGTTATTAATCACGAAAAGGACTTAATTTATAACATAATTGTTCAATTGGCGATTGAATAAGAACAAAAAGGCAGACTTGGCTCTACATGGGATCTCAGAACGTTTTACGGCGGAGAGGGCACGAGGCGAGGCTTGGCCCATTTTTGTACACTCCCGCATGTTAATGTTTTTCAAAGGATCTCACTTCTTTTTGTAGACCCTCTCGTTATACTTCGGTAGTTATATTAAAACAAGACCCTCTCGTTGTACTTCGTTTGCCAATATAATTGCTAACGCTTGTCCATATTTACGCTGAATTACCTCTTTCGACCCCTAGAGAATATACAAAAAAAGATAGTACGCTATATCCTAATATAAGAATGTAGCATCAGTTACAACCTTTACGTCCTTTCAACAAGAATACACACTATTTCTGTTGAAGGACGACAGGGCCAATCTAGTTTTAAAATAAAGAACTAAAGAACAATTTTACAAAAATTTCGGGATGTTTTAATTTTTCTGTGCTTTAAAAAATAAATGAAATCTAAATCCTGAATTTTAAGATTCTATCTACCCTAGAAGTACCCAAGAATTTTGATGATCGGTGAGTGAGTGAGTGAAAAAATAAGGTAGATTTCACCTTCGATATTTCGAAAAGTATATAGGGTAGGAACTTGAAATTTGGAAGCTATTGCTAGGATTGACAGTCCTCGCGGCAAGCAAAATTTCAGACTTTTACCTATACCCATCACAAAGTTACAGAGGTCTTAAAAGTGCCGTGAGTTTGCTTCGAGAAAAGGATGTCAGTGCTCGACTTGACGGGGAACACTGCCCTGCTCCCAGATTCATTCATTCAGTCACTCGATAACGCTTTGGCTTCAAACGCTATAGAAGCCCCTCCAAACAATTATTTTTCTTTGCATAAGCACGTATCGGTAATTTTTTGCTATTTTGCTCGAAAAATCCAAGGATTCAGCTTTTAACATGGCCGGCTATGGGAGGAACACAGTTTTTAGCTACAATTTTGAAACTAATGGTTCAAATCTCTTGAAATTTTAGTGATAGGCATATTGAAGGGTTTTAAATTATGATGCAAAGTTTCAAAGTTTTTAAACGAACAATTAATTTCCTAAAAAGTCATTAAAATTTTGTTAGTGCATAATCCTACCACCTACTTAGTTACTTAGGGAATTTTTATGAAAAGAACTATTCGTTTTGAAACTTCGAAACTTTTCACATTAATTTAACACCTTTCAATATGCCTCTCACTAAAATTTCAAGAGATTCGAACCAGTGAAACTGAACGAAACAAATTTAAACCGTTTGAGACTGAGCCCTTAAATTATGGTTATTTTTTGTTTCAATGTTTTTACAAAAATCTATGAAAGAGAAACATTTGCAATTTTGCACATCTCATTAAAATTTCAACCGATTTGAGCCAATATTTTCAAAATTAGGGCCAAAAACTGTGTTCGTCCTATAGACGGCCATGCTAAAAGCTGACTCTGATTTTGGACTCAAAATGTGTATTTCGCTTATATAGCCCGTGAAGCCAAAGCGTGATCGAGTGGACTGTGCGTCAACGAAATCCTCCCTTAATTTTTTTTATCAGGATTTGTAAAAAATAAATTAGGGATACGGTCACTGGTCCCAAGGACCAGTTTAATATTGTAGACGCTGGGGGGTCACTGGTCCCGAGGACTAGTTTAAAAAAATCCTTATTTCCAAGAAAATTGTAAGGCAAGCTTCTAGGCGGCAAAGTTTGAGGGAATTAGACACATGTTGGCGAGCCTTCCCAGATCAGGGCCCGAAATAAGCACAGGACACTGGACATTGTCCAATAAAATATTAAAATGTCCCATTTTTTTTAAAAAACCAAGGGGGTCACTGGACATTTTGACCAACAAATTTTCCGAACTTTTGATAGCATGGTTATAAAGATGCGACACTATTTATGCACACGCCAGTGGACAATATCCAATAATTTTTCCTGTCAAATAGGGGGTCACTGGACACATGTCCCATAAGAATTTTTTCTTATTTCCGGCCCTGTCCCAGATAGGTGACGACTGCCCCGTGTCCTCCGGAGGTGACTTGATCCCCAGACCCCTTCCGTGACCAAACAAGTAAACCTCTTTTCCTTCCCTGCTAACACACAAACTGAAACCTGATTAATCACATCCTTGCCGCGGACCTATGGACCCAATTTGCATTGAAACTAATTAATAGCAAAATAAAATTCCCCACCCTCATGGGGCCTCTGTTTCCCACTAATAGAATATTTTTATTTACAGCTCTGCTAACGTCCTCTGGTTTTTAAGCTACTGTTGAACCCCCTTAGATCCATTCTGTTGCGCAACTTTGTGAGACTTGAGACGTCAGTTCATTTCATTCCTTTCTTTGTTCTAACTACGCTCGTAACGCTCGTTTTCATTTGGTCAAAATTTTTAAAATTAGTATTTAACGAATATGTTGTCCAGGTATCGAAAGACGAGGCGCGAAAATTCTAGAGAAAGGAGAGGTGATGATGCTTCGAGGAATACAATAGTGAGTTCATTTTAAATTTGAAAATTTCGTTGGGCCTTTGCATTGACATCGTGTGACTGTTGGGCTTGGGCTGCATGCACGTGCATCGCTAAATCTCCAAAAGTGATTATCCGTCAAATTAAGCTTATTTATTTTATTTAAAGTAATCTTTCGAATGACCTAGTTCGCATTAATTGATACCGACTTATTCTGAAAAACATTTTTGTAAATCCAGATATCTGGGGTATACTGCCACGTATCTTCTCTAACGATAATCTATGTATGCTACAGTCTCAATAATATCCGTTGTGGTTTGCTTTAAACTGGAGTTTAGACCCTTAAAAATACCGTATCGCTAGCGACAAAGAATGAGTGGCTAAAAGTTTGCCAACTTTTACGCTAAAATGAAAATAAAAGGGCGCAAATAGTGTAAATATGGCAATGAAGAAGCTAATAATCGATTATTTGTTTCGCCAATAAGCAAGAGGGTTTCAGATTCGATCCCCTTACGCCATTTGTTAAATAAGTGTTTCTAATGGTCTTACCTGGTTAATCCTTTTTATACAATACTATTTGAGGTTTACGGCACTGCAGTGCTGTGAGCTTTTGGTAAGGTATGGCAGAGGGGCAACACATCACTAATACATCTACGCAATAATTGAGGCACAGTATTAGTACGTATATCCCTTAGTAGAAAAATTGGAGACTTGGGCATGTGTTGGTTTTAACTGACACTACAACAATATTGGTTAAAACGTAGTTTCACAGCACCACATAACATTTTGGAATTGAATTTATGATGCAGAGAAGGTGCTTTGTTATTTTAAAGTTCGTCGTGTAATCTGTTTGTGGAAGAAGAGTGACGTTTAGACTAAATAAGTTTGAACTTTAACGCCTAGTTTCGTCTGAAAATGTTTAGTTATGTAATTCTGCTTAGTGATGTATCGGTTTAGAAGGGCTCAAGTTTGTTATATTTTATATGTATTACTAAAAATAAGCCTGTGACCACTTAATAAGAGAGTAAGGCCTACTGTCGGCTTTTGAGTCACTATTTTCAAAAATAGTCATACATTGATTTAAAAATATGGGTCTAAAAAGTTTTATGCAGTAATGATTATGGAAATAAATAACTTTGGACATGACTTTCGTTTAAAGGGATAGAACCAAGTTTTTCATCTAGTATAAACTGCATTTGGTTACATAAAAAAAGTATGCCTAAAATTATGAGGTGTACGTAAAAGTCTGAAAAAAGATTTTAATTACGGAAAAATAACGTTATATGTTTAAAAATTTAAACTATACATGGGCACCCGCCAACTTGTTTATCCCCGTTGTTTCTTAGTGCTGGACCGTCAATGCAATGTTCTCCTCTTCGGGCTTCCTGACGACGGGCCCGATGCTGATTCCGAGCGTATCCCCTCCTTTTTACACGACTGCAATGTGAAATCCTTCTCGCGTTACTACCGTCTCGGTCAAGTGTTGCCCCCTGCAGGTGCTCGCCCAAGGCCTGTTAAGGTTATTCTCCTTTCGCCCGGCCACAAGGGTTTGATTTACTCCCACATACGTCAGCGTAAGGCTGCGGACCCTGGCTTCTCCGTTGAACTGACTATACTCCTAAACAGCGTTCCAAACATGCCGCGGCCAGAGCTGCACTTAAGCAACGTGTAGACAATGGCGAAACTGATCTAGCGGTCCGAAACTGCAAAATAGTTCGCCTTCCCCACCATCGAGCCCCGCTCGACACTCGACCTCAACCTCGTCCTCACCATGAGTCTTCCGGATCCCGCACTTCTGATTCCCAGAATACCTCGCCGATGCTTCCCATGGCGCCGCACCCCTATTCAGTGGCGCATTATGCCCCGCTTTCAAGCCCGAATGGTCATCCGGTCGGTGTCCCACAACTGCGCGCCCCTATTGACTTTCATCAGTACCCTCCTCCTGTGGGATGGAATCCCTATGCTCCTCCTCGTTTCGGTTTCCAGCATCCTCTTCCGGCATTTCGAACTTACCGGGCGTGTAAAGGTTCATCCCTCCACCCCCGCGCCTCGCCGTTTCGTCCAAGCCCGTCCCTCTATTTACAATGCCTTCGAGCCTTAGCCCCTAATCGCGTCGTTGTTCCCTCACTTCCCCCTACCCCTCCCCATTTCAACTTGGGCCTCACCTCAGCCTTACTCGCCAACGTCCGTAGTCTAAATACTCGTTACAAGCTTTCCGAATTTGCATTGTTAGTATCGCAACATGGCCTCTCCATGGTCGATTTTACCGAAACTTGGTGGTCACCAGACGTCCTAGACAGTGAGTGCCCCCTTTCGGGTCTAACTCTTTACCGTCAAGATCGCGTTTCAAGTGCTTACGGTGGTGTCGCGCTTTATTTACTCTAGTCCCTTACGGCCGGTAAGATTCTATTCCAAGACATTGGCTTAGATAACTTAACTCCTCATTTGGAGGGCTTAAATATTTTGCTTGTCCTAGTGACACAGCCCAACTTCTCGGTTTTAGTTAGTCTCGTGTACCGCTCTAAAAATGCAATGTATAATAACCACGAACTGCTGCTCAAGTTCCTTACTGTGATAGTCAAGTATTGTGATACGAAAAACTATTTGTTCCTACCACTTGGTGACTTTAACTACCCAAACATCGATTGGTCTACCTCTACGCCATCAGCAGGAGCCTGCCATTTCACAAAGAAATTCTGTGATATCACAAAGTCTACCTCATTGACTCAGATTGTTAACTTTGCCACTCGCGATGGCGGAGCATTCTGTACTGATAATGTACTTGATCTCATTTTTAGTTCCGATATGCATTTAGTTCATACGCCTACTTTGTTACCCCCCGTGGGAAAGAGTGACCATGGTTCCATGCTTTTTAATATTGTTTTAGCGAATGCTAAACCCTTATTCGTTCCTAAACCTAATTTTTTTAAAGGGGACTATGCCGCGTTTGGCCACTATCTGTCTAAGATTGACTGGTCCCTCCTTTTGTGTCAGGCTGATATTGATGCCAATTGGTCCGTCTTTCACAATGTTCTAAACTACGGTATTCAGGCCTTTGTCCCACTCACTAAACCACGTGTAACTGTCTCGGTAGCTCAGTGCACCTACTTAAATCGCTCTTACAAAGCCAAGGCCTGGCTTCGTCTACGTAATGCCAAGAAACGTGCAGCCTCCTCATCCATATTGGTAAAACTTCGTGGCTACTTTTGTGCGGCTCGCAACGCACACACTACACATTATCGCATTGAACGACGTCGTTATGAGAACTCACTCGTACGGCTTATTCATAATAACCCAAAGTCCTTCTACTCCCAGATAAATAGCTTCCGCAAATGTCACTTCAAACTCCTCCAACTAACTTATCCAGATGGTTCTCGTACAACCACAGTTTCCGAAGCTGCTACCGTTCTCAACGACTATTTTGCCACTACAGTTCAGTCCTTAGCCTGCCCTAGTATACCGGTCCCCCTTATCCCTATTGCCCCTCCTCAAACTCTCAACTCATTCGTGTGCGACCCTTGCGACATTACGCGACTCCTCTCCAAATTGAATTTTTGCAAATCCCCTGGTTCCGACGGTATCCATCCAAACCTTTTGCGGCACCTTGTGTCCACATTGTCCCTTCCCATTTATCTCCTTATTACGAATTCTTTTTACACGAGTCGTGTTCCAACGGTGTGGAAAGAAGCCAACTTGACGCCCATACCCAAAAAGGGCTCCAGAACAGACCCATCCAATATCGCCCCATTAGTTCCCTTAACCAAGTCTCCAAAATATGTTAACAATTGGTCCATGAACAGTTAAAATCCTTCCTTGATCGTATCTCCTTCTTCACCCCGGCCCAGCATGGTTTCCTCCCCCGCCGTTCTTGCCTTACAAACTTACTGTGTGCCACTAATGACTGGACCCAATGGCTAGACGATGGTTTCTCCGTCGATATCTTATATTTGGACTTTAGTAAGGCGTTTGACTCGATTCCCCAAGCAGCCCTCCTCTCAGCACTTCGTACTGCCGGTATTGCTGGTTTGGGGCACGCGTGGCTCGCGGACTACCTCACTGCATGAACACAACGCGTTGTACTTCAGGGTCACGCGTCCGCCTGGGCACGAATCGATAAGGGGGTTCCACAAGGCTCTATCCTCGGTCCTCTTCTTTTCAATGTCTTGATTAATTCCATGCCATCGGCGGCTACTAACTCAACCATTTTCTTATTTGCTGATGATGCCAAACTTTACCGTCCCATCCGCGACTCGGTTGATTGCCTTGCCCTTCAACACGACCTTGATGCTGTCGTTGCATGGGGTTTAGCCCATGGCCTCATTTTTAACGTCGCGAAGTGTGCCGCTATTCAATTACACCATCAACGGTCACTGCATCAACACCACTAATTGCGAAAGAGACCTCGGGGTCCTAATTGATCCTCTCCTCAAAACTACTGCACGCTCTAACAAGGTTGCCAAGCGACTCCGTAGCCTGACTGGTCTAATTCGCCGCAATTTACACTTTCGGTCTCCCAAATTGGTCGCAACCCAATATAACTCCCTCGCGCTCCCCATAATTGACTATGGTTCCCCTATTTGGATGCCTCACACCTCCACTGATCTACAGGTCTTGCAGAAAGCTCAAAACGCCTTCACCAAACTCACTAGTAATATTTGTAAAAAGCCAGTCCCTGCCTGCCTGTCCCTTCTCGCCATTGACCCTGTCTCCACATGACACCGTATCAATAATCTCTGTTTAGTTCAGGACTTCTTCCACCTGAAACTTGATTTGGATTTCTCGGTTTTTTTCACCCGCCATTCCGATTTGCGTACCCGTGGCCACTCCAAAGAGTTAGCTAAGCCTAGAGCCCGCCAATCCCACTTCACTTGTACCGTCATTAACGATTGCAATTCTTTGCCTGAAGACTTGGTCACCCTATCTATTAAAGCCACTTTCCGCCGCAAACTCTCGAACCATTTTCGCTCTTTCCTCGATTAGTTCAATTTTTAGCCATATCGTAGTATACGATGAGGCTCTTAGTTTGACCCGAACCGTAGTAGTAGTAACAGTAGTGGCCGGAGTTTTCGCTATCGTTATCGTTATATTTTAGCTTAAAAGGAACTTTATAATACCACAACCCACAAATAGGGGTTACTGGGCTCGGTTAGAGATTTAATTTTAAATGTCTTCATCTGTGGGGTCGGAAACTTTTGAATTTTTATCTGTGGGGTCGGATACTTATGAATTTGTATGTTTGGGGTTTTTATATTTATTTTCTTTTTATGTATGTGCTAATTAAATAGATAACGATTTTCCCCGTTTCCTACCGCGCTCCTCATGTGTTTCGTTCTCGTTCGGTAGCTATCGCCATCTATGTTATGTTTGACTTTAACGTTTTGGCGGTTAATTCAAATGTGGGATTAGATAGAGCTAACATAGTGTTAAATGAGCGTTATGCGTTTGATAATTTTAGCATTGCTAAAGGTAATTCGAGGGGATAATCACTAAAATGCGTAATCACTATAACTAAACTTTCTCTTTCAAAGGTTTCTGGGCATAAGTCCTTGTTAGAAATTTATAAGATGCGATAAGTGTGAATCGGCATAAGTCTATGTTGTAAACTCATCGAGGGGATTGGATTATTACTTAAAACTATCTATTCTTCGATTCGCCGGAATATTAGAATTACAGCATAAGTAAATTTATACGGTTATAATTTAATCACTGTTTAGAGTAGGGAATCGAGGGGCTAGTCACACTGATTTTATGCACGGTAAATCATTTAAGCATTGAAAAAGATAGCGCTATTCACTCATTAGGGTAAGGTACAGAGGGGCTATCCACTCATTAGGGTAGGGTATAGAGGGGCTATTCTCTCGAACGATATGGCTACTATTACGAGCCCTTCGGCCGTCTTGTTATTTATTTTTTTTTGTTCTGATTATTCCCCCTTACTAATGTTTATTCTACTCCCTTATGTTCCCATAATTTTATACTGTTAGTCTACTTAATCTCACATATTATACTACAATGTTTCTTAGCCTTTTATTCATTACTTAATCTGTCTCACATCTCATTTTGTGTCCGATGTTCGTACACAAGCCACTCTGCTGGCTTCACGAACAGTGTTTAATAAATAAATAAATAAATAAATAAATAAAATAAATAAATAAATACGGGATGCGATCCTATTGGTAGGGAAAAAACTGGAATGCTTCCACCGATTTTAGCTTCTGCAGTAGGATTTTTTGTTTCTTTTTGTATTGTGGAAGCAGCGCATATTTGAGAAGACGTTTGTAAACATAATTCTGATTTTTCATATTTATTATCCTTTGTTCTCGTAACTCTTGGTTACGTTGTAGAGTAAGGATGATAGCGATTTGACAAAATTGTCACAGGTAATGTCCAAAACACCACATTTTTACGCTATTTTGGCAAAGGCTTAGCTTCCATATATAATAATGGTATGGCTTTATTTTAGCCTAATGGCCCTACTCTAAGCTTCAACACATTTTCATTTGTTATTAAACCTTTTAAAACACTTACTTTGAACACCAAAATTACAGTGAAACTCTTTACCTTCCTTTATAACTTTCAAAGCATCCGTATCGAAATGAGTTATATTATTTTGGCGAAAATGCAGAATAGTATGAAAACTACTTTTAGGAGTAAATCTACTGTACCTCCGAGGGAGAGGAGGGTAGGGAGGTAATTTAGGTGTTTCGCTCGTGTTTTTGCCAAACGACTGTAGAGGGGGCAGTGATCGGAGCGGTGCCGAAAACTAATACTTTTTAAAAACTAATTAAAAAGAGTTCAGTTATTAAAACTATCAATATATATACATTTTTGAAAACGTAATTTTAGGTTCTATCTGATTTAAAAAAATGAAAGCTTTTCATTAGTGGTCAAAAGATTGATTTTATCCCATTTCAATATTGTTTTTCAAACTTTTAATTAATACATAGTTTACACGCAAGGAGGATTCATACCATTTGCACAAGGAGACCAGGCAACTTAAGTGTGTAAAATCGTCTGCCTTGTGTTAATGTCAGGAATCCTCCATGCCTGTAAACTATGTATATACTTTCGAGGAGAAACGTTGGATATATTTTTAAAAGATGGTTTACTCGCATGGAGTATTCATATGATTTGCACGGTGAAGCCTGGCTAACTAGAGGACAAAAGCCGGTCTGCTATTGTCCTCGAGGGAGCCCGACCTTCACGTGTAAATTTTTTGAATCCACCATGTCTGTAAACGACCTATACTAATAATTCAATTTCTATGAATTTTTGTAGGAAATGTTTAAAAAAAATGAAGAAAATGTAATGGAAAGCGCAAGTAAGAACTATTGTCTCTTTTTCATCATGCATCAGCATGTATAAAATTTAATTTATAATTTGCCTTTGCAAGCTTCTTAGTTTGATGGGCATGGGACCATGAAAGCTTGAAATTATTTACTCTCATTGAAAAATGTCAGATTTTGTGTAGATATTCGAGATGTCAGAGTCCTGGGTTTTAAATACACGTTCAGTAAGAAATGTACTGTTATCATTGAATCTAATTTTTAGTATTTAGAGATGAAGGGCTGATACCGTGTGACTTTTTCACTAAAAAGAAAAACCCCACGACCCCATCACAACCTTGATTTTTATGTTAGTTTTTTTCCTGTGAAAGTCACTTATAGTGAAAGTACTAAATATTTATCGCTATAGATTTTTAAATTTTTTGGTATTATTTGTTTTCTCAACAACAACGTAATATATTTCTATCACTAAGCTGCCGGACGGTTTTAACGCAAAAATAGTGACATGACATTTGATCAAATCCAAAAAATAGTGAACCCAACTTTGCTCTATAATTATTTTTTTTTTAAGTTTTCATTTCGTAATAATTAGAATGAAACGAATTATTTGTTTTTTGCATTCGGATTCGCGGGTTAAAGGAGGCTCAAGGCCAAGGGGTAGAGGCAGGAAAAGCGAGCCTTTTTCCATGATAAACATATCTAAGGTAATAAAAACTATTTAGCTTCCAAAAAAATAAACATGTATTAAAAATATTGCCATTAATTTTTCCGAAGGAAAAACCAGAGTTTTCATTGAAAGATGCCCCACAAGTAGTGGTGGTTGAAAAACTATCTTCAAAAACAAGTTGGGAAAACCAAAATATTACCTCTCCGAGTCAAGAGTTCTACTACTACAAACTTATTTACCGAGATATGGAATTATTTCACTTTTTTGAAGTAAAAATTTACGAAATATTGAAGCAGTATTCCAAACATAGCGAATGTACAGTAAAGCAGACGACATTTTACATCCAATAAGGATAAATCTTGGACACATGGAAATCAGTCAATGGGGAAAAGAACAGGAAATGAAGTCTACGCTTCAGCTGTTTAGCCTATATTCTGATAGCTACATTCACAACTGGTTTGCAGTGTAAACACTATCGTCTCGTCTCACCTCAACAATATTCTTAGTTTTCCAACATGAATGTTAACGTTAAATAACACCAAAGCTAAATAGTAGCTAGACGCACTAATAGTCAATGCGCACCATAAAGAGAATAATAAGTCTGTAGCTACTACCCGTTTACCATTAGCCCTTTTACTAATTAAATTGCCACCATGATCTTTTCTTCCATTATAAAATCTTAACCTGATTATTAAAGAGTGTATTTATCTTTCGGCTCACTCTGAACCGTTGATGTCTCTTCATTTCAGACACGAAAATCAAAGCCACAAGTTTACTTCATCTCAGGCCTTAATTATTCACTCTTTATTTCACTAAGCCTATTGCGGATAATACTTGTTATACCCGCCGGAGTCTAGGTCTTAGTTTTCTTCATGAAATCACTACACCAAGGATTATTCTATATACAGATGTAGTATAGCTTAAGCAATATGTAAACAGCCATTTCAAATAACAATATTAAACAAGTTGGGAAACCAAAATAAACCTCTCCGAGCCGAGACGAATTTATTTTCCAAACACAGGTCCGCAAGCCAATGAGACAAACCGGAAATACATAGTTCTAATCGGCGAGATATTGCCATGATCATTTAGTTTAAAGCGTTTTAATAATTTCCTGCGTATCCACAATAATTCTAATGAGGACCTAATATCTATCACTTAAATGTGTATTTAACTTTCGGCTCAATCTGAACCGTTAAGACATCCTATAAGAGGACATGAAACAAGGTCAATTATGGTTAAGATCTATGTTATCTTATCTCATAGACCCAGTCGTTTCAACACGTATGGAGAGATGAAGTATTAACATCCTTATTATTTAATGAAGCTAAAAGTTACGTTTACACTATATATAAATGTAGTAAAGATGAATTAAAAAGTAAACACCAAATTTTAAATGTTAATATCAAAAGATGTTCTTGGAATATTGAGATGAAACAGAGCTTTATAGCTACACAACTAATAAAAGAATCGTAATGCCGAAAAATATTTAAGTATTTCCATTTAATATTCTGCAAAAACGAAATGTTATCGTTTTGTAAGAGATCTTTTCACCCTACTCGCTTTATATTAACTTTGATATGCGTGTAGTATTTCGATTCAGATGCAATCTTCATTACTCGTTCTATATTAACTCTCACTTGTGTCAGTACATAGAAATAAGTTTATCTTAAATAATTAATTAAATATAAATGATATTAATTATTTTAATCGCCAGTAAATAACTTTAAAAATAGTTAAATCGTTTAAAATAAAGTTGTTCCTATTATCTTTTGAAACTTTGCTAATATTGATGTTTAAAGTGAAGGGTACCCCTCTTGCCCGCTTTTTTCAAATTTTGGTATATACAGGGTGTTTCTGGAAAGTCTGGCACAAATTAACAGGCATGTTCCTTGGGCCAAAAGGAGTCCGAAAGGTCCTATGACGTTTTGGGGTAAAGCGCTCCGTTGCGACGCTATGGGCTCTCAAAAGTAGGCCGAAAAACAAGGAGATTTTGCAGAATTATAGCACTAGTATTGTGGTTTTGACCCAATTGTTTTCGATTATTGAGCATAAGGCAATGATTGAAATAAGTTCAAACCTAGTGGAAGACCGTGAACGTGTTAAACGGCCAGAAGCGTTAATCCCTTTGTTTTTATTAATGATTGTAATTAAAGGTAAGGAAAGTAGCTCAGATATCGGTTACTTGTTTGTTCAGATGTACTGGTAACTGACCAGTCTTTTATTCTTTATTTCAATTAGACACATTACTTTTACAATAATTCGAATTGAACCAATTACATTTACAATAATTCGAATTGAACACATTACATTTACAATAATTCGAATTGAACCCATTACATTTACAATAATTCGAATTGAACCCATTACATTTAAAATAATTCGAATTGAACCCATTACATTTACAATAATTCGAATTGAACCCATTACATTTACAATAATTCGAATTGAACCCATTACATTTACAATAATTCGAATTCCCCCCCCTGCTGTGTTGGTCTAAACATTAGGGTAGTTTTCAATGTCAGAAGTTGTAGGTTTTTTACAGACTGCTTAAATGTGTGTACCTTAACGTGCTTCATGGCGTACGCGCGCAAGTTTGCTTAAACGTTGATGGTGCCCATTTTGAACAATTTTTGTAGAACAATGTAATTGGGTTTCATTTGAATTATTGTAAAAGTAATGGGGTTCGATTCGAATTATTGTAAAAGTAATGGGGTTCGATTCGAATTATTGTAAAAGTAATGGGGTTCGATTCGAATTATTGTAAAAGTAATGGGGTTCGATTCGAATTATTGTAAAAGTAATGGTGTTCATAAGAATTATTGTAAATGTAATGGGGTTCATTCGAATTATTGTAAATGTAATGGGGTTCATTCGAATTATTGTAAATGTAATGGGGTTCATTCGAATTATTGTAAATGTAATGGGGTTCATTCGAATTATTGTAAATGTAATGGGTTCAATTCGAATTATTGTAAATGTAATGGGGTTCATTCGAATTATTGTAAAATTAATGGGTTCGATTCGATTTATTGTAAAATTTAAGGGGTTCATTCGAATTATTGTAAATGTAATGGGTTCAATTCGAATTATTGTAAAAGTAATGTGTCTAATTGAAATAAAGAATAAAAGACTGGTCAGTTACCAGTACATTTGAACAAAAATGAAGTAACCGATATCTGAGCTACTTTCCTTACCTTTAATTACAATCATTAATAAAAACAAAGGGATTAACGCTTTTGGCCGTTTAACACGTTCACGGTCTTCCACTAGGTTTGAACTTATTTCGATCATTGCCTTATGCTCAATAATCGAAAACAATTGGGTCAAAACCACAATACTAGTGCTGTAATTCTGCAAAATCTCCTTGTTTTTCGGCCTACTTTTGAGAGCCCATAGCGTCGCAACGGAGCGCTTTACCCCAAAACGTCATAGGACCTTTCGGACTCCTTTTGGCCTAAGGAACATGCCTGTTAATTTGTGCCAGACTTTCCAGAAACACCCTGTATATACGATTCGTTTCCATTATAATAATAGATAAAAACGCATTCGCGTGAACCGATGGTGGAAGCCCTGCCATTGGGAGGCTAGACGTTTCTCGTAACCCTAGCCGTTCGCCGCGTATATTTTGAAACCAATAATAGATAAAAACGCTTTCGCGTGAACCGATGGTGGAAGTCCTGCCATTGGGAGGCTAGACGTTTCTCGTAACCCTAGCCGATCGCCGCGTATATCTTGAAACCAAACGGTGACGAAGGAAAAGAAGCCGGAATGGACTGACTGGCGTCCATGTGGAATGGACAAAGACCTGAAGATGGTGGTGCATAGAAGCTGGTGTCAATGTGGAATTGACGAAGAACAGAAGATGGTGGTGCATAGAAGCTGGTGCAAGGTGAAATTGACGAAGATCAGAAGATGTTTGTGCTAGGAAGCTAGCAAGTACAGACTAGTGTCCATGTGGAGTGGACGAAAACCAAAGCTGGTGGTGTTGGAACTCAAGTAGAATAGCCAGAGGAGACAAACCCAAATTTCCGTGAACTGTCAATGCAGTCCGGAAATTGGGAACACGTTTGCTCCGATACGCAAACTGCGAACGCGGTCACGTGGGGCGTGACAGACAGACACACAGACACGGCCGGTGTAATACCTCTCCGTGACATACGTCACTCGGAGAGGTAAAAATTAGGGCTAAAATGCGTGTATCTAACAATGGCAAAACGCTGTAATTCCAATATCCAAAACAACGAAAGTCAAAGTATGTGTTAATAATGATAAAAAGCAATACTTAAACTTAATTGATCTTAATGAAACTAAAAAAAGGTGCTATATTGAACTGTTCTCTTTCATTTAAGATGGTTCCCAAACGTATCGAATGAATAGTTTTCCTTATATGACTGCTGACATAATCCTTTTTTTTATAAAATTCCCATGATATGTCTATGGAAGAATATTGTATCTTTCACCAAATGTCGGATTCATTTTATGGATTCTAAAACCACCCTTAACAACTTTTTTCATTATAGAATTAACTATTAGTTGGATCTCTTTGAAATTTTAACCACAAAAGTAGGGCCCAAATTTTAGTTCACTGGCTAAATTTCAAAGCAGCAAACACAATACGAAAAACGTTACGGCCAATCAAAGAACCTTCCTTTAGCATTAGAGGCGGTATCAAGTCTTATCTAAGAGAGCGACCGCTCTCCTAGAATTTGTGGTATCTGCTATCGTACTAGCAATGTTACGATACTCGAGGGCCAAAAGTTTCTTACCAACGATAATTTGACAATACTGTTTTTACTCATAACACACATTGCATTTAGAAATTTAACATCTCAGCAATCGCTGCATAACTAGAGATTCTTAGACCCAGCCTCAGTGGTTTTCCCCTTAAATGAAAATGGTCCAGGAGAACATCCCCTCAGGTTCAGGCCACTTTCAATCCCTGATTAGTCACACACGCCGTTTCCCTTTCACTGGTAATCTTAATCGCCCATGGAAAAAAGTTCCCCATTTTCAAAGACGCGAGATCAGGTTCGTCTCACCTTATGTTCAATACAATGTAGCTTTACGACAGTTATTTCTATTGGCGTTACTATAGCGTTAAATAATAGTAAATAGCTTGCTGAATTGCGGTACAGTGATGGTTTATAGAAGGAATACTTCTAAATATCAACTATAACACCTACTACACGGGGGATAGAATTTTGTTACTCCCCGCTGAGCCATCGTTTGAAAAAGATGCGAAGTTTAGGTCAGTGGTGCGCCCCCATAAAAGATATAATAACAGCGACTGACAACCAACTATCTGTGGAATGCGTTAATCAACCGGAATTGACGGAGAAAAGCAAAAATGTCGATCATATAACTGAACGGATTAGAGAACTATCAACGCATAACTCAATAGCAACCGGACAAATGAGATCGACCATTTGAACCTGAAGAAGAAGGACGCAACTAAAACAATCCAGACATATAGTGATGTTGTGTCAAAAAAACAGTGAGACTAGTTCAGCCTCAACAGAGCCCCTACTGGCCAACAAATAGATAAAAGTTGGAAAAACCAAAATATTACCTCTCCGACTCAAGAGCAGGACTACTACTACAAACTTATTATAGAATTATTTCTCTTTTTTGAAGTAAACATTTACGAATTATTAAAGCAGTATTCCAAGCATAGCGAATATACAGTAAAGCAGACGACATTTACATCCAATAAAGATTTGTCTTGGACACATTTAAATCAGTAAATGGGAAAAAACAGGAAATGAAGTGTATAGATTTTGGTGAGATATAACCTTTATGTGTTTGAAAAGGCCCAATTGTCTACGCCTCAACTGTTAACCCTATATTCTTACAGCTACACTCACAACTGGTTAGCAGTATAAACACTATCAGCTCGTTTCACCTCAACAATTTTCTTAGTTTGCCAACATGAGTGTTAACGTTAAATATCACCAAAGCTGACTTGTGGTTAGACGCACTGAAAGTCAATACGCACCATAATAAAAATGAAAATTTCTAAGCTATAACACGATGTCGATTAGCCCTTTCACTGATCTAATTGCCACCATTGTGCTTTCTTCAATTATAAAATCTAGACCTTATAATTTAAACGTGTACTTAACTTTCGGCTCACTCTGAACCGTTGATGTCTCTTCATTTCAGACACGAAAATCAAAACCCAAAGTTTAGTTCACCTCAGGTCTCAATTATTTACTCTTTGGTTCACTAAGCCTATTGCGGATAATACTTGATTTACCCGATTGAGTCCAGGCCTAAGCTTCCTTCTTGAAATCTTTAAAGCAAGGATTATTCTATATACAGATGTAGTATAGCTTAAGTAATATATAAACAGCCATTTCAAATAATAATTCTAAGGAATTATACCTAAAATGAAACATTATGGACATCTGTCCTTAAGAACTTCGCTATATTTTTTATTTTGAGAGAGAACCCGAGAGCGTTAGAGCCCAAAAGAAGGAAAGTAACCAACCCCCTGGGGCTTCAAACCCCCCTTAAAGTACAACAAAGGTAGCGTGAAAAACGGGGAAATCACCTCTTTGAACGAAAAGAACGTCTCTCGCGTTCTCCCTTTTTCAGTGTCAATTTAGTTTTCGTAGCGAAAGGATAAGCGAATAGCGTTGTAGTTTTTTTGGATAATAAAATAGTTTTGTTGTCGTTCAAATAATTTGGTCCACTAACTTAGCGGCTCCCACACAATTAAATTGAGAGTTTATTTCATGGTGCCGAAACTCGGAACCTTTGAATTAGCGTGAACGACAATAATTAGCGGAAGTAAATTAGCGTAAAAATGAGCGAAAATGGAGAAAACAGCGATGGCGAGAGCCAAATGAATCTCCAAGATCAAGCGAAGTATAACCGAGCGAAACTCATAAGAGAGGTATTAAGAAGAGTCATAGCTAAACTAGAGGTCACAACGGATCAATTGCTATGGACAACGCCAGCGAATATTACTGAATTAGAGACCACATTAGCGATTATTAACCAGAAACATGGTCATCTTGAACCGTTAAACGAGGATATTGAAGCCTTAACCCCTCTTGCTGATTTGCAAGCCGAAATAGAAAGCGTAGAAGACTTCGAGGATAGGATTACCACCATCTCGACATGACTTGAAGCCAAGATAAAACAAGCGATTACTAAGACAAGCGCGGTTGTCCAAGCTTCATCAACGGGCAACACAGCGAGCGTTACCTGCGAAATTCAAGTCAACCTACCGACGTCACAAATTGAACAAAATGACGGAGACAGCGCGAAGTGGCTTCAATTTTGGACCCAATTCGAATCGGCCATTCATAACAAGGCAAATATGAACAAGATAAACAAATTTAACTATCTATGAAGCTATCTGAAGGGCGAAGCGGCTTTAAAAATATCGGGTTTTACACCCTCGGAGGCCAATTACGACGCGGCCATAACGATATTGAAAGAAAATTTTGGCCAAGAAGACGCCCTGATTAACGCGCACATAGATAAATTATTAACTGTTACGGCGGTGGAAAATGCCGAAGACATAGTAGGCCTAAGGAAGTTATATTCCTCATTAAAGGTAGAAACTAGGAGCCTGGAAAACATGGGAGTAAATCCCAACACCTTTCAAAATTTCCTCCGTACCATGATTTTACGGTTGTTACCGAACGAGATTAGATTAGCGAACACGAAAGCGAATAAATCAGGCAAAAATGGGGATATTAAAATGGTCTTAGAATTCATTAGAGAAGATTTACAAAGCCGCGAACGCAGCGCAGCATTATCAAGGCTCCATATTGATGACTCATCATCTAGAAGTAAAGCGAGGGAACATGAGCCTCTACGAGGGAAAGGCCCCGCAGAGCGTTACAATAACAAGGAATACAAAATTAGACCCTCTTCAGCGTCAGTACTGACCACCTTGGTGCGGGAAAAACCGAATCCGAATTGCGAAAGGGATGGGCATATATCTCCGAAACTAAATGTTGTAGACCCCATGTTCTTTGATACGTTTCACTCAGTTTGGTCGAATAAACACGCTCCTTATTTTGTGATGGACCTTTCAAAAACACCCCGTATATCATGCTTAACGATATGAACTGGACCGATTAAACTGCTACTAGGAATGTGAATGTTGGCGTTACATTACTTGAGAAACAGAAAAATCGGCAATGGAATTCTGCATCCCACTGGCTACCAAAACTAATAGAAAAAGCAAATTCCCGAAATGATATTATCTTGAATTGAGAATTGCATTAAATCCAAAGCATTATTATTACAAGAAATATAAAAAAGGAAAAATCGACAGGATTTAGCGAATTACCAGGGACCGTTCAAAGCATAGGGAATCTATAGTTGGCCTACTCACTGAAAATCCTTGCAAAATCTGGAGCTACGCCGAGGAAAATACTACTAATAATACTAAACAAGGGAATAAAATTACACTTGCCAGTGACAACGGAGATCCAATAGTAAAGAATAGTGAAATTCCACAAATTTTTGGTGACCAGTTTCTTGCCCTTAGCAAAGCAAGAGATAAGGAAGTTAATCCCAGACTCCCAGTGAAAAGAAAGCTTGTCGTAGCGTTACAAACATCATCTATAGTACTAAACAATGCAATTAATGGTTCTATTATTAAAAAATGCGATTAATCGTTTTTTCACTAAACAATTGCTACTAGTGTTGTTTATTTGGTTCTAAACAATGCAAATTATTGTTTATTTAATGGTTTGTTTATTAATGGTTTGTTTATTAAACAATTCGATTTATAAAATGTTTAATAAACAATGCCATCAATAGTTTATTTATTAATCAACGCCATTAATGGTTTATTTAACAAACACTGCAATTAATGGTTTAGTTAATTTAAAATGCGATTAATGGTTTATATAATAAGCATCATAAACAGCTCAGCATTGCTAAATAGATTATACCTTCGCAAAACATTGTGAATATACTAGTGCTGTTATTTACTTTAAACTCTTTTGTTGTAGTGTTTTTATTTACTTTTCCAATTCCATCGTGAATAGCAAATAATTGCTAAATATCTTATCGCACAGCGTTGGCAACACATTGGGTTTTTATGCTAATGCCAACGGTGCTCTATCTCGTTTTTAGTTGTTTAAAATATCTAATGCAAATAATTTTTAAATATATTTTTTTTAATTTTCAACAAATTTTTTTATATCTTATAGGTTTTTTAGTATTCAATAAAAATGCGGATTTAATCTCCATTAAAATTTTTTCTTGTTTTCGTTCCTGGATAAATTGGACATGTATGGTAGACTATTTTCATTATGTTTGTTTTACTGAGTGAGGTCTTAAGTAGGTAATCTTCTAAGCAGGGACGGGAATAAGTTAAATTTAAGAACCCCTTAGGAGCCATTGCTTTACTGAACAAATGTTCATTAAAATAGTTTGTGGTGCAAAAATGTTATGGTCTAGCCGGGATATCTTGTTATGTTTGAAAAATAGTCAACATGACAACAAATTGAAACCTTATGAAGCTTATCGTCAACTCTTCCCATATCCAAACCTAGCCTTACCTGATCTACCATACCATAAACATTCGTCGAGATTGACTCAAATAAAGGAAATCATTACGTTTACCCTTGAGTAAAGTTACTAGATATGAATTGAGATTACAAACTATAACATAACCCTAAAGTCGATATTAGGCTTAGCATCTTCTAAACCTTTTAGAATAAATTTGATTCGTAGTTCACGATACTAAGAACCACACCGAGCTTCACGTGCCAACGCGAACTTTCAATGGGATAATGTAACAATAGAAACGTTTTTAGCCACATCATATGATGAACATCTACGATGTGGGTCTTAGTTTGATCTGGACTGTTGTTGGTGGTGGTGGTGGTGGTGGCGGCGGCGTCGTGAAAGAGAACTGCCTTAGACAGTATAAAATTTTTCGATCGTCATTGAAGGAAGAGTGAATGGGAGAGAATTGTGGCGAGGTGATATTTTTCGTTCGTGTTTTTTAAAAGGAAGGGAATTATAACCGTAAGTTTAAGAATTGGATTTATTTGTACTAGTAAAGTTAAACGTTGAGAATTGTGTTTTACGTTTGCTCGATATATTTCAAGCGAGAGAGAGGATTATTTAAATGGACGGTTTAATACTCCCTTTAAAATTCATGTCACTTGTCGACAATGAGGGTTTCACGCTTTTTATCCCGCTTCGTGGCTCCCCTATTGCAAAATTCAAAGAAATCCAGGGGAATTAAAAGAAGCAAAGGGTAGTATATACCGACGTTATATTTAGAATGGTTTTAAGGCGGTGTTTATTATTCGAAGTTAGTCTATTTCTCCAAAATTCGAGAAGAGTTTTAAAAGAAGGTACTAGCTTGGGGCCTCAGATATTACAATTATAACGTAAGTAAAAGGGTTATAATTTTTTGTTAGGGCATCGAGCTGCTATTCATTATGATCTTCAGTACTTATTTTAATGGGTGTTTTCTGGTATATCGTTTTACCACTGTGGGGGTACTCACTCACGTTTTCCGTTAGTGTCACACTATTATAATTATAACAGAAGTAAAAAAATTGAAGTAATAATTTTACAACAGTTAAAGGTAGCGCATCGAGGGGGTACTATTAAGTACGGTACGATGTGGCTACTATTACGAGCCCTTGGGTCGCCTTGTTATTATTAAAGTTATTGAAATGATGTTGAAATCGTTCAGTTAACTTGTGAAACGTTGTGCGTTTTCAGTTAATTAGTTTACAAAGTGGATACCTTGACACTCTTTTTGACATCTCTAAAACCAGAATTATTAATGATGAGCATTTTATTATCTCTTTACGAAACTATTGGTTTAATTGTGATTTGATTTTAAAACATGTTTCCTCATAAAAGAAAAACATGTCATTGTTTAATTGTGATTTGAATTTAAATCGTGTTTCCCCATAAAAGAAAAACTTGTCCTTGTAACTTTTAAACACGCTGAGGCTTTTGGACATTGTTATTATACGAGAAAATAAATGATAGAAAACGGCTATAAAACTGACTTTTGACACGTAAGCAGTTTGATCAGGGAGCCTAGTAATTTTAGAAGCAAAAATAGAGAACGGTTAGTCTTTACTTCAGTCCAACTCGGAGCTTAGTATAGAGCCCTTCCCTGCAACAAAAAACTAAAATTTTAGATTATCTAATTGGCTCCCTTAAGCTACATTATGATGACGTTGCTGACGGGGACGGCGAAAAATTCTGTTTTACCTCTGTCGCTATGACCCGCCTCTTCTTTCAACCTCCCCCCCCCGGTGAAAGAGGTCGTGGACTCTTACGTGCAACCAGATTACACTGTTTTCCATTCCTGCTTCTAAAATTGCATGGATCCCTGGTTTGATACATTTAGAAAATAAATGAGAATAGATAAACTTAACTGTTCTTAAAGAAACTAAGCAGCAGAAAGTACTTACTAATTTAAAAGAATCCCGAACCTTAAAGTAGCTTCATTTTTTTCGTTACTCGTTGGGCTCGAGTACCAAAAAAATCTTTTTTTCCTGTGGAAAGCTGGCTGAAAACTGTGATTTTTAGCTTGGCATGTTTATGTGATAATCAGATCCTAGCACATCTTTAACTGATTTGTTTGTTTCTTGGTGTATCCTGGGTACAACAACAAGCGAGGCTATAATGGAGTTAAGGCAAGATAGGTACCAACCTTCGAATTCGTACTGTAATAGAATTGCGATTAAAAAGAACATTGCCTTTATCATATGAGTTTATTTCCGATACAAAAAAAAGTCATTTGCCAAGACCTTTTTCAGGAAAAGATCGGTTTCCAATTCTTGGAAGTATTTGAAAAAAACGACATCAACATTGACGAAGAATTCTTCAGTTATATTTTGGCACCCCTCAAGTTTTGCAAGCCCATTTATTGGATAAAGCATATAATGAAAATAATTTGCATATCAGTTCCTAGGGTTGCTGCGGGTAAATGAGGAATATGGGCGCCGTGGTTAGAATAAGTGACTAGTTTCTAAGAATAACAGAGCACATATTTGATTTAAAAGGATGCCTCTATTGTCACCGAGCCGAATCAAAGCCAACCTGAAATAACCCGTAAAACAATCAAAATTTTGGAAAAGGCATATATTTATTGTTCAAGGAACTTAATAAATGCAGCGTTAATTGTTCCAGAATAATTTGTTGGAAAAGGCCCGCTTTTATTATGCAAGGACCTCAATGAAAATAAAAGTATTATGAAAAATCGGTTATCCTACCACTTCCAATCCTAACCTAACGAAACCTTACCTAACCTTAACCCTCTAAAATAATACCGTAATTTTAATAAAATTTACGCAAAATATTTCAGATACTCAAAGGCCATTATTGCAATAGTATTTTTATTACTTTATAGTTTCCCACACTGTCTAACGTAACTGCAATTAAGTTCAAATTAAATTAATAATCAATTACATGAAACTATTATTACGTAGTTTACTTTTTCTTTCGGGGAATCGATCCAAGGACTGTCGCACGGTAGTCCGATACTCTTCCACTGCGCCACGGTGAGACGAAAGTACCTATCGCTAAATTAACTTATATAGCCTTATAAGTAATAATAATATTCCTAATAAAAAATCCCAATAGACAGAAACCGCACAAACGGCGGGATTTAAAATCATATTTCAGATACAATCGGTCGATTGGGAATTCGGTCAAATGGGATTCGATCCAATGGGAGGACACCGTCTAATCAATACTCATTATCTTATTAATGAACTAAGATTACAATAAAACTAATGAATACATTTTATAATCTTAATTTAAACGTCGAATTAATGAGTTTGTTTTTTGTGATTTTTCCAAGGAGAAAGTGACATCTGAATATTCCCGGCTTTCGAAACGAATGAAGGAGAACGGAATTTACTTCGAATACCACCACCAAATTTATAACAATTTCGTTAATGGGCACGGAGCTCTGTTTGTTGGTGACGAGTCCATATCTAACATTCTGTGGGATAACAAAGATAAATTAGAAAAGTTGAACCGTAAAACGCACATTGGGAAAAGGGCCTATGCAGTAACCTATGAATTTTTCTTTTTCAACAAACAGCTTTCTGAGAACGTTCTCGAACGAGTGAATTATCTGTGAGTTAAAAGAAATTTCAACTTCAATCTTTAAAAATTCGATGGCCTCCAAGTTTGAGCCAATATAGTATACACAGAAAAGCACTCTAGGAAACTTTTTTTTGTCGTTCGGTTGTATTGTTAAAAACATATTTTTCACTTATCGTAAATAAGGATGAACCTGAGGATTTGAAAACATGTATCTCACATGTGTGTATAAAAATTATTTTCATGCTCTTTCAGAATTTAAAGATTTGTCGACGGACAAAAAGAACGGACCAAAAGAAAGACGAAAGGCTTGGCGTATGGAGAAATTGTCTCACGAAAAGTCTCAGCTTCAAGAAATTGGACCACTGTCTGTTGGATTTCTAACAGAATGTTTTATGATCATTCTTTGGGGACTCTCTTTGTCTACGGTCGTGTTGTTTTGCGAAATAATCATCAATTTCACCCGCCTGTTGAAGCGAAAGAAGACACAATGGGGCCAATTCTCTAACTTTTTAAGCGAGTTATCGCATGTGATAACTATCGTCTAAAGGGTTGATGCCAACCTCGTGAGTTCTATGAGAGCACGCTATCTAAATAGGTGATTAGTCATAGGTGTCATCAAACCTTGAACGAAAATCGGTGTATGTCTCGTGAATTCCGCTCGTGCTAATAAAAAACAAGCTGGGCACGTTTATTTTTTACCGTCTTTGGTTATAAAGCAAGGGATAACTTATCGACCAGTTTAAACCCTTTCGATAAGTTATCACTCTCGTGAATATTAAAGACGGTAAAAAATAAACTTGCCCACTTTTTTGTTTATTAGCACGAGCGGAATTCACGAGACATACACCGATTTTCGTTCAAGGTTTGATGACACACATAAATAATAGCCTATTCAGCTCTCGCGCTCTCATAGAACACACGAGGTTGACATCAACCCTTTAGACGATAGTTATCACTTGCGATAACTCGCTTAAAAAGTTAGAGAATTGCCCCCAATGTCTTTTCGAGCGTCGATAAAATATGCCAACGTGTTTTAATCTGAATACACTTATCTGGTCACTAATCAATGTCATTGTATGATCATTTTAGCATTCCTTTTCATTGACGGGATCTCGCTCATATTTTGGATTATGATTCCATTCATATCTTTTATCCAAAAACTGCCATTTCTTACCAAAAAATTGAAACGTACAGTTCAGTTATATTACACTATTACATTAAGTAATATTACATACATAGTTCATACTTCTCAAGTTATTTGTAATTTATATCCGCCCCTTTAAATTTGAAAATTTGAATATCTGTTCTTAAGACAGTTCAGTTTTTCATTAATTTTAAAAAGAAAACATATTATACATAGTTTAAACATAGTTGTTTCACTTAATTTAGACATTAAATCTTATCGTTACCGGTTTTCTTCAATAATTTTATCGTTGTACTTTTATAAAACCTTGCGAAAATTTAAATTTGAAGTAGATTATATCCTAGCAGTTATATATACTCTATCATGATCAACAAATGTTTCTATAAGATATGTGATAGAAACGTCAACACGTGTTTTGCGTTCTTATATTCTTCAAATTTATTTCAATGTGCTTTAAAAATAATAGGTAATTTAATATGAAAGATATTTCACGTTACACATCATTTAATATTAGATAACCCTCTTGGCTCGTGGGAGAAATTCGATTTTACAATTTGGAAACTTCAAGGTGACGTATTTGTCTGACAATTGCGTTGGCCTATATATTGATAACAAGGTTAAACTTAAATTTATCTACCAAGTTGAAAACTTTTAATCTTCAGGAAGCCTCATAATTGGCTTTATCTGAATACACAAAAGCAGAGCTTCGAGGCATTTCGACTTGAAAAATTTGTATTTTGTGGCACACAGTCTAAGACTTAATAATTTTAATTAATATTTGGGTTCTTTATAATATAAAGTGGAGTATTTCGCATCCTTAAATGAAGGTAAATTTACTTTAAACTCCAGGGCATCTGTAAATATTTCTAAATATGCAATAACTTGACGTTTCAAAGTTGTAGACTATTATTATATGTGTGAAAGAATGTGATTTATTATTTACACCGATATATTTTATATCTCCAATAAAACACACTAAGGCTCATAAATTTAGCCAAGGTTAACACTAATAGTAAGTATAGAATGTTCACATTTAGGTGTGGCAGAACAGGCTAGCCTCCTCTCTATGAATTGTAAAGGAGGACCCACCTGTGATTAAGCCACAGAGGCTTAGTCCAAATATCTTTTTGTAGATACTTAGCTTAAACGTTTGTTGAGTTGTAGTTCTTTGATCTGACCTGTTTAAAGATAAAGTTTAATGGTGTTCTACCTCATGGGTTAGCCTACTGATAAGTATTTATGTATAAAGTTAGCTTGGTACACCGATATTAAAGTTAAATTTAACTTTCTTAACTACGATAACAATAGAAATTTACTACAGACTCACGTGTAGAGTTTACAACGCTAATACTACAATCTGGTTTAAGGGATCTACCGTTGAAATACTTGCTCTGCTCATGTGCAGTTTTGATAATACCTATCGCGTGAAATGTTTAAAGCTGTAAAATAAATATAATTTTATTAATCTGGACTATTCGAGTTACAGTTAGGATTTACGAAACTAATCTCTTAAAGTTGACTATTGCATGTCTGACAGGTTTGAAATAAAGAAAAATATCTATTCGCGCTATGGAAAATAATAATTTTAAAATTTAATTTTAACCGATTTGGAAGCAATTTTTCAAATACTTAAAAATTCCAATACATATAAAACATTGACTCGAAATTAGATAAAATGATGTCTGGCAAATAGAAAGGGCATTCTAGGCTAGTGAACATACCAGTGAGCTTAGTAGTGAACGAGTGAATTATCAGTCGTAATAAAAATAAAATAAAGATTAACTGCTATGCTATTGGCAAGGTTCAGTTTCAAACCAATTTGTATTACAATTATAGAATCACATTTAGAAACTGATGTGAATAATATACCACCATGCATCTTATTTCTTGTTAACGAAATGAAATCGAGACGTTAAGGTTCTTTTTCATAAAAGACTAGCGATTGTTGTAAATTAGTTTTCCCCTCTAGCCTAAACGGTGCAAATTTTAAGTCACGACTAACTTTACTCAATGTTTATCACTGGTTATAATATTGTAAGTTCTTGTACGTTAAAATAAAGACAAATAAATGTATGTCATGTTCCAAAAGTTTATTATAACGTAAAAGTTCACTGTAACAGCTTTTATTTTCACAGTACGAGTTAATACCTACTATTTTTAAAGAGATTATAACAAAACGTCTTGGTTTAAACCAAGTCGGAAAAAACAAACGATATGGGTGACGTTTATCAATTGGCAGAAGTCTCAGATATTGCAATTTATTTTTTTTTATTCTTATTCATTTAATCCTAATCACCATAAGTTTTTAATATATATTCCATAAGTATGACACTTCCTATAAATCGTAATGATAGAGACTTACTGAGAGCTCTTTCGAGAACCAGGCGAATATTGACTACACGCGGTTTTCTATATTTCATCTTCCTATTTAGTCTTGACAGCGCCTCTCCAGGCGTCACCTAACGAGAATCTATGACGTTCCATCTACGTCACTTCATGACAAGCTCTCGTTAACTAATGACAAATTATGGGACATATCTTACAAACTTATGTTATCACTATTTAATTCAATCCACAGATATTACTGTTAATCGATCTATTATATCTAAATTAATTTAAACAATTTTGTATCTACGTTTTTCAAGAACATTTCCATTTTCCGAAAACATTTTATCATGAAACGATTTTGAAGGGCGTACGTTTTGAGGTATCAATAATGAATATTAGAAATAGTATACTGAATGTCTTAAAAGAGCGAGCGATCTTTGACATAATTCCAAAGGAATACATGAATATTTAATAGGTAACGCAAATTACAGGAGACGAGAATTTATACATTTAACTTCGAATATGTTTTTATCATTTTTGTCGCGACTATGAAGGAAAGGATGCGCTGCAATTTTTCTCTCCGCACATTAGAGTTCTTGGTCATAACTCTTTCTACATTTGAAACGTCAAAACCCCTTACTACTTTGTTGGCGCCATTTTCACACTGGTTAAGTATTACGCGTAATAAATGTACCACGCGTGTAGACAATTTCAGAAAACGCACATTAGGAAACACATCCCACGACAGTTCACTACATGCGGGAGGCTAGCCATCTCGTTCTCGCATTACCTATAGCGGTGCTTCAAGGCTAGAGGGCGAACACCCCAATGTTGGCATCGCCCGTGTTTTAGTTTCTCTGTAAGTAATTTCCAAAATAGTCTATTCACTTTCAAATGTACCGCCATATACACCAATTATGCGGGAAGCCCTCACATGAGCAGTTCCCGTATGAGCGGATTTCATAATAGCGGTCCTCATAAAAGCAGTTCACTCAATAGTGGTTCCCGAAATGGCAGTTTACCCGTTACAGCAATTACCGATACAGCGGTTCTCGTAAACGTGGCGTACCGTTACAGCAGTTCTCTAAAGAGCGGAAAAACAAATATGAGAAAAACGATAGTTGTTCATTATGGTGTAAGCTTGCCCAGCTGGGTTATATGAATTCAAAAAAAAACTAGGTCAGATATGGATAATTTGGTTAGGTTAAAGTTGATTATTTCAACTAAATAGTATTAGGTCCGGTCAGGTCAGGTTAGGTTAGGTTTAGTATCATTTGATTAGACTTAGGCAAGTAATATTTTGGAAATAGTGAACCAATAAAAGGCCTTTTCCAAAAATTACTGTTAACAATTATCTACTTTCGAAATAAAATTAATCAAAAATGTCTTGATTAGAACCAAGACTAAAAAAGCATCGATAAGACTGAGGTTATCACTTGACTTAAGGTTCAGATATTAATTTTTCTTTTTAATTGAAACTTAAAGGCATGCCGTTCCATTACCGTTTTCCGTTGAAATAAATTATTTTACATGTAATCACCCGTACAAAAATTTTAAGCTGTAATTCATCTGCATACGCGCTTTTTTATCGCTACCACGCTGTAATATGTATAAGGCTACATTTTCTGCAGCTCGAAAAACGCGAAAATTTCACAACAATTCCAGAACTGCAAATTGTCTGCCGTTTCTACAATTTCTGTTTATTAACTGATAATTGTCTGTACTGGCAGAAATATGAAGCGTGATTCTGCAAACGCGATGCAAAAGTAGAAATAACAGCTGCTAGTTTAAAACTGTAATTTAACCACAGTTATAGACATGTTACAAATCTGAAAAAATGATGGAAAAGTAGAAATCCAGCTGCCAATTTAAAACTGCAATTTGACTATATTTATTGACATGTTACAGGTCTGCAAAACTTATGGAAAAGTAGAAATACCAGATGCTAGTTTAAAACTGTAATTTGACTACATTTATAGACATGACCTGTAACATGTCTATAAAAATGGTTAAATTACAGTTCTAAATTAGCAGTTGCATTTCTACTTTTCCATCACTTTTTCAGGCCTGTAACATGTCTATAAAAATGGTCAAATTTCAGTTTTAAATTAGCAGCTGGATATCTACTTTTCTATCACGTTTGCAGACCTGTAACATGTCTATTAAAATGGTCAAATTACAGTTTTAAAGTAGCAGCTGGTATTTCTACTTTTGCATAGCGTGTGCAGAATTGCGCTGCATATTTCTGCCAGGCTAGACAGTTAACAGTTAACAAACATCAAATGTAAAAACGGCAGTCAATTTGCAGCTCTAGAAGTGCTGTGAATTTTTCCCGTTTTTTTAGCTGCAGAAAATGTAGCCTTAATGTATACATATTACAGCGTGGTAGCGATAAAAAAGCGTGTATGCAGATGAATTACAGCTTAATATTTTTGTAAGGGATGAGTACAAGTTGGGATTCCAAAATAAACCTCTTCGAGTCGAGACGCAGTGGAAGCGTGCTGGGCCCATAACCTGTTGTTGTTTGACGCAAAAACAACCGGTATTATCTCTTATTTACAACAGTCTCTCTTAATATCGGTGGTTTCAATCTTCTATCCAGGGGGTGGTCATTTAATTATTTCCAGTCCAAGGGCTTTGACGCAGAGGAGATGCTTCGGACGGAACAGGCTCTTCGTACAGATGTCAGCTGGCATTTCCTCTGTTGGTAGATACCGCAAGGCTATATGTCCCTGGTCGTAGGTGTCTCGAATGAAGTGGTGCCGGATATCAATGTGCTTCGTTCTGGCATGCAGCCACCGAAAACAGGATTCTGAACGAGTTTCTGGGCACCCTGGTTGTCGTTGTACAGCTCGATCGCCGGAACTGATACTCCAAGTTCGTTGAGAAGTCCTTTGAGATATATGGCTTCTTTGGTTGCGTCGGACATTGCCATATATTCTGCTTCTGTACTGGATAAGGCAACGGTTCGCTGTTTCCTTGCTTCCCAGGATACTGCAGCGCCGGCTAGTTTGAAGACATATCCAGTATATGACTTTCTATCTTTCGGGCAACCTCCATAGTCTGCGTCAACGAAACCCTGGATTGGCAATCCGGTCTTCCGATAAATCAACCCATGATGAAGAGTTCCCTTCAGGTATCTCAGAACTCTTTTCCCGGCAATCCAATGAGTTTCGTCATAACTTGTGTTGAACTGGCTCAATGCGCTGACTGAATACGCCATATCCGGTCGTGATGATACTACCAGGTACATGAGAGAGCCGACCAGAGATTGATACGGAATACGACTGATGTCTTCTGCTACTGGGTGTTCCGGATTTTGCAACTTGTTGTTGGCATCCATTGGAGTCGCTATTGCTTTGGAGTCTTGCATGTTGAAACGTTCCAGGATCGTTTCTGCATATTTCGCTTGGGAGATCCGGATGGTATTTTGTTTTAGATCTTGGTGAAATTCCATTCCGAGACAGTGATGGATTGGCCCCAGGTCCTTCATATCGAATTTTCTCCCAAGTTCAATCTTTACTTCAGTCATCCAATCCGGGTTGTTGCTTGCAAGGATCAGATCGTCGACATAGACTCCAATGATCATAATATCTTCCGCGACTCTTAAAACGTATAAGCAGGGGTCGCTCTTCAATGGTGTCATTCCAATTTCCGAAAGTCTTTGATGTAACTTCTTGTACCATTGGCGACCCGATTGTTTTAAGCCGTAGAGGGATTTCTTGATACGACAGACTTTATGTCCCTCTTCTTCCAGGTCTCTGGTCCATTTCTTTGCTCTGGCAACGATTGACTTGTCGAACCGGGTTGACTTGACAATGTCTTCGAGGGATTCTGTTAATCCTTCCGGGACGACCATATATATTTCCTCCTCGAGTTCGCCATTAAGATAGGCCGTGACGACATCCATTTGGTGGACTTCCAAACCGATTTCTACAGCAAGGGCCATAAGCAGTCTTATTGAGCTGGATCTAATGACGGGTGCGAACGTCTCTTGGTAGTCGATCCCTGGTCTCTGGGCAAAACCTTTCGCTACGAGCGTGGCTTTCCTTTTCTCTACTTCTCCGTTGGGTAAGTACTTCGTTCGGAAGACGAGACGATTTCCAAGGACCTTCTGGTTTTCCGGACAGTCAACGATGTCCCAGGTTTCGCACTTGATAAGCGAAACGAACTCTTCCGTTACTGCTTTCTTCCAATCGTTTGCGTACGGAGAAGCCAGGACTTGCTACATGGACAAAGGTTCTGACAAGATGGCTAGGTTTGCTGACTCATCAGACAGGGTTTCTTGCTCGTCAGTAGCCTCTTCAGTGGACTCTTCTGAGACGCTCGGAATCATGTTGAACGATTTTTTCGGTCGTCCGGGTACTCCAGTTCTTATTCTACAGGGCCGGTAGGCCCTTGTAGATATGACATGACACCCTTCCGTAATGTTAAAGAAAAAGTCACACCTTTTAGGGTTAGCGTCCCATAGAAAAAGCATTAAAAAATTTTCGGTTTTTTAAGGCAATTGTGACAGGCCATATGGAAAAACTATAGCGAAGTTAGTTATCGGAATACTTCTAAATTAACAAGCATTTATTAAATGGGAAACTTACGTGTTTCGATTTTTAATTAATGAATTCTAATTTTTGTAATTTAACTAATTAAGATAGTACGTCAAAAAATTACTTTTGGGCCAGAAGTCAGCCTAACCTTATAGCACGCTTAAACCTAATTCTACATTTCGTTCTCGTTGACAACTAGAAGGGCCTAGGTTTGTGGGTGCTAACAAGTTACGTTGACATATTTCAAATGTTGGTTTTCTTGCTGATTTTCCTAATTTCTTAGCAGTGGACGCTAACAAATTACTTTGGTATTTCATCCGAGCTTGAGCACCTTTATATGTATTTTATAATTAACTGTAGCACCCTTAATAAGAAATACGTCGTTATCAGGTCGAATTTTCGTCTAGAAAAGTAATTCAGGTAAATAATTACAGTTAATAGAGGTTTTTATATCATTTAAAGTAAGCTTTTCGACGTTCTTTACGACCAAGGCTTAAGTTATAGACTAATGGCACTCCATGTTATTTCCCCATAGAGCTTAATACAGTCGAAGGCAGAGGGCTGCCATTCCCCTATTTTAGTTAATCTATGTAATTTTAGTCTTATATAGTGTCTTTCCTCTTTAAAGATTATTAAAAAGGCTGATTTCCAGCTCTCATTTGTTTTGGAATCCTGTAGTCTGCTCAATTTTATGCTAGAAACATAGCCTAACCAAGTACCAACCCGCTAACCGGGACGGGTTAACCCTAGGTTTTTTATGCTGTATTTACCTGTGCGCTTCCAATTTGATGTAAAAAATGGCATACCTATTAAAATTATTAACGTGTTGAAATAAAGATAGTGCTTTTCACCCTGTGAAAAGATCGAAAACTTCAAAATACTACTGGTAAGATGACAAAAAGTTTAATATGTTTTCCCTACGGCAGTTTAACTATTTGTTACCAACAGTAGATTTTGTTAATTCATAAATATAGGTAACAGTGGTGCTGATTAATCCAGGAGGACAGTGTCGTTATGTAATTTAATTTGTCAAATAATTTTCATGTTTACATCACAGATTCTCTCAACGTAACCACGTCAGCAACGGAGGGTTACGTTGTTCGCTATCTCCACAGTTCACATTGCCGATTGTTTATTTGTCTAAATTGCTATGAGTTGTTTAGGTATTTAATTTAATTACTGTTATTGAAGCCAAAGTTGCTAAACTATAGAATCACATCATTCATTAACATATGTTATAGATGATCTTTATGTTACCGCAAATTTAGCACGTAGTATGTTAAAAATTTAACACATTGTGTTGGCAAGAATGAAAAACTCTTCTAAACTTTACAATTAAGGTGATTTGAAACTCATTTTATAAGCTAAATCAACACTGCCAAACCTCAATCCTTCATTAATTTCAACTTAATTAAGTATAATTAACGTGAATTTAAACATGAAATATACATATTTGGATGAGAACTCGAGTAACTTTGAAATAAAATACTTAATTATGATTAAAACTGCACAAGCTGTTAGTATAGCCCCATGGTTTCTATTTTACACTTAAGTTAATTTAAATTATCTTTAAAGTACATTAATAGGCGCGAAATTCGAAAGTTTAAGGTAAAATAAGATTCAAAACCCACTAAAAATTGCAATTAAGGTTAAGTATATATTGAAAGTCATTTATAATCTAAATGTACACTGCCGAAACACAATCCTACGTTAATTTTAAATCAATTAAATATAATTAACTTTAAATTAAACCAAAAATATTAATTTTTTGGATTAAAAGCTCAAATAACTTTTAAATAAACTGTTTAATTAAGACTAAAACTACCCAAGCCGTTGGTAAATCCCAATGTTTTCTATTTCACACTTCAGTTAATTTCAACTATGTTTAAAGTACATTAATTGGCGCGAAATTCAAAAGTTTAGGGTAAAATAATGACTGTGGCAAAAATGTTAAACTGCACAAAACGTTCCAATTAGGGTAAAAAATTCCAATAAATTATACTTTTAAGCTTAATCGACTCTCCCGAACCGCGCTCAAATTAAGATAAAAACAACACAAGTTTTTCGCACAGCCACAGATGTTTCCTATTTCACTTTCGAATTAATTTAATTCATCATTAAAATACATCAAAAGCGCATACATATTTTAGAGTAATTGCAATTAAAGTTAATATTTCATTGAAACTTGTATTATAAACTAAATCCACACTAGATAAACCGTTAAATTAAACTTAATCAAGTATAATTAATGTGAAATTAACCCAAAACACGAATGTTTTTGGTAAATTCATGGATACCTTATAATTAAACTAACAAATTATAATTAAAACTACACTTATTTTTCACTCAGCCTCCATTTTCCTGTTTAATTCTTACACTTAAAAAATTGTCATTTAAAATCATTTTTCCCATATTGAAAAGAGAGCCATTGAAAAGGCGCGAAATTTAAAAGTTTTTGGGGGGGAGGGGGCGGGGGTACAGTTTGTGTGCCTTTCTAACAGGAGTATTGTTACAATTGTAACACTACAGACCTTGTATTTCTAATGGAACCGGCAATACCGCAACGCCGAGCCGAAAAACCAGGATGGTAATTGTTTGGACCTATCGGGTGAGGACATTGGAGCACCAAAAACATACCGCGGTGTCACTTGTTGAACGTTAAAGCGACCTTCATCACTTTAAATCCCATGACCTGCTCAATCTGGCAATCTTTGAAAACTCAACTTCGAGGTACTTCCGGTCCCTTTTCATATACAGGGTCTTCAGTGTAGGAGCTAAGTAGTAGAATTACAGTAGTTAGTCTCGTTTCCTAGCAAAATGCCAACCTATTCCAACCAGGACAAATTGGACAGGATGTTTATTTTGGGTGAAGGTCGCAGTAACGTTCAACCAAAGGCAGTGCTTTATGCCGAACGGTTTCCACACCGACAACATCCGGTGCGAAGCACCTTTGCCGACATTGGCAAGCACCTTCGTGATTTCGGTAGTGCAAGATCGTGAACGTAGAAGAGACTGTATAGTCTGTAATGAGGATATAGATTTTGACATCGTAGCACGTTTTGAAGCCAATTCATGCTAATAGTAGAGCGGTGGAACAAGAAGTTGCACTAAGCCATTCTACTGTTTGTGCCAGTTTACAAGGGCATTACTACCGGCATTATCATACCCCCCTACATCAAGCCTTAACGGACGAGGATTTTTTAAGACGGCAATACCATTAGTCTTACCATGCGTCATGAGTTTACTGCTTGCAAATGTATTGCAAGACATCGACAGTCGTCTGGAAGAGTGCCTAAACCACAATGGTAGAAACGTCGAATATTTACGTTGAGGTGTTTACCAAACAGTTAAGAGGTTGCAATTTGAGGCCCACGTTCTAAGACTAATCGTAGGACTGTGCTTTAAAATATTTTGTTGCATTCTCCAGTATTCTTTTTGTACCTTGTCACTCGTTGTCACTTGCATACAATAAAACATGAATTATAAACATTTATTTACACCCTGTATAATTTAGTATGACATCACCCGTTGGCAGTATTGGGGGTTGTACATAAAGGAAGCTGTTGCTCTGATGTCGACACCACTGTATATGTATGCAGTGTACGAAACAAATATTTTTCTTCCATATTTCAAATACCGTGGTTTTTAAGCTTCTTTCATAAATAAAGTGCAACATTATATGCTTATCGAAATCAATGTTATTGGATATAAGTTAACTGTAATTAACGATACTTAAGTACTTCTTTAAGCAATTAGAAATAGATCAACCCCAAATGTAGGACGGTAAAGCAAACATAACTATTCAAAATTTAATTACATTAAGACTGAAGTAACAGATATTATAAAAAAACGTCTTGGTTTGGACCAAGGCCGAAAAAACAAACGATATGTGTGAGGTTTATCAATTGGCTGAAGTTTCAGATATTGCAATTTTTTTAGTTATTTTTATCCATTTAATCCTTAATTAATATTAAATTCAATCAACTGATTTTACTGTAAATCGATCCATTCCCTCTAAATTAATTGAAAAAATTACATATCTACGCTTTTTCAAGAACAATTACATTTTCCGAAAACATTTTATCATGAAATTAATTATTTTGAAGGGATTTCGTGTAAGCACTTTGACGGTCATAGTTTTAATTGTAGCTGGCTTGACAAATTTTCAAGTTTGCATCAAAAAAAAACTTAAATGGGTAAGTTGCTAAGAAGACTGATGTTAAAAAAATATGATAATTGAAATTTACTTTGTTCAGCCGTATACTTAAGACAAAGCAATATCGTTTATCCTGTGTCGTTTTTCGTTAGTAGCACTGGAAAAATATGATATCGGTATAAATATAACCAAAGGTATAGGTAAAGATTACATAAAAAGAAATACGTTTCAGTACCAATGGCTTGTTATATTCATTTCCATTCATTACCAGTTAAACGAAGAAGGTCGCACTTAACTTAACCCCCCCCCCCCAAGAAAGTCTAAAGTACGAAGAGGGAAATTGCAGTGCAACCTTTCTTTCATAGTCGTGACTTTAAAAATGTAGCATTTCGATATACGAAATTAAATGAATGAATTCGTGCAACAACCTGGTTTGGCATCCACTATTAAATATTTACATTTTCCCTTCGAATTATGTCAAAGTTCGCTTGGTCTTTTTATTTTGCACACGACATCTAGATGGCGTTTGCAAAATATTACTCTATACTGAAAATTTGACGAGGGAGAAGCCACTCTATAATAAACTCTTTCTGAGGGAGTAAGATGGGAAGCGTATTACGCCGTATAACGCGCAAATACACTCGGAATTACTTTTTACAGTTTTTATTTCAATATTAGAACGGATTAAAAGGCATATCTCCCGAATTTACGGCATTAAAACCACCAAAAAGGTAATACCGGGGGAATACGCCAGTGGCTGATCCCTCGAATGGCGTCGTGCGTTTCTAGTTGTCGAGGGGAAAGCCGCTCCGTAATAAAGTCTATCTGAGGGTGTACGATGGGAAGCGTATTACGCTAGTTGCCTGATCCCTCGAATGCCGAGCGCTCTCGCGGGGTGCGTGTTTGTAACCTCGTATTTTAAGCTCAAGATGATACTGAGAATAAACTAGGGGAGATTGGCGCGGCTCTAGAGACCGCGCGCGTTATCAGGGGTATCGTAAATTATGTACGTAGGGAACCTCGTATTTTTAGCTTAAGATGATACTGAGAATAAACGAAGGAGAGATCTCTGGTCTAAACGCGCCAGATTTTACGGTAGACGGTAGACCGGGAGTCTTATATTACGTACGCGGAAACCTTGCGGACTGACAACGGCAATGGTCTAAGCCTTTGCTTAACTGAATTTTCTACTTTGATTTAAATATTAATTTATCAAGCTAAGTATACTTTTTGTGATCTACAAGACGTTTAATGTTATAAACAGATTCCCGATTAGTAAAATCCATTGTCGGTAAGTGTATACAAATGGCCAATTGATTCAAGTTCCTATATAGAAACTAGTTCAAATAAAACGAAAATTATCAAATCTTAACTGAATTTCCTACTTAGATTTAAATATCAATTTTTCAAGCTAAGTATAACTTTTGTAAACACTGCGATTAATTGTATTATTTGCTAAACATTGTGATTAGTGTTTAGAGCTCGGCATTATCTATCCATTACCCACAAATTGGTGGATAACCGATTATTTATAAACAAAGTTGTGGATTATAATACAATTTAGCATATGAGTTATGTGGATAATTTTCGAGTAAGGATGAAGATAAAATAACTTGGATAATGGATAGATAATGCCGGGCTCTAAACATTGTGATTAATGTAACATTAGTAAATAAATCATTAATAATGATTTATTTACTAAACATTGTTATTAAGGCGTTAGAGCCGAATATCAAATCTTAACTGAATCTCCTACTTAGATTTAAATATCAATTTTTCAAGCTAAGTATAAGCCCTGAAAATTTACTGACAAGTGTGTTACAATCGATTATATCCAAAAATGGTTAAAATTGTTCATAATTAATTAGTTTTATAAAAAAATTATTTTAGTACTTTCACTCCCTTTTCAAGATTAAACGTATTGCTTAAACATTACGGTAAAATTCTTATAATTAAACAAAATTATAGTCCCTAAAGCCTAAAACACACCTATTTTGGGAAAGTTCAGAAGAACCCTTGTGTTTCTATCAAAAGCACTTTACAATTATGACATTGAAAATTAATTTTTATTAAAATAATTATCCACTCTTAAAGTTTGAATTCTTTTTAATATAATAAAATAGTTTGTAACACACCTCTCATTAAAATTTTAGGACATTTAAGTATAATTTTTGTGGTCTAAGTGAGACCATTTTTGTTCGTAATATATTATTTTACTAATAGCTCCTTAGAAGATTGCGTCAAGTGAGGAATTTTAGCTTGACCATTGCAAGCAAAACTCTGAGGCCATTGCCCAACGTTCACTGAGCCGCTTCGTCACATTATCTTATTACATTATCACAAATAATGATAAGTTTAACCACGGGTATCCTGTTGAGATTGTTTTAAAGTTCCTAACTCTCGATTTTTGAAGTTATATACTGTCTAGTGACACTCTAAGTTCCGATTTAATGTTATAATCAGACTAGGATCGTTAGCCGATATCGTAAATTAACCAGTGTCAATATCAAAGCTTAACTGAAACACGGATACCAATTTTTTTAACTCATTAATCTGAAATAAAAATATAATCTTTCATATTTAAGAAATATTCAGGTAGTATTTTTAAAATATTAATTAAAAGACGTAGTAATTGTCTAGATTAGTAAAATCCATTATCGGTAAGTGTACTCATACAAATGGCCATTTGATTAAAGTTCCTTTATAGAAACTAGTTCAAAAGAAACGAAAATTTTATTTATATTTCTCCTTTAATATCACAAAACGTTAACGTTTCTATTTTGGAATAGAAAAACTTCGGGAATTATGCAAAGAAGCTGCCCATTTTGGTGTCAGAAAATAATAAAATTCATCTTCTTTTGAAACTTAACCTGAGAAATTTAAATTAAAGAATAGCTTGATATCTTTTCCAATGGATAATTGTTTGATATTGATATTTTCGTTTCATTGATTTTAAATAAATCGGTATTGACATCGGTTAATTTACGATATTGGCCAATTGATCATCACTAATAGTTTAAATAATTTCAATTAAACGGTTCAAAACCTTCAGGAAAAGCTTAGTTTTATATTGAATAAATTCCTAATTTTAAAGTAATAAATTAATTTATCGTAGGTAATTAATTTACTGCCTTAGTGTAATTTATGCTGAAATAAAATTATGCAATGAAAGAGGAAGTGACGTACATTTGGGTAAGTGTTTCGCGGGAGATTCAAATGTCGATTTGGGTTAAAGAAATAAGAGAATAATTTGAGATGGTGAAATGTTTGGCGGGAGATTCAAATGTCGATTTGGATTTGGGTTAGAGAATAAGGTTTTAAGCTCTCTCTCCTTATGGAACCAACCCTAATGTTTATATTTGGATTTGGGTATTTAATCACTGAAATTTTTAGAGGATAGTGTCCCTGGATACATTTCAAGTGTTCTGCTTATTTCCGCTCTCGCGAATTTCCAGGAGGCTCAAAGTATTTGAGTTATTTCCGCCCCAATTCAACCTTTTCTAGCTGTGATTTATTTCATCGGTTTTATTTTAAGCAAGGACGGAAATAAGATAACTTTGAGACACTTATAGGGGTCACTGCCTCACTGGACCAATGTCCTATAAATTGATTGGGTGTGCAAAATGTTCTGGTTGCTGGACCAGCTTGTTTAGACAGAGTGTTTCAAATATTCAATACTGAGCCCTCAACACGTACTCCCTTCAAAATAATTAATTTCATGATAAAATGTTTTCGGAAAATGTAATTGTTCTTGAAAAAGCGTAGATATGTAATTTTTTCAATTAATTTAGAGGGAATAGATCGATTAACAGTAAAATCAATTGATTGAATTTAATATTAATTAAGGATTAAATGGATAAAAATAACTTAAACAAGTTGGGAAAACCAAAATATTACCTCTCCGAGTCAAGAGGTCTACTATAGTCTGTCAAACGAAAGAAGAGCCCTGAGAAATTTGTCCAAATTGGTGTCGCCACCATCGACCCCATAGTACTTTATCAACTTGTTTTGTTTTGTCAATAGTCGTCTGTAATATAGTCTGCTATAAGCAGATAGGCTTAATCGCAATAGAACCAATACATTTTGCAATATATATTTAATATGTTTATGTTTCATGGTTTTTTACCATCATCGAGTATTAAAGAATATAAAACAAAATTAAGGACAAGACACCAGTTTTATCTTTGTTGAACTAGCATTGCAATATATTTTAATGACATAAGTTAAAGTACTTGTCCATAAGTCTAAGTAGTTCAGCATCAAAGCGTCTTCAGTCCACGTCTTCATCAATTTTGTTTTATATTCTTTAATATTCGATCATGGTAAAAAAACCATGAAACATAAACATATTAAATATATATTGCAAAATGTATTGGTTCTATTGCGATTAAGCCTATCTGCTTATAGCAGACTATATTACAGACGACTATTGACAAAACAAAACAAGTTGATAAAGTACTATGGGGTCGATGGTGGCGACACCAATTTGGACAAATTTCTCAGGGCTCTTCTTTCGTTTGACAGACTATACTACAAACTTATTTACCTAGATATGGAATTATTTCTCTTTTTTGAAGTAAAAATTTACGAAATATTGAAGCAGTATTCCAAGCATAGCGAATATACAGTAAAGCAGACGACATTTTACATCCAATAAGGATAAATCTTGGACACATGGAAATCAGTCAATGGGGTAAAGATCAGGAAATGAAGTGTACGCTTCAGCTGTTTACCGTATATTCTGATAGCTACATTCACAACATTGCCACCATGATCTTTTCTTCTATTATAAAACCTTAACCTTATTATTTAATAGTGTATTTAACTTTCGGCTCACTCTGAACCGTTGATGTCTTTTCATTTCAGACACGAAAATCAAAGCCCAAAAATACTTAACCTCAGGCCTCAATTATTTACTCTTTGTTTCACTAAGCCTATTGCGGATGATACTTAATATACCCGCCGGAGTCTAGGTCTTAGCTTTCTTCATGAAATCACTAAACCAAGACTTATTCTATATACAGATGTAGTATAGCTTAAATAATATATAAACAGCCATTTCAAATAACAATATTAAAAAAAATCTTTGGAATATCAAAATGAAACAGAGCTTTAAAGCTACAAAAGTACTAAATGCATCATAATTACGAAAAATACTTCCACATATTCACTTTATATTATGGAAAAAGGGAATATTAAGGTTCTGTATGATTTCTTAACACATCAACACAAGGCTAACTGCTAACGCGACGCACTAGTGTAACAATGGACGGACACACACAGACAAAAACATAGACTGCTTTTTAACTCTTTCCGTATTAATTTTGAGTTGAGAAACAAGATTATCTTTAATATTTAAATAAATATAATTATTTTTAATTATTTTAATCTTCAATAATTAACATTTATAATAGTTAAATCGTTTAAAATAAAGTTATACCTATTATCATCTCAAACTTCGCTAATATTGACGTTTAAAGTGAAGGGTACCCCTCTTGCCCGCTTTCTTCAAATTTTGGGGTATATATACGATTCGTTTCCATTATAATAGTAAGGAAAAAGCGCAATTGCGAAAACCTTTGGTGGCGATCCCACCTTAGGGAGGCTAGACGTTTCTCGTAACCCTAGCTGATCGCCGCGTATATCCTAAAACCAAACGATGATAATGGAATAGAAGCCAATGAGACAGATTGGTGTCTATGTGGAATAGACGTAAGACCAGTAGATGGTGGTGTTTAGAAGCCAGAATGTACAGACTGGTGTCCAAGTGGGATGGACGAAGACCAGAAGATGGTGGTGATTAGAAGCCAGTATGTACAGACTGGTGTCCATGTGGGATGGACGAAGATCAAAAGATGGTGGTGATTAGAAGCCAGTAAGTACAGACTGGTGTCCGTGTGGGATGGACAAAGACCAGAAGATGGTGGTGTGAGAACTCAAGTAGAGGAGCCATTTCTGTGACTGTGAAAGCAGTTCGGAAATGGCGAACACGTTTGCTCCGATTTGGAAACTGCGAACGCGGTCACGTGGGTGTAACAACAGACAGACAGACAGACAGACAGACACACAGACAGACAGACACGATCGTTACAGAACCTCTCCGTCACATAAGTCACTCGGAGAGGTAAAAATTGCAATATCTGAACTGCAGCCAATTGATAAACCTCACACATATCGTTTGTTTTTTCTTCCTTGGTCCAAACCAAGACGTTTTTTTATAATTAAATTAGCTATTGCTTGAGCTTCAAAGCTATAGTTTACTTTTGCTGCATGTTTATTGCTCGGGTTTCTGTACCCGTCCCGAAGAACCGTACTTTAGGAAATATTGGGCGCCCAAGTTTAGGGGCGAAAAGGGTGGTCCAAAATTTTAACGTGACTATACCATATCTCAATTTTCTGTACCGGTAGAACCCCTATCCCTCGATTTTCTGTACCAGGAGAACCGTATTTTTTAGACGACTCGCTTCTCTATTGTTACTCGGTCACGAGTCATTTTCTGTACCAGGAGAACCCTCTAGCAGAAAATCCGGCCTTTAAGCATTTGGTAGAGCTCTGAAATTGGAACGTTTCTTCTCCTCTAATGCAAAGGGTAAATGGTGTATTGGTCATAATCCCTCTCTTTATCAATGGTAATTTGGGTTAGGAGTGCACCATCTCCCACAACAACGTCATCTACCTGAAGTTCTGGCCGGTCCACCATATGTTGGACATTTTCATTTATAGAGCTAATGAATTGATGAGCGATCATGGGAGTATTATCTTAGAATAGTGAGCGTTTAGGTATTCTATAGCAGCATAAACCTTGATGATATCTACAATATGTTCCCACACAATTTTTGACTTTGTTGGCACACCACGAAAAACGATATAGAGCTCAGGGTTGATGTTAATCGGATCTTCTGGCAGGCAGATCGTTTTAAGCGTTTCTTCAAGTGGCAATGGAAGGTGACAAGTTCTGCCTTTTACTTTTTTCACCAAATGTTGATTAGGAAAATGTTTCTTTGCGACAGGATTCATTGACATTACGACCTGAAATGCTTTGGCGCGCTAGATTAAAATCTTTTCAAAGTCATTTAACACGCTTATCTGTGGTGGCACTACCGTACAAATCATTCAAAACACAGGTTGATGGCAGTTGATTTGCTCGAATTTTTCGTAAACACGAAAGACAAATGTGCAGACTGTAATTTAGTTTATTTTTAGTAGATAGATCCAAACTATAGGTTTTCGTAAACGTTCTATAGATGAAACATCTCTTGAACAACAAAGTTTGATACATGAAATGCACTCAAGCTATGGAGTATCAAGACACTTGAGTTTAAAGGATTTGAAAGCGTTTCTATGCTTCTCTATGATATTATCTTCCATAATTTCATTGGACTTTATATTTTCTATAACCGTACTTCCAACTGTTTGTTGCTTTCCATATTCCTTCAATGTTTCGACTTCTTTCGCTTGTAACGATTCATCTATATTATTCAAAAGTTTACAAATGCTCTGTACTTCATACACTTCTCTTATTATTGTTCTGAGTCGTGGAAAATGCGATTTTACACCTTTGACATAAGCTATAGATTTAAGCAGTTGTCCTTTTTGTATTGATGAGTAATACTGAACAGTGGTTTTGTTCACCCAGTTTGCAAAACACTTTTTTAATTGTACAATAACGTTCTCATCTAACGCGCACAAACCATCACAACAAGCCCAGACCAGAAATTTGGAATATTTTTTGACGTGCCCAAAGACCGCTTTGCCCGCATTATCAATTTCAATAGCTTTATCTTTAGCTTCATAGACTTTGTATGATTCGTGTGCATAATATGGCTCCTGGTTATCCCGGTGCTCCGATTTTCCGAGAAAAGCTTCTAATTTGTCACTTAAAGTACTATCTGCAGGACATGCGGTCAGTTTTTCTAATAATATTTTAAGTTTTTGTCTTAATTTATCAACTGTTTTGTTAAAGCTCCCCAGAGCCAATTTTCTAGTGTGAACCGTCCATTTTATTAATTTTTCTGCTTTCAACCTGTCCTTAGTTTTGAGCTTGAGTAAATTTTTCCAAATCTTTCAATTGCAACTGTAGTTTGTTGCTTGATCTTTTTCTTCGGACTGACTCAACATTAACTTCAGGGTGTGAGTCGCTGTAACGCGCCACAGCTTCACGATTAACTTCCGAATGCGAAGCAGTTTAGTGCCTTACATTTTGGCGATTGACTTCCGGATGTGAAACAGTGTAGCGAGCTACGGCTTGACGATTGATTTGCGGATGCAAAGCAGTGTAGCGCGCTACTTCGTCCTTGTTAACTTCCGGGTGTGAAGAAGTAGAACGAGCTAGTGTATCTTTTCGTTTTTCAGGGTTGTTTTGCCGATATTGGTAAGCTGGTTGTTTAAGTTGTTGAGAACGTATCATTCCAGAGGTTTTAGGACTTCCTCTTTTAATCTTTTTGGGTCTCCCAATCTCAATATGTTTGGAAGACTTATCAACTGGTGTGAAAGCTTCACTAGTCATTAGAGAAGAACTAGGGAGAGGGATGAGCACTTCAAAATGACCTCTTAAAAAAATTGCCATATAAATGTAAACGTTTCACTGGGTTCCCACAATTATCACCAAAATGTCCTCTCAAATGGTCATTTTGATACACCTCGAAAGTTTAGGGATACAAAGCAGCGGTCGCTATAAAATCAGATACAGATCCGTACGTGGTAGTTTGCAGCATTGCCGTCGCGTACAGATCAGCGTTATTGTAAGAGTCTCTATGCTCGTCACACGTATAAAGGTGCATCTGATCCCAATGCTCAAACACATAGTTCTTTATCGCACGCCTAATGTCATACGACGACTCAAGGTTCTCAAACACAGAAAATGATACTGAATGAATCTCCAGGCATAGGAACCACTCGGCGTGGAGTGGGATTATCATTATTCAGGAATAAAGTTTCAGTTTCTATAGCTCTATTCATTTTTATGTCCGTGGGTATGTAAAGAACAAACAATAGAATATAGATAGCAATCAAATGAACGTCCAAGCATTGCAACCAACGTGCAAGCAAAGCAACCAAAGTTCAAATCACCAGCAAACTAATATTATGATTTTTCTATTGCTTCAATCCAAGCAACGTGAAAACAACGCAATCAACGTCCAAATCACTAGCTAACAAATCAGAATAGTCTGTAAATAAAAACCCATTTTAAACGCAATTTCATGATAAGAAAGAAAGAATCCAATGAAACTATGGTAACTTACACGGTCGTTGAATAATCCAATGAATGTCCAAGCAATGCAATAAACGTGCAAGCAAAGCAACCAACGTTCAAATCACTAGCAAACTAATTTTACGGCTTTTCTAAAGCTTCAATTCAAACAACGTGAAAAAAAAACGCAATCAACGTCCAAATCACTAGCAAACAAATCAGAATAGTCTGTAAAAAACCCATTTTAAACGCCATTTCATGGTAAAACCGAAAGAATCCATTGAAACTATGGTAACTTACACGGTCATTGAATAATCCAATGAACGTCCAAGAAACGAAATCAACAAGCCATCAAAGAAACCACGACTGTGGAAATAGCAGGTCTCGCGCCAGAGACCTAATTTCGCTCAGCAGATGGGATATTAGGCTGGCCACCGGTCTTCTGACCGGACATTGCCGGCTTAATAGACACCTCCATCTGATGGGTCTTGCTGACGACCCTCTCTGCAGGTCGTGCCGGGAGAAGGATGAAACATCCGCTCACGTACTTTGCGAGTGCGACTGCTTCGCCTCGCTTAGACTAGAACATTTTGATTCACACACTGTGGAGCCCTGAAGGGTCTCCTCTATTACGGGCCTATTCAAGGCCTGAATACGAGGATGCACAATATACCTTTGGCATCGGTGCTAGGGCGCGTACCCTCCTCAACAATAATAATAATAATAATACTCCCTTATCAGATACCTCGGGGGGAAACAGTTCAGTTTATTTTCCCAAATAATTGACGTGGTACACTCTTAAAAAAATGTGCACAAACTTGAACATTTTAGTGTGCACAGCCTCAACACACCAGCAGCACACTTATTTGTGCAATTTTACAAACTTAATGCGTTGTTCAAAATTGCACACCGATTTTCCGTCCTAAGTTGAACGCATGTTCGTTCTAGTTTGCACGTTTGTTCGCGCGTTTATTCGTTCCACTTTGCCCACTTATTCGTTCCACTTTGCCCACTTATTCGTTCCACTTTGCCCACTTATTCGTTCCACTTTGCCCACTTATTCGTTCCACTTTGCCCACTTATTCGTTCCACTTTGCCCACTTATTCGTTCCACTTTGCCCACTTATTCGTTCCACTTTGCCCACTTATTCGTTCCACTTTGCCCACTTATTCGTTCCACTTTGCCCACTTATTCGTTCCACTTTGCCCAATTATTCGTTCCACTTTGCCCAATTATTCGGTCCACTTTGCCCAATTATTCGGTCCACTTTGCCCAATTATTCGTTCCACTTTGCTCACTTTTTCGTTCCACTTTGCCCACTTTTTCGTTCCACTTTGCCCACTTTTTCGTTCCACTTTGCCCACTTTTTCGTTCCACTTTGCCCACTTTTTCGTTCCACTTTGCCCACTTTTTCGTTTTACTTTGCCCGTTTATTCGTTTTACTTTGCCCGTTTATTCGTTTTACTATGCCCGTTTATTCGTTTTACTTTGCCCGTTTATTCGTTCTTATTTGAACGAATATCTGCTCAGCCCTGCACAAACATTCGCTCATCCCTGCTCACATATTTGCTCGAACTTACGCGAAAATTAGCTTAATGTTGCTATCTACCTGCTCGGCTACTCACTAATTTACATTCGACTTTAAATGGATATTGGTTCGACTTCTCCCTGTCATTGGTTCTCTTGCGAAATTAAACCGTATGCACTCGACATGGAAAACAATAGCTTTGTTTTCAGCATCTGTACATTGATTGCCAACCCCTCCACTCGGTGTAGTTATAGGCCTAGCTCTATAAATTCCAGTGACTTCTATTTGAAAGGGTTTTTGAACTTAACCTTTTAACGTAGAATTATTTGGTTTTAAATTATAAGCAAAATTAATAACAAAATTGAAGTTTTCATGAGTTTTTAATTCTTGAGCCACTTTACTGCACTAGCATGACAGTTTGTTAACCATATTAATAATATGGACCGAAATCTTTTCAGCGTTAACTTTAAACACTACTTTTTGTAAATATTCTAAAGTTTTTTTTAACTGTGTAGGGTAAGCTATTTGAAATGCATAAAAACCAGCAAAGAGGGATGCAATAGCATTCTCTATGGTTGTCACTTCAAAGCTGACATTTTCTATTAGAACTTCGAATGAAGAAGTTTGTAGATCGTCATTCGCAAACTTCACTATTGGTGTCCCTACTTTTGGTTCCTGAAATTAAAATTTTAAATAATAAAGTTTTATGATTAAGTATAATTAGTATGTAATAATACACACTTTACTAGTGAACCAATTTTCCAAATTCTCATTAAAAAGGTTAGGCAAAATAAGTAGACACGTTCTTAGCTCATTTTCTTAAAAAGGGAAAAAAATAAAAATTATTCAATTGTAGAAAGCCAATATTCATATTTGTGATGAATTATTTCAATCAGAGTGTTACCCTTATAGGCTTCCTCTGATAGCACTTCTTCGCTCTATCTCAGTTCTTCCAAAAACGTCTGAGATTCTTTGCGACTTTTAATAAGTTTGAGAATGTTTTTAGATATTGGAAGGAAGTGGTGAACTAAAACCTTTTCCATTGAAGGTCTTATGTTGTGCAGCATATTAAATTCCTTTACCAACTAGTAAAAACGTTTAAGGTAGTTAATTTTCTTCACTACCATGGTAGAAGTAAGTCAGACTAATATCAAAGAAAATACCTGGTTATTTTTAACCAATAATGGAAATTTTTCAGTTACTTGTTGAACAGAATGATCATAGGCGTAATTTTGCCTCCAGTTGCAAGTTCGAAACATTTTTTCTTCCAAAAGAGTAGTATCTGGATGAAGCTTCTCTAGCTCTTTGTTCAATATTTTGAGATGCGATGCTACTGAATCATCATCTTCCGCAATGCTTGAAAGTAGCTAGCGATATGTTTTAGTTACGAAACGCCTTTCAGTTAAACTAATTGTATATATTCAAATACCATTGGTGATGATCTTTTTATCTTCTTCTTCTTCAGTTCTTGTGGTTTCTCCGAATTTTCATCAACATTTTCTATCTCAAGTTTTCGTTTTCTGCTCTGGTAGAAAATCTTCCTCATTTTTTGTACCTGTTCCAAATGATCCATATGTCGCCTTTCATGCCTAAATTTTGTGTGAAGTGCCGTAATCCATGTGCTCTATCACAAAAACATACGTTATAATTTTATGTAACATAAAATAGTCAAGGACATAGGGTTGAATAAGAGTTAAGTAGATTCGCCAGCGAACACAAAAGGGAAGGTAACTCTCAGAAAATTAAATCCTGGAGGAAATTTTATTGAGCCATATCATCTTGGATCCTCTCAACTCTCCCCTAGCTGGTATCATCCTTGAAATAAACTTACATATCCACGATCGTTTGACGTACGCAATCGGTCTTTCAAAAACTTATGTTTGCAAATGAGGGCAGCACCAACTCTTTGAAAATCATTAGTACTAGGATACCTGAAATTGTTCGAAAAAACACTTAAGATATAGGGAAATAAACTACTTTCTGAAATATTACTTACGCATTATAGCGCATCATATCCTCGAAGAGTATATTTACAATAACTGTTTTATATTTTCTTCGAAATACGTCACAGTTTTTATCATTTATTAGCTGCATCACAGCTGTTGGGAATGTCGGTACTTTGTAAATAAGGGGAAGATGATTTGAAGTTGATTCTGATGACGAACACGACGGAGTGACTATATTTTGATTGTCATCTTGTTCTAGCATGGTAGGAGAGCTATTCACATCCAAAAATCCCTGACTTCTGCAAATAATAAAGCAAGTAATTTAGTTGCATTAATAAACCAATAAAATAGACTGGATTTTTAATTCTCACAATGTCACTTCATTGATTGCGTTATCTTCAGTACACTGCAAATTTAGTTTTGCCATAGTTGGTGGTAAACCTGTTTTAAGGTCAAAGTCGAGCCAGTCTTTAAAACCATCGTGGAATACTTGTAGACTATTAATTTTCTTATTAAAAACTTTTTCAAGGAGGCTTAAAAACTCCTCCGCAGTGGCTGTGTCCTTGCACTCGAAAAGCTTTTTGCTTTCTTTACACGTTACGTGGAAAGTCAACATCGACATCTAAGAAATAGTTGGTGACTAATTGCACTTTTGGCTAGGTATTACATTAACAACAGAAAAAGTGGCCCAGAAAATATTATTGGCGAGTAATTTCTTTTTTTCTGGCAACTTTGTGGTTCATGACGATAATGTCTTCCCCATCTAATCTATATATTTGAAGTGGATGGTAGTCGAGGAACCGTTGTCCAGGCACTAAGATATCCCAATCGCAAATTTCTTGAACTACATGAGCATTGTAATGTTTTAGGTACTCTGAGCTAAATAAAACCCTACCACACAAGTGCCAATTGCTTCTAATATCGATTATAAAGTATATTTTAAAAAAGGTCGGAAAATCTTCTGGGGACATGGATATGGGAAAAACAAACCCTTCTTTATACAAAATAGTCTCGTGATTTATTTCTGCAGCGATTCGCATTACATCCGAATCTGAATTAATTAAATGTCCGAGTGTCATTTTCAGCTGCTGTGGAAGCTGACTAAAGGTAGTTTTACTCGTTTTCAACATATCTCCGTTTTCAAACCCATGGACTGCACTTTGCTCCCAGCACTGAAGAAGTTGATGCCTTTTAGATATGGTTGAACAGACATTCCTAAAATTACGAGAGTTGCTAGCTATTATCTTAAAATATTGATGCTTAGCTTCAAATCGCATACACCATAAGTGTATTAGTGGTCCATAACACTTAATTAGTCTAGGATAATGTGTTAGATAGTGAACTTTTGGTATGAAATGAGAATTCGGAGTTTCATTCAGTAAGTTCATGAAGTCTTGAATTAATTCATAGAGGTAAGGAATCCACGAGTTATTTATAATTGGAGCTGTTATAATTTCACCAATCTCAGTTAAAATTATTAAAAGTTCCCATACTGAATCACCAATGGGTACAAAAGAGCCAAAGATTAAAGGCAAGAAGTAAAACAAGGTCTTTTTTTGAGCAGCGGTACCTGTCAAAATCTTAGCCCCTGAAAGTTTATCCTTTGAAATTGGTACGCTTTTATTTTTTCTGTGTAATGACCCATAAGGAAAACTATCGATTCTCTTGTTGATTTCATCAAGAGCAATAAAACTTGAATTTATCATATGGTTTAACACTAATTTCAGAGTCATTGGCACGACACCTTCGTAAAAGTCATGCATTATATCAGGTGGCAGACTAGTAGTTACTTGAAAATGTTCGAGTATAGAAAAAGGCGAAGAACCTTTAACACCATATATGGAAGCATTCTCTGGATTTTTAATCACAGCTTCGAGGTGGTACCTATGAATCTCTTCAGTTCTAATTATCATGTTTTTCTCATCAAAAATATCAGAAATGTTCTCCTTTTTAATCATGCATTGACGACATATCCGACCTGAAGAAAAGCATTGTGTGAAACCACCTACACTATGGCTGGAGAGATTATCGCCTGATATAGTCGCAAGAGCGCCTTTAATATTTTGATTTTGAATTTCAAATCCCTCGGTCTGAAGCTTTTCGAGGTCATCCATTAGCGGTTTTAAAATTTTAGCTAGCCCATATTTTTTTAAAACTGGGAACCTAACAATTAAGGCTAAGTTAATGCTACTGAGCTTGCTGCGAAGAGATGGGTCAAAGTTTCCAACCATGAAGTAAACAAGAGTCACTTTGTGCAGCCCTCGTTTGGATCCTAATGGATTATTTAATTCTACTTCATCCAAGTAAAAATGGAGTCTCAAAAACTTCGGATCATTTGAAAATAGAGGGTGGTTTTTACAGATTTCACCATCATCGAAATCAAGCAGTAGGTTTGAACCAAAATTTCTTTTTCCCTATTAAATTCATTCCAAACATCTTCGTGAGAGAACAGATTTTGCAAAACTCTAATAATGGGAACATAACTTAGGGTGCGTTTGAAAACTTTGCCATTTATTCTTTCCGTCCCTAAAATATAGTCAACTGGTTCAATAAAATTTAAATTATCTTTGCAGTATTTCTCTAATTTATAATTGCTCTTAATTACTCCAAGAACAGAATCACTAACTACACGAGCTTCGTTCTCAAACCCGTTATCGTTATTATCTACCCCGTGTCCTTCCTTATTTTCGTTTAATGCTATAAAGGTCTCCAAGCAAGTCTCTATCAAACCAGCCAAGCTACTGGTTATGCTGTTTGTAACACAAACTGGCAATTTGTGCTTTTCCCTAAGTTCAAGGATGAACAACGCTGCATTTCTGTCTAACTGAACTCTGTTAAACCCAGTATTGGATTCTATAAAATTGTTTTGGTTATCACTGATTTCTAGGACTGGATCGATAACTGGCATGCTAGTTTGTTGTAAATTATCCAACTCGGTACCCATCTCGCCTAAATGTTCTAGAAAAACCCCTCGCGAGAAATGCTTCGTGTATAAATGGTTTCGCAAAGAAACATACTTCTTAAATATGCTTGGACACGAGTTATAACAACATTTAAAAATAATGTTTGGTTCATGGGCGTGACAGTATCGTACATGTTTTAACCATTTCAAAGTTGAATAACGTTGAACTACTCTAACACAAATAGAGCAATTAAATAAAACCATTCTCAAGAGCCAACGTTAACTTCAACAAACGTTCACAATATGAAAGTCCACCTAGAAGAAACGTGTTTGTTAATTAAATTATTATTAACATAAGATAATGGTCTACACCCCCACCACATTTGCCGATTCGTTTTGGAAAAACATTACCCCCTCTGTTTAATACCGCCACGGCGGGAAAATAGTTTTGATTAAGCTTCTCGGTGGTGAAGGCTGGGGTGAAGGGGTGTATTAGGGTAACAGAGGGGGAAAGCCATTGTGGGCCATTTCAATCTCCAAGGGGGATGTAGGGAGGGGGAGAACCGTGAAATCTTTTCGAGACCCAGCCGTTCAATGTTCTCGTGTGGGGTGGTCAGAGAGATGGGGGAAAAAATCGGAGCGCGTCACGTGGGTCTTTTTTCCTTCCATTTAACAATTTAAAATTAAACTTTTAACTGTAAGAAATCAAACATTGAGACATTGAATTTAAAGTGTGTTAGATACAGAAAATTTAAAACAAGCAGCAAAAATCATTTTGCATTATATGTTAGTGCCCCTGGTAATTTTAAATTTTCGAGAGTGGCACCATCCAAGTAATTTATAATTATTTTGTAATTATTTAATTTTTTGTATCTAACACATATTAAATTCAATGTCTTAATATCAATTTTTTCATAGTTAAAAAGAGTTGATATAATATTATTAAATGTAAGACCCCATTAACGGCGCTAAAAGCATATTTATCTTCCGTAGAGACCATACATAAAAGTGCGTAATTCAAAAGAAAAACACAAAAACCCTTTATAGAGCCAGAAATTCCTCTCTTGGTACCTTTACTAGAGAGTAATTTCTTTCTATACATGGCAACGTCACACCCTTCTCTCTCATGCCTCAGTCTCATCCCCCATAGGGGGCAAATCTCTTTTACAAATTTTCCCCCGAAGCTGGGAACTCTCTCTCTCAGAGCCAACAATAGACCTTTTTATAAAATCCTTTGGTGGGAGGGAAGAACAGTCTTCGTCTCTGCTCTTTCCCCCCTCTTTCCCCCGGCAACATAAGGATTTTATGTAAAGGTCTATTGGCGTGGTGGCACTAGCGTGGCAGTGGCAGCCATATTGGTGGGTTTTAGCTTTTAATACATGCAACCTATCAGCGTGGCGGGGTTAATCCGCCCTACTCCCTATCGCCGTAAGTTATGCTTAACTCGGGACTCCGGGACTCGTGGACTATACCTTATTTTTTCCAATGTAGCTGACGACAGACGAAGTCTTCCAGTCTTGGAATTAGGACAATTACACGAATCAAAAACCACTTTATCAATTGCTTGGACCAGTTTTTTAATTCAAAACCCGAGGCTCACTGATCCCAGCTGGGATTAGTTTAATAATTCCAATTTTAATATGTGGGAAAAGGGGCACTGGTCCTCGGGACTAGTTTAATTATACCACACACGAGGGATCACTGGTCCCGAGGCCTAGTTTAGAAAAAACCCTTATTTCCAGGAATGATACTGAGTTAAGCCTAGAGATGTGAGTCGGTAATTTACCGTCCGTAAATTACCGGTAATTTACCAAATACCGCGTAAATTACCGATTTATAATTTACCGTAATTTTACAAAGGTAATTTACCAAATACCGCGTAAATTACCGATTTATAATTTACTGTAATTTTACAATGGTAATTTACCGGTAAATTACCAAACATTTTTATTACGCATTAAATGTTCATTTTACACTTAAATGATCAATTATTCCTTTGTTTACTTCAAAAATGACTCACCAGACGCTATTTGCTAACCAGTACTTACAAAGTTGCGCTAGAAATTAGCCTTTTAATAAATCTTTAATTACAAATCAGATTAGAAATGCCACAGTTGCCATCTTGGTAGAAAAAGCCACAAATACCGATTTTAAAAATTACGGTAATTTCACATCTCTAGTTAAGCCTAACTTCCGGCGAAAGGGAATAAGGTGGATTATGTCACGAACTTTAGAACCTCCCCCCCCGTAAAAAAAGCTCTCTTTACAATGAAAGGTTTTTTACATCTAAGCAGTGCCACCCATTTCCCTCGCTAAATCTAATCAGATGCTCAGCTAGAGTGCTAGACTATTTTAGTTAATTTTTATAGCCTTTAGCCTTGTAAACGATGGTAAAACGATCGCGAGAAATGGAATGGCTGTAGTTAAATGCTTAAATTTAGAACCCCAAATCTACATAAAATACCCCTTAACCATGTCGATTAACTTACTACGATATAGAAAATATTATAATTCCACATTTTTGTGAGCCATTTTTTTATAATTAAAATTAAACACTTACTTTAAGTTCTTATTGCGCAGAAAAGAAGACCAATGCTTTGTACGAGGCTTTGTAAGATTTTTTACGCCAGGGCTTTGTTTAAAAAAAGCAGGGAAAGGTTATTTTACTACATAAAAGCATATTAAATTATTGAGACTTACCTTATAGTTAATTTCCGAGTTGTTTCTAATATATCTATTTAAATAGATAGCCAAACCGTACTGATGAACTCATGAACCGACTCAACAGAGAGCACCTAGTTACCCCGCTCACACCAATTTAAGAAGTAATAAAAAATGGCGCAAATTCAGCACGAGGCTACCTCGTGTCGTTCAGGGTCTTAAGAGCAAAGTGCAGTACATTGCCCTTTTTTTTTTTTTTTTTTTTTTGCTCCGTTTATTATACCAAGGACCGCTGCCACAGGTTAGGACAATAGGGGGCGTTTACGAAAACTTTCACACAACTGAAGCTCAAAGTACCAAAATGGCTGGTAAGATTCCCTAGGAGCATTTATAAGCCTAACTTTGTGCCCCAACCTGTATTAATGCACCTTGGGTTCAAAATTTTCCACGGCCGAGTAAGGCTGTGAAAAGAGTCCTAAACAGGTGTTGGAGGAGGGCAAGGTCGAAAAACTACCCTTTGGGGCTTACGGGTGTAAGTGGAGGGTAAAGGGGAAAATAGAAGTGGGGATGACATTCCGCTTCTGTGTTCAAGTTTGAATGGCTCCCAGGAAAATATAATTTAGATTGCACGCTTCTTGGTTTTTAGCGACGCATATTTCAAGTGTGTTCAATTTTGAACACATTCGATCAAAGTTGAACAGGCATTGCACACTTTTTTTTAAGAGTGTACTAGTAGAAATGTGAGTCGGTAATATACCAAATTTCCGTAATTTTATAATGGAGAGAGTTATCAAAGTTTTTTCAAATTTTTGTGCTAAGAGTATACAAACCTCTGGGAGTGAAACCTAGTGTATACTAGCCTTCCAGAGACTTAAAAACTACGTCCTTTTTACATCGCATTCCCGTTTTCCTCGATTTCCCGTTCATGCGGCTGTTCTAGCTTAAAATAGTGGTTCACACATCCTTATATTGTTAGTCACTTAAGTAGTGTTTACTTGAAAGCCGGGCCAAGTAGTCACACGCACATGCTAGTGCTCTTTTATTTGGGTCAAGGCTCATTACGTATTAAATTTTATTTTTAAAAAATCAACTATTACTGTATTTACTTCCAAATGGAGGCGCCAGGCGCCAGCCAGCTCTAAAAATCGTTAGTTAAAGTTCAGACTAGAAAGGCCACGGCGGCCAAATTGGTAGCAAAAGCCGCAATATCATGTAAAGCACCTTATATAGTGCTCACAATTCAACGCGGTTTAAATTTAATTTACTGTAAGCACGTAAAATATAAATTACCAAATTTAGTGACTGAACTGTATTTTTGGTTTTCTCAAAATTTGAATCAGTAATTTACCGGGTAAGTTACGGTTTTTAAAATATACATTAATGTCACATCTCTAGGTACGAGGTAAAAGTTGTTCCTAGAAGCAGGCAATTATTTTTGTACACCAATTTATTCAAAATCACAACACTGATTGCGATTGTAATTTGTTCCACCTATTTAATAAAGATAGAGAGAACTTATCGTGCGTTAGGGTGCCTACGATTTATCAAAACACAGTAACTTGTCTTGACCAGGGATCCATGTAACTTTATTAGCACGAATGGAGAACGGTTAGTCTAAACATGAACCTTCAATCTAGAAGGACCAGAAACTGGGAGGTTTTTTCTGCTTACAACGTCTGTGCGTAGTTGCCCGCCAATTTCGCAGGGTACGCGCACCGCGGTACATCGTTATCAAAGCGTCACGCTTTTGGGAAGAGTACAAAACATGTTTTTACATTTTAATTTCTTTGAATCACTCTCACAATTGCCAAACGCACAAATCTTAAGTTTTCCTATTTTTAATTATTTTATTAAACTCTACTTATAAATTGATGCAAAAAAATTAACTTCAAAGCGAAATGAAACCAAGCGGCCATTTTAGTTGTTTACAATGTACCGTCTTTCTCGAAGACCTTGTCGTCTGCTAGCTTTTTTTTTCCTTATTATTTTGCGACACTTTATTAAGGGATCCGCCATTAAGATTCTGGTCCAAAACATAGAAGGTTCATGGTCTAAACTTCAGTCCGATTCATTGTCCAGTATTAATCCAATCCCTTCAACTCGTAACGAAAATTTTAAATTATCTTATTGGCTCACTTAAACTACATTTTGATGTCGTTGCTGACGGAGACGGCCAAAAATACATCGTTCCTTTTTACGTCTGTCGCAATGACCAGTCTCTTCTTTTATACCACCCCCCCCCCGTTTCGAGGAAGGGTGTCATGGACTTTGAAGCAGGCAAAAAGTACCCGATTCTCTATTCCTGCTTCTAAAATTACACGAATCTGTATCCCTGTCTCGACTAAATAATTACAAATTTTTGGGTTAATTAAAACTACTTGAGGGGCCAGAAAAATTCTTACCCCCCCCCTTTTTAAATCGTCTTTTGAGGTATATAAATAGAAGCCAATCATAAGTTATGTCTATGACTGTAAAGCCCGATTCTTTTTCTATAAATTGCTACTTTAACCGTTAGTTCTAGGTTTGTTTTCATGAAAATACAAAGCGATTCGTATTTAATGTAGAAAACCTATTATCGGACATCTTTCAAACACGTTTTAACAAAAAATATTTAACGTAGCCTTACAATAAGAGAAGGGATTGTAAATACTTAATGTTTATAGCGGTTAGTGATTTTCAGAATGGGTCCAGAAGTGTCAGAGAAGTAACAGTTTTCACGGGTCTTTTATTGTTAAAAAAACTGGTGTCCCAATTGAGGAGCCATTGTCCGATACAGAGATTTCAGTATCCGGCTACAAAGACCCACTGTCCGATTCAGAGATCCCAGTATCCGGGCTACAAAGACCCACTGTCCGATTCTGAGATCCCAGTGTCCGGTGTACAAAGACCCACTGTCCGATTCTGAGATCCCAGTGTCCGGGCTATAAAGACCCACTGTCCGGTTCAGAGATCCCAGTGTCCTAGTTGGATGTATAGGCGTCCGATAAATGGACCATGGGTGTCCGAATCAACATCCAAATAGCCGATAATAGGGTACGATACTTGGCGAATAAAATCCATGATAGGGACAATATTACATCGTTCTTTTGAAATTATTTCTGTACCATTAGGTGTCGAAACGCTCAAAATATATATTTCATAAACAATTCAAAGGTTTCTGTGATTTCCTTGCATTTAACCATACTTTTTTAAAATGTGTCCGATAATAGGGGGACTAACCCTATATGAGATTCTTTAGATGCAAAAAAACCATCTTCTTCTTGAATGACTCCATCATTTGCGAAAACATCCACCATGTTAATAGCTTTTGTAATATTTGAGGCGTTATCCGCGCTAACACAATAAATCTGAAAATAGAGCGTTAACTAAAGATAAACATGAAAATTTTTGGGTGCCTTTACAATTGATTCATTGACATCGACTTCCATGAGCTCTTCTGTTAGTTTGTGTAGGATGGCTTCCCCAGAATGCTTGCCGGGGAAATGAGTGAAGGAGAGTAAAAGATTGTGAAATTTCCAGCTCTTGTCGATAAACTGGCATCTGATGCCCGTAACAGACTGCATCTGGCGGCTGCTCCGAAAATCTAACGAAATGTGCAACGTTTTTTTTTTCGATTCCAGACAAAACATTCTTCCCAAAAGGAAACAATTCTCATTATTTTTCTAACTGCATGTTATATAAAAATGACAAAAATCTTACTTTAATTTTAGGCTTTAATTGTTTTACCGAAGTTTCCAAATCATTCACCACTGTCTGGCGACACTGTACTGTTATTTGAGCAGCAACCACATACATTTTTTCAACCCTTCACTTTGGGCGAGAGAGAAAGGTAGCGCACTGCTACAAATTAAATCAACCATGCCTTTTTTATAGGCAAGCTGTAGTGGATCTGTCAGTTTGACCTTTTTAACTTTTTTGTTAGCATCATCCTGTGACATCCAATCGTCTAGGCATAGACCCCTCTTCTCAGCTCTAGGCCTTAAAAATTTGTCTGTGTGTTTTTTCTAAACAAATAGTGTTAAATATGACCAAAAAGCGACAGACCCAATTGTTCAAAAGTAGAATAAAGAGGAAAAACCAAACTAAACGGTTTTAATAGAACATCCAGGAAATATATAAGCACGGTTATAAATATTCCAACAGATTTTCCTTTTCACCCTCTCCTTAAGAAATCAAATTAATATTATGTACCACAATATGACGCTTATAATTGTTGGAGCAATCGGATTTTAAGGATCCTTCGTTTTCTTTGCAATGTTTACACTTAAGCACCCGTTTTTTCGAAGGTTCAAGAAAACCATGTTCGTAAACAAAATGTTCCTGAATACTCTGTTTTCCAAAACCACCTGATTGAAACTTTTTCAAGAAAGCTTCATCAAAACGATAAGGATATGCAATGGCTTCAATTAAACACGATGAACTTGTAGCACTATCACTAATGCCAAGACTCTGACTCCCAGGAGTGCTAGCAGATTCCGTGGATGAGAAACTCATCCGTAAATTCCGTAGTCCTACAAGACAAAAACTATTAATTTACTTTTGTTTTAACACTTCAAAAATTTATAAAAAAACATGTAGTTCTCGGTCTTCGCCAAAGGAAATTCCGTTCGTTCGAATCATTCCCCCATCAATTCATCCCCCATTACCCTCCTTGTTAGTGCTGCCAGCCTCTTCTGGCTGCAATTACTAATGTAAATGCTATACACTAAGGTTTATTTTTTTGCTTTAGGAAATATGTTTATATTTAACTGGTTTAAAATTTAGAAATAGTATAATATCATTTAAAGGGAGGGTGAAATGGAAAATCAAGTGATTGTCGATTCTTCTACTAATTATAAGAACTATCTGCACGGTTAAACATTTAAGAAATATCTCCGAATGATTTTAAAATTACAATTAGTTTGAGATTTCATGGAAAATTTTAAATAATTACTTCCGACCAATCACGTAGAGACCTTCCTTTTTATTTACAAATAATTGTGGCAAGCTCCGTGTCGAATGTAATTTCGCACGAGATTTGATAAAAATTTGTGCGCAAGACATGAAGCATGCTACGAGAATTTTGTTGACAAAAAGGCAGGGAGTTACGCGATTGGTCGGAGGCACTTATTTCAATAATATTAATTTTAAAATCATTCGGAGGTATTTCCTGGTTGTTTCACAATGCCAAATAGAGTAATCGATACAAAATCACTTGATTTTCCCTTTCACCCTCCCTCTCTTTAAGCGCTTTCTTTTGATACTGATATTCATAACTTTACAGCCATTATATCGTATACGCTGCGTGCATCCATGTTGCGTACTTTAAGACTAATTCTAAGACGGTAATTAATAAATGGTTGTCTGCTGTTTTTTATCCTTTCTCTTAGGTTTTAGAACTATTTAGAAGCATAAAAATACATAAACTCCGTGCAGTAGCTATTAATGGTTCTTACATGCCTAGTTTGCCTACCCATTTACCTACGTGACGTAGGTGAATGGGTCAAATTTATATGAATACAAAATTAATTTATTATTAACTTACCAAAAAAGTCTCTCTACTTACGAGCTATTTGAACTCTGTGACATTTAAAGATGATTGAAGTTATTTGCAAAGCACAAACAAGAGAGATGAGATTACGCGGATAAAGACTCGTCACTCGAGTCATGCGCCAGAAATGAAATATTAAGATTTTATTTTTCGAAGTCCATTTCGACGGTACAAAGAGGGTAGACAAGGTCCAGTAGACGGCGTAAGTAAGCCGGGTAAGTGGAAGAGATGAAAAAAATATGGGTCACACCTGCTATCACAAAATCTTTATTTATTTATCCTCTCTTTATCTTATAGAATACCCCATGGGCATTCCCCAATGGCCAAATATTATACTACACGGTATAGTTTTCAGAGTAGGATTCATTCCATTTACAACGAGATGCTAAGCTATTTGGCCGACAAAGTACAGTAAAAAGTAGCCTTGCCTCCTGGTGTAACTATGTGGTATCAGTCCTCCTAGTCTGAAAACTATTTTGTGCCTACTGTCCATCAATTCTATTTATATATTTAACACTACAAAAATCTGTACAAAGTCAGCGGGTGGCTTGGATAGGAACAGCTCTATTCAGATATCATATTAATGAGAAAAATAATATATATAAATAAAGAGTGAAAACAAGAAATGAAAAATATGTATAATATGTAGATGACGGTGGAATGCCCAGGAATGGAGGCAGGTTGTTGAAATAGGCTGGAAGTTTATGTCGAAAGATCGACTTATTTGTTAAAGAAATTAGTTCCGAGGATAAACTGTTCCAATCATCAATGACGGCACTAGCAAAGTATGCCTGGCGAAAAGTGGAAATAGGCCGAGGCTTGTCGCTTAAATAGTTTAAGAGAGTAACCACGGATGAGGGTATTTGGGTGTAAGTAATGAACATCTGTCTGTTTTTGTTATGATCTAAGTATTGTCGAATCGATACGATACCTAAAGAATAGCAATAGTAAAAGGCTAATCCGACACGCATCACCAACACAGAGATGTCCTTATAGCTTTGTAACAATTAAAACCAAAATTTCTAGAACTGGCCACAAGACACAAGTAAACAATTACACATAAGCTTACATTTAATAAGAGGATATTCCGTTATTTATAAGATTAATAATTTGATACTTAATATTTAAATCCGTTATTTATGCTTAATATTAAGTTCCGTAATTTTATGCTTAATATTAAGTTCCGTAATTTTATGCTTAATATTAGAATAATTAACTTAATTTACATATAGGCCTAGGTTTAATATTCCATAAGGAAAGAAAATTAGTAAGTGCAATCAGTACAAAAAGCATAATTGTAATTACAAAGAAGTTCGGTAATCAGCGTCGATTCAATCAAATTTAAATCTTCCCAAACTTAATTTTTAGGCACATCGTATGATGTACATCTACGATAAGGCTCTTAGTTTGACTTGCCCTTTTGTTCTTGTAGTAGTAGTAGTAGTAGTAGTAGTAGTAGTAGTAGTAGTAGTATTAGTAGTAGGGGTGTCACAGTAGCGCCTTTGACAGTATAAAATTTTTCGATCGTCATTGAAGGGAAAGTGAAAGGGAGAGAATTGTGGTAAGTTGATATTTTTCGTTCGTCTACTTAAAAGGAAGGGAATCAAGATAGTTAGGTTAAGCCATATACTATCCCTTAAAAATCCCTCTCACCCGTCGACAAAAGAGTTTCACGCTCACCTTTTTCAACAATCAAACAAATCGAGGGAAATTTTGAAAGCAAAAGCAAGTATCTACTGACGTTATTTTTAGAATGGTCTTAAGGCACCGGGATATTACAATTGTTGGGTGTTTTACCGAATTCTTTCTCTTTCAAACGCTTCTGGCCATAAGTTCATGTTAAAAACTTAAAAGATGCGAAAATTATGCGTCGGCATAAGTCTATGTCAAAAACTAAAACTTTCTGTACGTGTATTAATCTAGCGTTAAGTACTACGTGCATCGGCAAAAGTCTATGTTGTCAACTCGTCGAGGGGTTAATCACTAAAACTATTTGTTCTTTGGCATGAGTAAATCTATACGAGTGGGCATAAATATTATCACTATTTAGGGTAGGGCATCGCGGGGCTACACACTGTGATTTTATACACGGAAAATCATTTAAGAATTGTAAGAGATATCGCTATTCACTCATCAGGGTAAGGTATAGAGGGGCTATCCACTCATTAGGGTAGGGTAGAGGGACTATTCACTCGTACGATGTGGCTACTATTACGAGCCCTTGGGTCGTCTTGTTTCTTTGGTGGAGTGACACCATCTACCGATAGTTTCTCGTATTTGTATTTTATAATAGAGCTGTACTACCTTACCTATTATAACTTATTTCCCATTGAAAGAAGCCTTTAAATCTGCGGGCTGTTCACATCACCGAAGAAAAATGAACTTCCATTCTTGGGCAATGCCCATTCCCTCCCCCACCAAAAACGTTCCTTCTTTGGCACTATCCCTTCCCAAAAAAAGAAGGTAAACATCCATCTCTAGCAAGTTGCCTTCTTTAAGGGGGAAGTCTGGCGATTTGAAGTACGTAGACAAGCCACTAGAGGCAGCACTTTACATTTTTGTTTTGCCTAATCGAAAATTTAGATGACTCGAAAAATCGTCTCTTGAGAGGGGGTTTGGAAAACACCTCTTAATTCTTTAAAAGGACAGTCTCCGGATAAAAAACTAAAGGGATAGTCTCAGTATAAAATAAGAAAGGGATAAACTCAGAAATTAGTAAGAATTGAACCTTAGAATTTTTCCTGGAATTGAATAGTACGAAAATAGCGCTGCGCGCGGAGTTAAGATGGGGGAAGGAACTCGCGACGCGCCCGGGGTTAACGCACCCGCGGGGGTGAGTCTCAGGGGGGAAGGAACTCGTGAAGATTCCCCCGCGGCGGCGGTGGCAGCGACCAGTTCAAACCAATTAAATAACTAACTTTAGTTCCCACGCTCCTAATTATACCTCTACCGTGGTAAATAGTGGGTCTCAATTAGCTGTCATCAATAATCTAGCTTAATTACCTGCAATCGAGACTCTAGCGTAATTAACTGTCATCGGTAATCTAGCTTAATTATCTGTCATCGGTAATCTAGCTTAATTGTCTGCCATCGGTAATCTAGCTAAATTACCTGTCATCGGTAATCTAGCTTAATTACCTGTTATCGGAAATCTACCTTAATTTCTTGTAATCGGTAATCTATATTAATTACTTGTCATCGTTTCTCTATATTAATTACCTGTTATCGGTAATCTAGCTTAATTATCTGTTATCGGTAATCTAGCTTAATTACCTTTAATGGGTAATCTAGCTTAATTATCTGTCATCGGTAATCTAGCTTAATTACTTTTAATGGGTAATCTAGCTTAATTATCTGTCATCGGTAATCTAGCTTAATTGTCTGCCATCGGTAATCTAGCTAAATTACCTGTCATCGGTAATCTAGCTTAATTACCTGTTATCGGAAATCTACCTTAATTTCTTGTAATCGGTAATCTAGATTAATTACTTGTCATCGTTTCTCTATATTAATTACCTGTTATCGGTAATCTAGCTTAATTATCTGTTATCGGTAATCTAGCTTAATTATCTGTTATCGGTAATCTAGCTTAATTACCTTTAATGGGTAATCTAGCTTAATTATCTGTCATCGGTAATCTAGCTTAATTACTTTTAATGGGTAATCTAGCTTAATTATCTGTCATCGGTAATCTAGCTTAATTGTCTGCCATCGGTAATCTAGCTAAATTACCTGTCATCGGTAATCTAGCTTAATTACCTGTTATCGGAAATCTACCTTAATTTCTTGTAATCGGTAATCTAGATTAATTACTTGTCATCGTTTCTCTATATTAATTACCTGTTATCGGTAATCTAGCTTAATTACCTGTTATCGGTAATCTAGCTTAATTATCTGTCATCGGTAATCTAGCTTAATTACCTGTCATCGGTAATCTAGCTTAATTACCTTTAATGGGTAATCTAGCTTAATTACCTTTAATGGGTAATCTAGCTAAATTATCTGTCATCGGTAATCTAGCTTAATTACCTGTCATCGGTAATCTAGCTTAGATACCGTTAATCTTTTATCTAGCTCAATTACCTTTAATGGATAATCTAGCTTTATTACCTGTAATAGTTAGTCTAGCTTAATTACCTGTAATAAATAGTCTAGCTTAATTACCTGTAATAGTTAATCTAGCTTAATTACCTGTAAAAATAGTCTAGCTTAATTACCTGTAATATTTAATCTAGCTTAATTACCTGTAATAGTTAATCTAGCTTAATTACCTGTAATAGTAGTATGTGCCAACAGAAAGAAATCTAGCGGACCAGATGACGAAGATTTTGCCTAGCCCAGGAGCAAACGAACATTTACAATGCATGGGGATCGTTGATCCAGGAGGGGTGTTAGGCATTATGCATCGTGTCAAAACTTCGCGGGTTTAAGGTTCCTAACTACTATGTAGCGCCATCTCTACAAACTATTACATGTAAAACCTTTTTTTGTTAGTCACTTGACTTGTCCTCCTTGTGTATTAAAAACAACTCTCTTTATATGGTTAAGAAACGTATTATTATTATTCGACCTATGCTACAATAATTAATAACACCAGCATCCTACACGCTCTTACAAATAATCTTGCACCACGGAAAAATACCTTATATCCACAGTTTTTATTTCGCGGGGCTACTCAACAACCGGGGGAAACTGTGAACCAGTTCTACGTTCGCTTACGGACTCTAGTAACGGCATGCAAGTCTGAGGACTCTACGGATATTGAAACGGTTTTGGTCATGGATCAATTCGTTCTCGGCAGCAGGGATAAACTTACAAGGGCAGAGCTCTTTCGATCAGCCGATCCGCCATCGCTAACTGAGGCCTTAAATTCATTTCGGATCAGTGAGAGTACCCAAGCAGAGCTCAAACATGTTGAGGCTGAGACCGCGTCTTCGGGCCTATCGGACTCGGTTAATTACACCTCACATCGACCACGAGGCAGAGAAAGAGGTTTTGCCGCATCCAGGTCACGAGGAAGATCCCAGCAATTTGGCCTGGCAGGTCGTAACAGTCAGCGCCAGCAACCACAGGCTATGTGTGGATATTGTGGGAAGCATCACACTAAAGACGGTCACTGCAGCGCGTTTGGACAGAAATGTAATTGGTGTCAACGTCTACATCACTTCTCATCAGTTTGTAAGCAAAGACAACGGCAGCAACAGGAGCAGTCCCAAGGCGTTTACTTTATCGACGACGGCCTGCTACCGTCGGCGCGGGCCAATATCCATCAAAACAACAACTATGCACAAGGGCCTATTCCGTTTGGGCACCAGCAAGCGGTTACATCTCCAACGCAACCGCCAAGCCAAGAGCAGGATTATTGGTCTGAAGAATGTTTCCAAATTGAAGAAGTATCACTTACTCCAGGGAGTATACACCGGGAAGACATTCATTCAGTCCAAGAAGGCGGTGCCCAAAGGAAATACTTCCGTACCCTGCAGATTCACTCAATAAATGGACCGGCACAAACGCTCCGATGCCAGCTAGATACAGGAGCGACCTGTAATGTTATGAATCTTCGAGATTTTGAAAAGTTGCAACATTCAATCTCAAGCCTAAAACCCTTGCCACAGCAAGCACTATCTTTTTATGATAACTCGGTGTTGCGACTTGTGGGTGAAGCAACTCTAACGGGTTCCGTTGGTCCCAAGAGGCAGCAATTAAGCTTCAAGATTGTACAGGGACCTTACAAATGTCCCAATGGATTAGAGGAATTTTTATGAAAAGAAAACAACAGGGTGACTTCCATAATTTGTTAGTGGATCTAAAGATTTCGAATCACAGGGGTAGGTTTTGCAAAGGCTGAAACCGAGAAGGTCATTGTATTGAAACAATAGCTCCTAATAATTAGGTTATTTCAATTATCTACGTATGTGGTCGGCCCAAAATTGCAAAAAGGCACCACAAATTTCAGAAAGCCAATTTGTGTCTTGGGTAAATGTAACCCAATTTTATCGAGACTTGTCTTTTTTATTATTGAAAAATATTCCCTATTTCATTTACTTGGCTTTAAAATGTGCGGTTTAAATGGTACTGCCATTTAAATTTACTTCATATTAAGGTGAATTATAATTGGTCGGGTTTTAACAAACGCTTTCAAGCCCTTATTTCAATTCTAATCTCTCAACTTTTAGAGGAAAATACAATATCTGTAACTTCCTAAAATTCGCGTGAAAAGTTTTTAATTGTAATATAGCTTCTAATCCATCAAACTTGATGGAAGCTTTTATATATCCACTATAACACTTTAGATTTGAGTTCGATATAATTTTATTTGGTATCGCCAATTTAGAAACGGAAACTCTCATGTCAAAATTGCCATAAAGATGACGACAAACTATTCTATTGCAAGGTTTCATGATGAAACGAAAAGCATACCTCCATATATTTAATTAAATTTCATTAAAATTCACGCGAGAATGGGTAATTATTTAATCACCTTCGTGTCATAAGTGCATAACTACCCCCTACAAGTTCAAGAGTAGATCGCAACACGCGAAATAAAAAGTTTTAATGTATTATAGTGAAATCCATTTGGTGTGGTGACGTATTTAATTTGCATCTTTCAAGTTAATTAGTAGAAAATTATTTCTGCTGTGACAACGGCTACTGTTCCTGACAACAGCATGAGAAGAAAGTAGAAAGGAACGCCGACGCTACTCAGGCCCAAATCAATCACGCTTTTCAACGGTTTCTGCCATTTGATCCGTTCAATATTGTATTGGTTCTGAAAATCCATATATTTGAAAACTTGCGTTTCGAAAAAGGGCGCCATGCTGCAATAGAACATTCGTTAAAACTCTGTAATCATTTTACCATAAAATTTTTACCGACCTCAGTTGGACGGACTCATGCACTTGGGGACTGCCTCTCACCCAAGAAGTGTTGAAAATGGTGTGTACGTAGTCGAAGCCAACTTCATGTTGCGAAAAATAAAGTCCTTTGCTCTTGATGAACTCTATACTACTGGGTAGTTCGTCCTTTAACAGTTTCAAGAAAATATTCAGAAGTTCGACCGTTCCGATCGCGGCGTTCTTGCCGGAAATAATGGGAATGAAAGTATAACCAAAGAGACAACGTCGTAAATCGTCTTCAAGTTTCTTCGTATCGAGTGCGTCTAGCCATTCCTTAACAGCCGGGTCCTGGGCTGCCTGCAGATACGCAACAATGACGTCAGAAGGATTGAGAAAATTAACATACAGAAGGATATTCACCGAAACTTGGAGGTTTTGGTATGTTTCCTTTATCATTACTGGTGGAATTCCCGATTTGATCAAGTCCGAGAGGTTGTCGATGTAAATGTAGCTCTCCGTCGTGAACTCCGTTCGCAAATAACAACCCAAGAAGAACAGAATGAAAGTCACTCCGATCAGCCACGACGCAGTCAGCAGACGACAAGTAATGTGGGGCAAAATGGAGGGAATCGCTGTAGGGAACATAATCATACAGTTGTGTGTGATGAAAGCACGAGGCATATTTCGTTATGGGAATATAATCTTTCGTAATTGAATTCCTCAAACGAAACCGGCTGGTGAGAGGGTGGATTGTTGTCAGATGGAAGAGAGCGCTGGATCGCTTACGTTCTGAACACAAGAGCGACGCGTTGTCCCAGAAATTTCCCAAGGTTTCTTGGGCCATTTTCTTGACTACATTAGTGGTGCTTAAAGATTTGTTTTTGTTGGTTACGATGGAGCGAACGACGAGCAAAAGTGACAGAAGGACCACAGTGGACACCGTTAAAATCGCCACCTATTGAATCGAGAATGGAAATTAATTAATTGGGCTGTGAATGGAATGTTTATTGAGCCAAATTTACTGGAGTGTCCATATTTAAAAAGGAAAAGGATGTGGACGTGACTATCTTCGGGGGCCCCGAAATGATAATCGTGTTGGTCGTTCCATAGGGAGCAGACGGAGTGAAATATCCCAGTCGGCCATCGAAATGTGAGCGTGGCGCGTTTAGCGTGAAGATATGAGTATTCTTAAACCATCGTAAGGATTAAATGTTTTTATAATTTGTAAATCAGTAACTCAGCTCAGCGTTGCCGTATTAGGCGTAAATCACTTACTTTGAACTTATTATATAATTCAGTTATCTCTGAACGGAAAGTATAACCCCACTTGACCCTTCAAATGAACGGACAAAATGAATATCAAGTGTCCAATCGTTACTGAGAGATTTATTATGAATAAAATTAAAGTATTCTTCAAAAATTAGGTGTAAAATCACTACTCAACGGTTCCACCTGTCTAGTTTTTCAGTTTTCGCAGACCAATTTTGTCAAACGAGCGAGAATTGATTAGCGTTTCAAGGCGTTCCAAATATGATATTTACTTTATGTTCAGGGATCGTTCTAAAAATTCCGCCATGAATCTGAACTGGTTGTGTTTGTTTTTTTTCACCCACCAGAACTGAAAAGAAATGAAAGTGCAAAAAATTCGTTTATTAATTCCGAGACCCTGATGAAATCTCGAATCAACAACGCAAAAGAAATTATTTGAACTCACATCGAATGTCGCATACCTAATTTCAGTCTTATTAGCGAACCTATCATTTTTTAAACTCGGTTTTTAAAATCAGGGATAAATAACATACACAATTTGAAAATGCGAATTCTCTACCTGTATTTAAAATATCGACTATTTCCCTGAAACTCCATGTCATTTACTTCTCTTTAGGTTTCCAGGTATGAAATCTAGCATCTACAATCCGATATCTTCAATAACAGTAAAATGTTTCTCATATAGATTTTCGATTGTTAATTAGTATATATATATTGTTAATAATCCGTAGGAAATAGAGAGTAATTTAAAAGAATCAAAATACATTTTGTACTTGCCGTTGAATATAATTTTGTAATCTGGGTATTTCTCGCAATTACCCCCAAGCCGGACATTGGGTAATGCTTCTTGATCCACGACGTTAACCGTAACCTACTGTTGACCGCCCTCCTGTTTCTTAAACCGTTTAAGCTATAAGCGTCATGGAGCAATTTAAAGAAATGTTGAAGCTTGACGCTTCCCTGTTTACATCTATTTTTCTTTTAATGGGAGTTTCGATTATATTTCGCGGCTCCAAGATTTCTGAGGGTAAATACAAATCAAAAACAACAAAGCTCAAATAGTCTACCGGTATAGTTAAGGTTGCGGTTTAAACGATTTTCTGTGAAGAAGGCTTTAAAATTCCCAGCCGCCATTTTAGAAGATGGCCGTAGTACAAATCAATTCGGAGTATTACAAAAAGGGTGGTAGGACGAATGAAGTACAATGGGTGCAATGGGCCATTTAGAGTCGAACATGCTATTTCTATGACATTTTGTCTAAAGGGTCAATGTTTACATGTTGTGATTGCGGTGTTTTACGGATGACCCCTTAAATTAAATTAGAAATCATTGTCTTTCAGTTTGTTCATTAAATCTAGGGGTCTTCCCTATAACAATCCAGTCACAACTTGTAAACTGTGTCAGTTTGGGCATAATATCATAGGATTTACATTTTCGATTCGAAATTTATTTGCCATTGAACTATACCAATGATAACAGAAAATACGGTCCAATAGGGTCTCTTTACTGACCACTATTTATGTCACGTCATTAGGCCTATGGCCCAGTCGCTCAACGTAATCGGTGCTCACGATTGTACCTTTGACTGTACTAACTGTTGCGAGGGTTCGAATCGAAATTATGGATAACTTTGAGAACTCTTGTTGCCCAAATGGAGTTCTTGGAAATCCATGATTACGTTTTTGTGACGCTTGGACAGTTGGGCAAATATTTTTGAAATAAAAACAAACTTAGATTAAAAATAGTGGACGTGGAACGTTAAATATGTTGAAAAAGCGGTTTCCAACTAGACAATATTTATCTTTTTAAAACACAATTCAATCATGGAAGTAACTAACGCTAGGGACGCTCCGCAAGCGTGAATATCTGAAAAATGTTTGGTGACAACGCACCCTAGCGAGCATTTGTTGCGAACCGGAAAAGTGATTCAATTTTTAAAAGGGGAGGGGGTAGCAAAAAGCCATCAACCTAACCATTATTTCTGTCCATTGCTGAGAAATTTCATAATTAGGCATAGGTTCAGGAAAAGCGATAAACTCTACATCTTTCATGTACTGTACTGTTTATGCCATTCGCGATTGTCACTTCTACAACCACTATACACACAAATCTTCTTAGGTCTCGCCATATTTATGATTATTTTAAAAACAACGGTACAACCTATAAAGTGTTAAAAACTTAGTTCCGTAAATAAATTAAGTTTCAAGGTTAGGGATAAAATGAGTTTCAAAGCGTTTGTTAGTTTCATAGTATCACAATTTATACAAAGGTTACACTACGCCTAACATAGCAAACGACTTTTACAGCAGATCCCGGATACTAGTAGGAAAACTAAATTATAGATGGCGTTAAGAATCTAGCCCAGTTCCGTTTTTAATCACCAATTTTCAGGAGGGGGAGTTAAAAGCGGGAGGGTTTATCAACGAATGTTTTTCAGAGAGACTAATATAAGTTGTATCGGTGCGGACCGTCCCTAGTGTTAGTTAGTTCCATGATTCAATAGTGAAGAAGAAACAAAGCGGTCTATAGCTTTTTCATTAAATGACCAGTTTTATTGAAATCGTTAAGTTTTTAACATGTTCATTACTTAGTAAAATACATACATACATTAATAATACTTAAATAATTTCGAAATTTTACCTTATAAAACGTTAGATATACTTAAAGAAATTTTGTCCCTCTAAAAATCAAAATCTTCACAATTAGGCGCTACAGTAAGTTCATGTCTGTTTTCTGTAACGTAGACGGTTAAAAGTGTACAAGTACTAGGACTTGGGCTTAAGCTTAATCTTAGGCGTAATGTTATTACTAAGCCTAGTTGGAAACTTTGAATTGAAGCGCGCGACTCGCGAGAGCTGGCGCGTGAGCCAACCTCTTACGTAATTATTCCTTAGAAGGAGAAGATCAATTCGCTTAATACAATTGATTTTTGGGTGAACCTGTTTTTTTCCAAAAATTTGTATCTTGGTGAAAAGTTAACCAAGTTTAATCGAAAAGCCACTTATTTTATAAGAAGAATATCATCTACTTTAGTAAATTCAATTTATAAAGTGAAGTTTAAATGAAACTTGCCCTTTAAATTTATTCATATTAAGACGAAATATTATAGGTCAGGTTTTACTGAAATCGTTTCTTGGAAATTACAATATATCTTACGCCTTAAGCTCATATGAAAAGATTTTAATCGTAATTTAACTTCTAATGCAGCTCTCTTAATTGATGATTTTTATATCAACGATAACATTTCAGAATTCCAAAATTTTTTATTTGGTGTTGCCAATTTTCGCTATACTTTCAAGTCTCAAACGGAAACTACAACTGTAGTTTTTAATTACTTGTTTAATCAATGACGACAATTATTCTATTGGCAAGTTTCTTGATAAAACTAAAACCATGTTTGCCAAGTTTTATTAATTTTATTTAAATTCACAAGAGAGTTAGTAATGATTTAATCGCTTTCGTGCCATAAGTGCCTAATTACCCCTGATAAGTTCACGAGTAGATCCCAACACGTAGTGATTTCATTCGTGAACTAAACATTTCGAAGTAAATAGAAAGTTTTTGTGCATTATCGAGAAATTCAATTTGGTGTCGTGACGTATTTAAACTTCATCTTTTAAGTTAATTAGTAGAAGATTATTTCAGTTATGACAGCAGCTACTGTTCCTGACAACAACATGAGGAGAAAGCAGTACGGAACGTTGACGCTGCTCAGAACCAAATCTGGCACACTTTTCAATGGTTTCATGCATTTGAGGCTTTCAATCCTGTATTTGTTCTTAAACCCAGTATGGTTGAAAACTTGCGTTACGAATAAGAGTGCCATGCTGCAATAGAACAGTCTATAAAATGCGCCAATCATTTTACAGTCATTCTCACCCAACTCAGTTGGACGGACTCGTGCTGGTGAGGACTGCTTCTCACCCAAGAGGTGTTGAACATGTTGAGTAGATACTTCTTGTTGCGAAAAGTAAAGTCCTCCTTTGCTTATGATGAAATCTTTACTACTGGGTTTTTCAAGCTTTTTACTAATATTTTTAAGAAAAATTTTAGAAATTCGACCTTTGTAATCGCCGCTTTCTTGCCGGAAACAATGGGAATGAAATTATTGGTCCTCATAGTATCCCACAAATCCCGGTCAACTTTCTTCCTATCGAGTGCGCCTAGCCATTCCTTAAGCACCGAGTCCTGGGTTGCCTGTAGATACGCAACAATGACGTCAGAAGAGCATGGGAACTTAACATACAGAAGGTTATTCACCAAAACTTGAAGGTGTTTGTATGTTTCCGGGATCATTACGGGTGGAATTTGTGATTTTATCAAGTCCAAGAGGGTGTTGATGTAATTGTAGCTTTCCGTTGAGAACTCTGTCCGCATGAAACAACCCAAGAAGAACAAAATGAAAGTCACTCCGATCAGCCACGACACAGCCAGCAGACAACAAGTAATGTGAGGCAAAATTACACAGTTTGCTTTAGCTACGGACTAACCAAAGAAAGACAATCTCTGGTAAAAGGATCTCCTATACACAGCTGGCTCCCGCTAATCTGAATGATTTTTAAATACAAATAATCACTTAATTGCTTACGTTCAACGCACAAGAGCGAGGCGTTTTCGCAGAAATTTCCCAGGGTTTCTCGGGCCATTTTCTTGACAACTTTCTTGGTGGGCACCGATTTATATTTGTTGGTTACGGTCGAGTGAATGACGAGCAAGTATTTGAAAGTTATTATTAGAATTTAGAGTACGGAAACGAATTTATTGACTATGAGACACATGTGGACTTAAGAATTCCACTTGTCTTAATTTAGATTTGGTTTCCTTTTAGTCGCCACAACTGGGACTCCCTCCAAAAGAACCTGAAACAATTTACTGGTTTCCATCTGTTGAATGGTCTCTATTGAAATTCTTCTCTATAAAGATGAAACATAACGAATCTATCAATATAATTTCGTATTATATTGCTATTGAATTTTGGGGGCCTAAGAACAGTTTTTGGGGGCTAATTCTGAAATTTGGGGGAGGGGGGCTATAACCCCCCAAAAATAAAAGCCTAGCGGCGCCACTGCTTTCTCGCTCAACCTAATTAATTGTTTTCTAATAGAGTTCCAAATATGATATTTACTTCATGTTCAGGGATCGTTTCAAATAATCCCTTATTATTTCGAACTGCTTAACCAGCAACATCTGACAAGAAATGATACGCATTTGTCATAGTGAAAAGGAATATTAATTGCGAGAAAGTGAATAATAAGTCTCGCTTTTACAACGAAAAAACAAATGTTTATAAACTCACAGAAGGTGTAGTGTCGTTAATTTCATTCTCATTGCGTAACCTATATTAACTAAAGGGTTTTTGAAATCAAGATCAAATTAATCAAAAATGTCTTGATTAGGATCAAGACCTAAAAAGTATCGATAAGACTGAGGTTATCACTTGTCTGAAGGATCAGATATTAATTTTTCTTTTTAATTGAAACTTAAATGCATGCTTAAGAAAAAACAACGTTCCATTACCGTTTTCAGTTGAAATAAATTATTTTACTGCTAATCAATTTCAAAAATTTACTTATCTCGGCTTTTCGACCACAATTCCATTCCCCGAAAACATTTTATCATTACATTAATTACTTTTGGGAGAGTACGTGTATAGTTTTGCGTTTTAAAAGGTTCCTAAAGACGTTACATCCCCATTCGAGACCGGCACGCTTCGCAGTGGAACATTTTAATTATTCTAAAACCGATGGCGCCAAATTCAATAGGGACAGTAAGATTTTTACTCGCGGTTTTGAAAAATGATGTAATATCAAGTGTACTTTAGTCAACCTTCGTATTGTTCTTTCTCATAGTTCAGGGCATGATCAGTGTTACTGCCCAATTTTTCTCTCGAGTTTCTAACAATGGTTAGAGAATATTTGATATGTCACGGCACAACGTTATATACATTTGTAAATTCTAAGTAGCACAAAAGGAAAAAGAATCCATTTTTTTATATTTTGGTTTGAAATAAATGAACTCATGATAGTAGTTATAACGAACAGAAATTCAAGGTAATGGCACCGGTAATGAGCAGCAAAAAGGAGAGGAAAGTTTGCTTCAAGTTAGCAGAGGGACATGATAGTGAAAATAGTTATCTAGAATTTTGTTCGTTCAAACCTTAATATATCATGAAAAATTCAAGTGAGGAGGCGGCACTACCTAGAAAGATTGATTTTGGCAGATAACAGCGAAAAAACTATGTTCTACACACACTGGACTATGGGAGTTTCAGGGCCGCTGGTCGCACATGATGAAATTTCAACTCCAGTTTACATCAATTCTCCCTGGTCGTGCTAGTAGCAGGTTAAGCTATAGTTTGCTCAGGTCCTGTTAGTCTCGAAAGGGTTATATAGTCCTAGTTACTTTTAAAAGGTTGTTGTCATGGCTAAACAGACCGCTATTACAGTTTCTTATTGTTTTATAGGTAATTTGACACGTTATCTCCCAAAAGTAATTAATGTAATGATAAAATGTTTTCGGGGAATGGAATTGTGGTCGAAAAGCCGAGATAAGTAAATTTTTGAAATTGATTACCAGTAAAATAATTTATTTCAACGGAAAACGGTAATGGAACGTTGTTTTTTCTTAAGCATGCATTTAAGTTTCAATTAAAAAGAACAAGTTGGGAAAACCAAAATATTACCTCTCCGAGTCGAGGAAAAGACTAGTATCTGACTCAATATCGAAATACTAAACCTACATTTTACGCTTTGTTTTGTCTAACGTAGCTTAAATCATCGAATAGTTTTCTCTACATTGTCTAAATCTATTATCATCCGCTAATCCTATGTTTCAAACCATTATTTACAAAGCAATATAAAAGTTCTGTCTTAAATTTTATTCTCTGATGTTTAACAGTAGTTTTGCTTTATATAACGTTTAATTTAGAATAAAATCTGTGAGACACGATTTCCATTAGAACACACCTTTACGAGAAGATCTTGTTTCCTTTCTAACGAAAAACTGAACTTTCCTTACCAGTTTTTCAAGGTTATAGAACTGAAAGGGTTTCTATTACCTTAGTGTTTATCTCGGTAATTTTAAAGTTCACTTTCAAATCACGATATGACTCATTCTCTCGCTTCTTTGCCATAGATCGCGCCTCCTTCATTCTAAACTCTTCATTTTGTCTCAAAATTCTCATTCTTTCTAACGGATACACATTACCATGAGACGTAGAAGGTAATTGTTCATCGTTCGCTATCATTATAGAACTAGCCGATTCATTATTAACTAAATTCATCGATTCGTCGGTTGTAATTACACCGACTCTTAAAGCGCTTTCTTTTGAACTTCCGTCTAATGCATTATCCTTAGTACTACCGTGACCAACAGGCGACTCAATAGAACTAACACACAAATTAGGACTAGAAGTACTAGAAGCTGCACTTTCAGCCTTAGCTTTTTTCTGAGCTGCTAAAACTCTCCTCCTTTCATTTTCTCTCTTCTTAAACTCTGGATCTGACCTTTTTGTCCTCATCCTTTCCCTCGCTTTACGCTTTCGCATTTCATCTTTACTCTCAACATTATCTTCCTCCATTCTATATACAAAACTTCAAATACTCACATAAATCCACAGTACTTCTAACTTTCAACAACAATAATTCCAACTCTAAACAATAATAATTTACTAGTAGTTTTACTTACAGCCTACTGGCATAGGAATTCTTATTAAGAATAGCTCCGGCGGATTAAAAAGATCTATTTACAACTAGATGGGCGTATCAACTCTGCCGTCTCGTTAAATTTAAAAAATATCTTTTATAATTTTGGTTTGACTGTTATCTTCAGCTAGATGGTTTTTAGTCAAACGAACAAGAAGCACAAACCCATCAGTGGAAGCTTTACCATTATTTAATACATATCAAAAAATTTTGCTTACAATTAATAAAATAAATAAGATCTAATGACATTTTCGTTCTCACTCCAGTGACATTACTCCACAGAAAATGGCAACGGAAAAAGAAATTTGTCGCTATTTTTTGGATATAAACACACACTATGCCGTTTAAATTGTGCAAAAGCTTCTATAAAAGAAGATCGATAGAACTTGGGAGTTAGGTATTGTTTGACACATATATTTCGAATTCTACTAAAACACATAACTAGATATTCAAGACATAGGCAAGTATTGACAATTTTATTTATTTTTTTTTATTATTATTAATTTATTGATGCATATGCTGGTTACAAAAATTATATTATTTATAATTCATCGTCCCTGCTACATGAGTAACAAAGTGCTCGTGCGTAGCAGGGGCCGTACTTGTATGAGTAGAAGCAGGCAAGGAAATAAAGGAAATGGAAAACATAAATTATGCACTTAGGCGTAAATAGTTACAAATTACAAATCAAACATTTCATATAGCTTAAAGTATCCAGTGTTAATTATCCATGTAATAATGTTTTTTTTATAGGTCGTTAGATTACTATTTTGTTTTATATTGGTATCTAGGTTATTATATAGTTTAGGCCCTAAGTAGGTACAATGTCTTTGTCCGATGGTTTTATTCTTAATCTTGGCTAAGAGATTACCAGCTCGAACAAATCGCGTATCATAGGTTGTTGTTGGTAAGAATATTTCTTTGTTTTTGTAAGTGTATAATAGTATATTTTTAGCGTAAAGTTGTCTAAAGCCGCATTTTCATAGAAGCTAGAAATTGCGTTCTCGCTTCCCGCTTGGCGAGTAGCGTGTTGCTGTAGCGGTTTCAAACTCTTGCGCTAGAAAAACACAGCACGTTCTCGCAATTTATTTCTCGCTGACGCATTTTCATTGAAGATGGTAAACTTGATGTTTTTAACCTTTGCGCCCTCTACCGTCAAAAACTAAAAGTAGTTAATACTACAATTGATCTTAACACTCTCCTCGTAACAACGTTTCAAGGCAAAAACAACGACAACAGTAGGCCAACACGAAATTTTTATTTTAGTAAGCAACTTCCTACCACGTTTCGTTGATCTCCCTATTTCTATAATCTTTCGACTTTCTATCCATAAACCTTCTCTAATTATTATGCAACTAATAATTGTCTCCTTCTCAAATATTTTTATTTCTCTTTCGTGTTAAACCTTTTCTTTTAAAGGGATGATGAAGTGGAAAATCATGTGATTTTTTATCTATTTCTCTCCTAATTATAAGACCAATCTGCATAGAGAAACATCCAAGAAATGACACTGAATGATTTTAAAATTACAATTAGGCCTCGATTGAAATTTAATTTCAAATCGTAGCACGCTCCACATCTCGCGCCACTATTTATACACCGCGCGCAAATTTATCACATGTCGCGATAAATAACATTTGACATGGAGCGTGCCACGAGAATTTTGTTAATAAAAAGGCAGGGTGTTACGCAATTGGTAAAAGGAACTTATTTAAAATTATAAATGGTATTTTAAACTTATTTGAAATTTTAAATCATTTGGTGTTATTTATTGGATGTTTCACTATGCTGATTAGTCTTATAATTAGTAGAATAATCGATAAAAAATTCACTTGATTTTCGATTTCACCCTCCCTTTAACTCTTTCTTACTCGCCATCATGCCGACATAGAACTCGTGATTTCAAATGCAGAAGAAACCACGTAAAGAAAACCCCACTTTGTTTATGTCCTTATGATTCGTTAAAAATGCATCACGTGGCAGCAGCATCTCGCTTCTCGCTAAGCGGGACGCTAGAAATATCTGTCTCAGACAGATCGGAGCTAGCGTCATTTTCTCGCTCTAGTTTGTCATTTTCTGGCTTCTAGTATATGCTTCCAGCGTAAATGAAAATACCAAAGCTAGAAGCGAGATTGAGTTCTAGCGACATTTTCTCGCTCTCGCGCGTTTTTTTCACGCTTCTAGCTTCTATGAAAATGCGGCTTAACAGAAAAGACTTTAAAATTGTCATATAATAGATATCTCGAGTAAAGATTATTTTTTCTGAGACATATTCTTATTATTTTTCTTTGTAATATTTCTAAGGGCTCGATCACATTATGATACGTGCCACCCCAACCGATTTGTCCGTATGTTATTATTGATTGAACTAGGGCAAAGTAGACAGTTCTAAGCCATTTCAATGACAAGAAATTTCTTAATTCCCGAAATTTCCTTAAGCAAAATCTTAGTCTGTTAATAATGTTATTTATGTGGTGTTGCCATTTTAGGTTTTCATCAATGGTGACTCCTAGATATTTTATTGTATTTACTCTTTCTAGTCTCTGACATTTATCATCACAGTTAAGACAGTTGATTTTATCATGAATTAGTAGTTCATAATTTAGGTCATCCAATTTTCGTGATGAGAAGCAAATATATTTAGTTTTTTTTATATTAAGAGTTAGTAAGTTTTTGCTTAAGTTTGTGTATATTTTATTTATTGCGCACTGGGATTTTAAATATACTTCACGCCAGCTTATTCCTTCAATAAGTAATGTCGTGTCGTCAGCGAAAGATATAAGCTTGCCATCGAATTTAAGATCACACAAGTCATTTATATAAATTAAAAAGAGGATTGGGCCTATAACGGTCCCTTGTGGGATTCCATAAGTCATAGTGAGGGAATTACTATATGTATTATTAATTTTGACTACTGTTGTTCGTTTGTTTAGGTAGCTTCTAAACCAATTTAAGGCGGTTCCTCGTATACCTGCCAGTTCTAATTTTTTAATTAATATCGCGTGTGATACAGTATCAAAAGCTTTTTTGAGGTCTAAGAGTACTGCTATTGATTTTTTATTCGTGTCTACGTTATTGTACAAGTTTTTTGGAAGTTGGTAGATCGCATCATCGGTGCCCATTTTATGTCTAAAACCAAATTGGTTATCTGAGAAATAGTTATACTTCTCTAGAAAACCAGTTAATTGGCTTTTTATGATTTTTTCAAAAATTTTTGATACATTACTTAATAATGAAATCGGTCTATAATTTTCAAATTCGAGTTTACTTGCTGTCTTATGTATGGGTATTATTGTAGCTTTCTTAAAGATATCGGGAAAAATGCCTGTGCTTAGAGAAAGGTTTACTAAATATACTATTGGGTCAATTATGCTATCTTTCAGTATTTTTATGCTCTTGATGTCTATATCATCGTGTCCCCTTGAGTTCGAATTTTTAAGTGAGTTGATTGCATTTTCGATATCTCTCGTAATGACTGGACTAAAAAAAAGACTATTTGAAATTTTTTTGCCATTATTAAATACATTAGAGCCATCCGTCTTTGTCATAATTTCATGTGCTAATTTAGGTCCTATCTGTGAGAAATACTCGTTAAAGATGTTGGATACTTGGTCGGGTTCTTTTTCAACAGTATATGTTTGTCCGTTATAGTTAATTGATTTTATTTCCGCCTTTGGTTTCCCTTTGTTTGTAGAGTAATTAATGATATTCCAGGTTGTCTTCGGGTCACCATCAGAATTATCAATTTTTAACCTAAAGTAGTTATACTTTACATTTCTTATAAGCGATGTTAGTTTATTCCTATAAGTAATATAGTACTTCTTCAAGTTTGTATTGAAGGGTTCTTTTCGTAATCGTTTTGCTAGTTTGTCTCTTTTTCTTAAAGATATTATAAGGCCAGTGGTTATCCATGGTTTTAGTTTTCGTGTCTTATGAGTATCTTTAAAAACTTGTTTTATAGTTGCTAATTTTATGTGATCTTTTAAAGTTTGTATAAATATTTCAGTAGCTCTATTACAGTCCTTTTGAGTTAATACAGAGTTCCAGCTTTCGTTTTTAATGGATGTTTTTAACATTTCAAAATCTATCAAATGTATACAGGGTGTTTCTGATAAGTCTGCCATAAATCAAGGGGCGTGTTCTTTGGGTCAAACTGAGTGGAAAGTGTCAAAGAACATGGGGTGTACAAGAATTTGCAACGAAGATATGGCCCCCCAAACATTGGCCCCTAAAACAAGAAAATATTCGAAAATGTAGACTAAAACAAATTCAGCCTTATCAACTTGTTTAGAAATAATGAGACAATTTCAATAGTTTCCCTCTAACATCGTTATTGAACTTTCACCTGGCAGAAGTGTATTAAATGAGTAGAAGTATGCCTACTCTAGTAAAGTAAATTCAAAGTATCATGGTACCTTTCGGTTGGTATTACTTTTATTCTTAACAAGTTAACATGGACGTTACAGGTATTGTTCAAAATGTCCACCAGCGGCGTTAAGACAAACATGAACCCGTCTTTCGAAAGATTCTTGGACATGTTGGAAGATTCCTGGCATGTTCCTGATTGTTTGACAACCTTCAATAATTCGTCTTCGCAAGTCTTCCTCATCACGGACTTCATTCTTGTACACGATGTCTTTGAGATGACCCCAAAGATAGAAATCGCACGGATTTAAATCCGGAGATCTGACTGGCCACGCAACTGGTCCTCCACGCCCAATCCACCTCAAATTAAACGTAGCATTAAGATGTTCTCTAACTGCACGGCTGAAATGTGGGGGTGCCCCGTCGTGCATAAACAACATGTCACGAAGTAATGCTAACGGTATGTCCTCGAGTAGTTCAGGTAAAGTGTCTCTTAAGAACGTGAGATATGCTTCACCATTTAGTCTGGGTGGAAGAAAATGCGGACCTAGTAAATGATTACCGACAATGCCGCACCATACGTTTAAAGAAAATTGCTGTTGGTGACTTCTAACACTAGTTGCGTGTGGGTTTAATTGGCGCCATTCGTGGTGGTTGTGATAGTTCAGAATTCCATCCCGGGAAAAATGTGCCTCGTCGGTTACTAAAAGGACCCGTGGAAATTGATTGTCCTCTACTCTGGCCAAAAACCACTCGCAAAAGTCGATGCGTCTTGGATAATCTGCCGGGTTAAGAGCTTGCACCTTTTGAATATGATACGGGTGAAACTGATGTCCGCGGAGAATTCGCCAGACCAAAACGTGATTAACATGTAATTGTCGTCCAACTTGTCTGGTACTTGTCGAGGGGTCCTCATCGAACATGGCAAGGACATCTTCCTCGATTTCCTCCATGTCTTCTGGAATGTCTCGCTCTCTAACGCTGTTGGGTTGTACTTGTCCGATGTCCCTCAAGCGCCTGTCAACAGCCTTGAACGTACGACGATTTGGTATGCGTCGTTGCGGAAATTGTTCCTGGTATCGCCGCTGTGCTTCCACTGAATTGCCCTGCGCCAGTCCATACATGAGATGCATGTCTGCATATTCTGCATTGGTATACGCCATACTGTACTACCACACGTTCGTTCGAAGTGATACTGTGACGTTATCAACAACATCGCGTTACTTTATAGCAAACCACCGTTTAGTTTTTACGTTTGCGTCATGACTGTCAGCATTGTTTTTTATTCACAAACGTAAACAATAAACGGTGGTTTGCTAAAACGTCTTTGGGGTCATCTCAAAGACATCGTGTACAAGAATGAAGTCCGTGATGAGGAAGACTTGCGAAGACGAATTATTGAAGATTGTCAAACAATCAGGAACATGCCAGGAATCTTCCAACATGTCCAAGAATCTTTCGAAAGACGGGTTCATGTTTGTCTTAACGCCGCTGGTGGACATTTTGAACAATACCTGTAACGTCCATGTTAACTTGTTAAGAATAAAAGTAATACCAACCGAAAGGTACCATGATACTTTGAATTTACTTTACTAGAGTAGGCATACTTCTACTCATTTAATACACTTCTGCCAGGTGAAAGTTCAATAACGATGTTAGAGGGAAACTATTGAAATTGTCTCATTATTTCTAAACAAGTTGATAAGGCTGAATTTGTTTTAGTCTACATTTTCGAATATTTTCTTGTTTTAGGGGCCAATGTTTGGGGGGCCATATCTTCGTTGCAAATTCTTGTACACCCCATGTTCTTTGACACTTTCCACTCAGTTTGACCCAAAGAACACGCCCCTTGATTTATGGCAGACTTATCAGAAACACCCTGTATATTGTTTTTCTTTGGGGTTGTTCGAATTGGTATTTTTTCTATTCATAGGGATATTGATGAATACAGCCGAATGGTCTGTAATCTGAGTTTCATCGACCGCTGATATAATATCAGCTTTATGTTTACTTTTAAAGAAAATATGGTCAATGCAGGTTTTTGATAATGGAGTTGTTCGAGTTGGACTATTGATACATGAGATAAAACCGCACTCATACATTAAATCTAGATAATCGCTAACTATGCTATCATTTTTATCTAAAATATCTAGGTTAATATCTCCAGTCCATATGATATTGCCTACGTTAGTTAGGTCAGGTAATTTCTTTGATAGGTCGTTCATAAAATCTACTTTGTCATTACTTGGGGATCTATAACAGCCGATTATTTTGTAACATTCTCCATTTTTGAGTTTCAATTCCAGAGCTTTAACAGTTGCAGCATTAATATCGATGTCATTTTCAGAGTATTGGATGTTTTCTTTGATATAGATTGCTATACCGTCATTTTTATTTTGGTATTTGTTATTGCAAGTCATATTATAACCAACAATGGAATAATCTTTAGGGCTAATTATATTGAAAGTCTCAGTTAAGATAATAACATCTAGCAAAAAGGTTAATGATTCTAAATATACTAGAAATTCATCGAAATGTTTGTTTAAGCTTCTTATATTTAAGTGTAAAATGTTTAGTCCATTAGCATGAAGGTTATTTGAACAGAGCATTAGGTTTTCTTCATTAAGAGATTTTATATTAATATTAGTAGTATATAAATTTTCTTCGTTGGATCTTATCATTAATTGTCTATAATTTTTATACACTTTGTATGTAACGTATGTTTTTTTTAAAGTTTTTTAATTTCGTCTAACGTTCTAATTTTTAATGCAGGAGAGTTATCTTGTTTACGTAAGAAAACTTTCCCGTCAGCTATCCAAACATATTTAAAGTTCTTGTTTTTAGCCATTAATTTAAGTTCATAAAGTAGTTTTTTGTTGGTTGGTGTTAGTTGTTCGTTTATGTATACGTTGTTACATTTTATCAATATCATTTGATTTTAAATTTTTCTGAATTTTTCCTTGTTTTATCCAGTTATCGCGTATCTTCTTATTTACAAAGGTCACTCGTATTAGTGGAATTTGATTTAATCTTGGTACTCTATATACATCTGTAATGTCTTTATCTTCAAAAGATAGGCCTAATACCTTAGCTAGTGATCCTAGAATTGTGGACAAATGTTCATTCTTCGTGTGTTCAATGCCAGCTATTTCTAGACTAGATTTTAAGGATTCTTGTTTGATTTCGTTCATTAGCATATCATGGTCTTGTACTTTCGAGCTAAGAGAGTTAGTTTGGTCTTTCAAATCTATGTTATCCTTTTTAATATCCCCTAGGTCGTTGGTAACAGATATTAAGTTGTTTTGAAAGACGTCAATCATATCTGAACAGAATTTCACCGAGGTTTCTATATCGTCTAGTTTCTTCTCTATAATCGCTATCTTGTTAATCTTTTGCTCAATAATGTCTATTTTATTGACTTTACTTTCAATGTCGGTTATTTTGTCTACTTCCTTCTCAATTTCGTCTATCTTGTTCATTTTTTTATGAATGTCTCTTACTTGTTGCATCAGGGTCTTGAAGTCTTGACTAGTTTCTGTATCTTCGTTTGATTCGTCGTCGTTGAATCCAGATCCTCTTCTAGGTGGTGGTTTACAAAATTCACATTTCCATGATGTTTTACGCGCACCTAATTTTCGTATGTTTTCTTCCGTTTTGATATTAGTACAGATTAAGTGAAAATATTCTTTACATGTTGAACAAGTTACGATATCTTTCGCGTTATCTTGGAATTTTTCCGCACACTTTTTACACTGCGACATAATGACGGCTTAAGCTTGAAATGAGACTCAAGCGGAGCGTAAAAAAATCGTGACCGCCTGCTTCGAAAACTAAACTAATTAAATAGGTATTCCCATCAGAATCAGCAATAATGAATTCTCCATGCGGTGTGACGTCAAAATCCCCCCCCCAAATCCCGTTCAGTAGCATACCCAGTATTGAACAAAATTTATTAGTATAATACCTATGAGCCACCTAAAAGTGGTTCTGAGTAATTTTTAAAAATTACGATCGAAGCACTATAGCACCAGGAACCCCGCAGATAGTCTCCTTTCCGGCGCCAGTATTGAAAAAAATGTATACATAGTTTACAGACTCGGAAGATTCATACCATTCACACAAGGAGGATTGGCTTTAGACTCACTGCCTGGCCTCACTGTATAATTGATATGAATCCTAGCAGCAAGTTTCAACGCTTCTGTTCCATTGCGCCGAATCCCAATCAACCTAACCCAATCCCATTCGCCCGAAAAACCCGCACTTTAGCGGATTTATGATTCGGTCCAATGGGACAATCCCATTGCACCGAAAAACCAGCAGTTCGGGTTTTTCCCGATGGAATTTGAATAATTAAAACCCCGGGAACTCAAAGATTTTATCTTTGTTAGCAAAAATTAAATTAACTTAAAACAATTTAACACCTACCTAAAATGAACGCAAGTACCAAGCATTTTCTAAATAATTATTTTAAAACTAAGGATTGTAAGAACAAAATAGTAAAAAATCAGCAAAATATGACATAATAAAACCAATTTCTAATAATTATTTATGATTTGATGTTTTATTCATCATAAAAATACATCAAGCCAGCCGTTTTAATATACTTGAAGTGTATAACCGCTCCAAAAAGGAAGGCGTAACATTTTTAATTGATTTTTAAAATATTACTAGCCCAACTTAAACAAATGGTGGCGTTTCCAAGGCAGTAAAAATATATTTAAAACGCTTTCATTAAAAAACGACATTAATAGAAATTAAACTACATAGCATTTTTGGGGTCGCTGTTTTCGACAAATAGAGTCGTTTGAATTGTAAATACCAAACCCGCTTAAAAACATTGGCGGGATTTGGTCTAATGGAATTCTGCGCATTGGGAAGATACCATAAAATACAGCGAAGTATAGCCAAGAAACACACATTTAGTTTGAATTATTTTGCTAATAAATATCACACCACTAGAGTGCATATCTTTAATCGCAATACTATTACAAGTACATAATAAACCTTTACGAGTTAGGGTTGGTTTAACGTAACTTAACGTGAGTATTACAATTAGAAGCAGAAAAGGTGAACTATATTTTCGTGAAATTCGGTTTCATGTCGTCGCGGATTAATTTTACAGCATTTAAGCAAATTGGTTGAAGAATATTTCGGTTATGGCCACGCCTACTGTTCCTGACAACATCAAGAAAAGCATGTAGAAAGGAACGCTGACGCTGCTGAGGTCCAAATCAGTCGCGCTTTTCAATGGTCTTTTCCACTTGACTTGTTCGATTAAGTGATGCTTTTGAAATTCGAGATATTTGAAAACTTGCGTTTCGAACCAAGGCTCCAGGCTGTAATAAAACAGTAGTCAAACCCGTGAATCATTATACGATAAAAAATAGTGCAGACCTTAGTTGAAGGTTTTCGTGCACTTGCGGTGAGCTTCTCATCCAAGAGGTGTTCAAAACGTGGTGTAGGTACTCGAAGCCAACTTCGTGCTGCGAAAAGTAAAATCCTCCATTGTTGGCCAACAGCTCGACCTTGCTCTCAGATTCAGAATTCAAGAATTCTGGCATCAACCAAGTCAGAAACATGTCCGTTATGATTAAAGCTTTTTCCCCGGATAGAACTGGACGGTATCCGTAAACCGACAAATATTCCATTAAATCCGTGAAAATTTTCTCCTGATCTTGTGCGTCTAGCCATTCCTTAACTGGATCCTGGGCTGCCTACAAATACGTACCAATGAGATCAGAAAAATAGAGTACTAAACGTGGCAAGGCCTATTTACCAAATATTTCAAATGCTCGAGAGTTCCGGCTTCTTTTATCATTGTTGGAGGAATTCCCGATTTGATCAAGTCCGAGAGGGTGTCGATGTAATTGTAGCTTTCCGTCGTGAACTCCGTCCGCAAGTAAGAACCCAAGAAGAACAGAATGAAAGTCACTCCGATCAGGCATGACGCAGCTAGCAGACGACGAGTAATGTGAGGCAAAATGGAGGGAATCGCTACGACAAAAATAAATGTCTCACTATTTGCTCCAGCCATCTCTGCTAACATTTTCTTCTGCTGGTAATAATTTCTTACGTTCAGCGCACAAGAGCGACGCGTTCTCCCAGACATTTTCCAGAGATTCTTGGGCCATTTTCTCTACAACTTTCTTAGTGGGCAACGTCTTGTATTTGTTGGTTACGATGGAGTGAATGACGAGAAAAAGTGACTGAAAGAGCAAAGTTGACACTATTAGAATCAACACCTAATTGATATAAGAATATAATTCATTGAATTGGATAATCAATTGATTGTAATTGCTAAATTTACTGGAGTGTCCATATTTAAGAAGGAAAAGGAAGTGGACGTGACTTTTTTGGGGGCGGCGGACACGATAATCGTCCTGGCCGTTGCCAAGACCGGAGCTGGGACCCTATTCTGTAAGCGTTTTTGCCCGTAAAGTTTTCGTGAACCGTAAAGATTACGGTCGGCTAAAACCGTTTTGTGAAAAAGTCTATTCTGTAACATTTTGAACGAGAACTTAACGGTAACGGTAAACGTTAACTTTTCGTGAGCTCGAAGGCATCCGTTAGGGACTTTACGGATTAAAAAAGCATTGTTAAGCCTATTTCAAAAACACTACTATAGTGATAGAAACTTAATTGTTTACATACAAATACGAAAGTCTTTTGTTCATTTTGGCCATAATTTCAATTACGTTACGAGAGTGATATTTAAATTGGCCTACCGATAAATACAAATGGAAATTCTTCGCGTTTCTGTGCAAGAAATTAGGCAATGCTTTACGTATCAACGCGTCTTTCGCGTTAAATGACAATTTCTTTAATTAAGGTGACAATTTTAAAATAATTATATAGTAAAAAAAAACAAAGCCAACTATGTCTGTCAATAGTTCAACTTAAGCCTAACGAAAATGCTATGATGAAATTTCAACGGGAATTTAACAATTAACGGAAAAGTTATAGAATAGCATTTTTTTAGAATTTTCCGTTGGCCATTATGTTAAAAACGGAAAACTGTAAACTTGACGGGAACCGTAATGTTTACGGGAGGGATGCAGAAAATTACATAATAGGGTCCCTGGACTGAAATAATTCTGTCGGCCATCGAAAAATGAGCATTGCATGGGTATAAAAATAATATTTGCTTTCTAAAACCACAGTAATTAGAAATTTGCACATAATCCGTACACCTTTCTTTTACCTACGTTGAAAAATTCCGGTTCTGTTACCAGTTTATCAGCTTCAAAATAGCTATGTTTATGTTCTTCGTAACATACACTGAAATCAAGTCCGCAAAATTTTATTTAAGCATGAATATTGGTTTCGAAATCCAGTTTATTTGATTACTGTTGTATTTAATTTATAACGAAATATCCCGTCATTAATCGTAAAACATTTCGATTAATGGCCAGATTTGTACATTACAAATTAATCGGGACGAATAATATTCAAATTATACAAAAACGAGTTTTGCTTCGCAGTCCTTAAAAAACTGCATTTATACACAATCCGCGGCACTTTTTCAAACCCACAAAGGGCCAGAAATTAAAAATTATTTTATGTATTGCAATTTGAAATTAAGTTTAATCGAAATGAGAAATTTGGTTTTAATTGCGTAGTTCAAACATTTGTTATGATTAGAAATTTTACAACAAAAACGGGTATAAATGCGGCGTTTCGAGATAAAGGGAGCTTAGATTTTCACGTATGAAATTATATAAAATCTGTTCCCGCAAAAACTTATCCCTGTCAAATTAAGGCGAAAAAATACAAAATGAGCTTTTAACATTTTAATTTTTCAGAGTGGAAGAGATAAGAACACTTATTTCGAGTAAAATGTCGCTTTACTACTCCTAAAATGAGGTCCCTCATTCTGATTTGTGGTTTTAAAAGCAGTGCCGTATTTCTGACATTTATCATACATTCAGAAAACATGTTCATATGTGTGTTGTTACATCTTGTATAAGTTTTAAACTTCAATTCGAACTCGAGTCATAATAGTCCTTGATTTAGCTCTTTGTTCCGAAACGCCGCATTTATACCCGTTTTTGTTGTAAAATTTCTAATCATAACAAATGTTTGAACTACGCAATTAAAACCAAATTTCTCATTTCGATTAAACTTAATTTCAAATTGCAATACATAAAATAATTTTTAATTTCTGGCCCTTTGTGGGTTTGAAAAAGTGCCGCGGATTGTGTATAAATGCAGTTTTTTAAGGACTGCGAAGCAAAACTCGTTTTTGTATAATATCTGTCCCTTTTTGGGGAGAAACGTTATTTCGGAATAAATTAGTTCTGGAATAGTGAAACCTAGGGGGAAGACACTTGAGAACTCAGGTGTACAATATGACTTGAACTCAAAGTACTGTCAAAGCTGAACTCCGAGTTCCGAAGGATTTGAACTCAATGCACTGTCAAAGCTGAACACTTTTGAACTCAGGTGTACACAGAGATCCAAAGCGTCTACCCCCTCGAGTGAAACTCATTCGTCCAATTTTTTTAAGACTAATTATATAGTATTTCACTAAATCATAACTTACATTCGGAAATTGGAATGGTCGGATAATACAATGCACTGTATAAAAACACACTATGCTAAATGTTCTTTGAAACCATGTGCAAATTATAAAAATTCTCCAACTATTTCTTTATGATCATTTAACCTTAGGCTTACAAAGACAAAAAATATGCCCAAAGAGTTTTAAAAAAAAATCACGTGAACTTAATTAGAGAATCAAAATGGTGAAATTAAGCGCGAGATTTGAATTGAAACTTTTATTGAAATTCAGCGCGTGCTGGCGAGTGAGCTAGCGCGCGGTTTAAATTTTTTTTTAAACCTATACAAAAAGGCAAAGTTAACCTTACACTACGAGAAATGAGATACTATACCTTTTCAGCCTTTGCTAGTGCTGTAAAGTTAGGCTGTGAAAAAAGTGTACCCCCTTGGTCGCGAAAATGTTTCCACCTCATAATGTTAAGCTCCATAGAGTTTAACATTACGATTTCGGATTGAGTATAAATAATGCGTTAAGGTGATAGACCATTTCAGTGTAACTAAGAGGGAAAGACATTTGGTGTAAAACTTTGCCTTCCATCTTGCTTTTGGCGCCTGCGCTGTAGTCCCTTTTGTATCACGAGAGTGCGCAGAGACGGATGGTAATGTCTCAAACTCCCTTGTATGTTCGGAGACTGAGGGTTGGCTACCCCTTAAAAATAGACATCGAAAAGGTCTATTCTTTCTCATTGGGAGCAATTGCTCGAATTGATTTCCAAATACTAGACAAAAAATTAATTCATGTTGAGGGATCGCCTTAAATAATCGCCAATAACTTTGTAATTTGGCGCGGTATCGTCCATCGCCCACGTTTCCTGACAAGAAACGGTAAAAGTTTACTATCTTGGAAAATGTTTCTGTCTGAACCCCAATGAGGATGAACTCACCTCAAGTGTCGTTACGTTTACAGGAGTCTCTTGGGCGTACCTGTAATTGTAATTAAATTACAAATCGACAAATAACAATTAAGATTTGAAAATGCAAATCGTACCTGTATTTAAAATATCTATTATTTCCCAGAAAGTCCATTTCGTTCAGCGCCATTTTAGGCTCCACTTAAAGCGTAGCTTCTTCAATCCGTAAGAAGAAGACGAAATGTACGTTATAACTTTAAAACATCAAGTGTCTCAACTTCTTGCGCCATGTTAATTTAATAGAATATTAAGAAAATGAAGTACTCTCCATAGAGTACCGTTTTGGCATGGGTCATTTTCAGTCTCGAGCCGTAATGAGTTCTATGAACGAGACAGTATTAAGATTTTAACCGCCCTTGTCCTTAGTGCTTTAAACCGAACACAGTTATCTGATTTGTGATCCAAACAGAAGAAATATCTTTGGTTGACTTCAGCTATCAGTTAAACAGTTGAGAGCCATTTTCACTTCAGATCAGATGCCTTTTTGTGATACACATTCGGATCACGTCATTTCCGAGATAAAAACGAGATTTTAAACATTTGAATCAGATATCTGTGGCATCGGACATAGTTTCGGATTAATACCTTTTATAAATTTAAACGCTTGAAATGTATACATAACGCATATACTTCAAAAAACATCCAGACAAATTGCATATTTGTTGTAGGTTGGATGTCAAGGGATTCGGAATCCCTCGACATCCAACCTACCTCGGAGGGAAACAGTTCAGTTTATTTTCCCAAATAATTGACTTGGTACTAGTAGAAATGTGAGTTGGTAATATACCAAATTTCCGTTATTTTTTAATGGAGTTGTCAAAATTTTTTAAAATTTTTGTGCTCAGAGTATAAAAACCTCTGGGAGTGAAACCTAGTGTACTAGCCTTCCAAAGACTAAAACTACGTCCTTATTAGCCACATCGTATGATAAACATCTACGATGTGGATCTTAGTTTGACCTGGCCTGTTGGTGGTGGTGGCGGCGTCGTGAAAGAGAACTGCCTTAGACAGTATAAAAGTTATCGATCGTCATTGAAGGGAGAGTGAATGGGAGAGAATTGTGGTGAGGTGATATTTTTCGTTCGTGTATTTTAAAAGGAAGGAAATTCTGGTTCCACCTTTCATTATTATGATAGTTAGGTTAAGCCATACACCCTCCCTTAAAAATTCCTCTTACCCGTCGACAATAAGAGTTTCACCCTCCCCCATTTTAACATTCAAAGAAATCGAGGGAAATTTTGAAATCAAAAGCAAGTATTAACTGACGTTCATTTTAGAATGGTCTTAAGGCACCGGGATATTACAATTATTGGTTGTTTTACCGAATTCTTTCTCTTTCAAACTCTTCTGACTATAAGTTCATGTTAGAAATTTATAAGAAGCGATAAGTGTGCATCGGCATAAGTCTATGTTGTAAACTCATCGAGGGGATAATCACTAAAATTATCTGTTCTTCGATTCGCCGGAATATTACTATTACGGCATAAGTAAGTTTATACGGGTAATAATTCTATCACCGTTTAGGGTAACTAGGGCATCGAGGGGCTATTCACTCTGATTTTATGCACGGTAAATTATTTAAGCATTGTGAAAGATAGCGCTATTCACTCATTAGGGTAAGGTATAGAGGGGTTATCCACTCATTAGGGTAGGGTATAGAGGGGCTATTCACTCGTACGATGTGGCTTCTATTACGAGCCCTTGGGTCGCCTTGTTTTCTTCGGATTCGCGTTTTCCTCAATTTCTTGTTCGTTCATGCAGCTGTTCTAGCTTAAAATAGTGGTTCACACCATCCTCATATTGTTAGTCACTTAAGTAGTGTTTACTTGAAAGCCGGGCCAAGTAGTCACACGCACATGCTAGTGCTCTTTTATTTGGGTCAAGGCTCATTACGTATTAAATTTTATTTTTAAAAAATCAACTATTACTGTATTTACTTCCAAATGGAGGCGCCAGGCGCCAGCCAGCTCTAAAAATCGTTAGTTAAAGTTCAGACTAGAAAGGCCACGGCTGCCGTCTTGGTAGCAAAAGCCGCAAAATCATGTAAAGCACCTTATATAGTGCTCACAATTCAACGCTGTTTAAATTTAATTTACTGTAAGCACGTAAAATATAAATTACCAAATTTAGTGACTGAACTGTCATTCTGGTTTTCCCAAAATTTGAATCAGTTTTTTACCGGGTAAGTTACCGTTTTTAAAACATACATTAATTTCACATCTCTAGGTACGAGGGAAAAGTTGTTCCTAGAAGCAGGCAATTATTTTTGTGGCACCAATTTATTCAAAATCACAACATTGGTTGCGATTGTAATTTATTCCACCTATTTCATAAAAATAGAAAGAAATGATCGTGCGAGAGGTTGTCTATGATTTATCAGAACACAGTAACTAACCTTGACCAGGGATCCATGTAATTTTATTAGCAAGAATGGAGAACGGTTAGTCTAAACATGAACCTTCAATCTAGAAGAACCAGAAACTGGGAGGTTTTTTCTGCTTACAACGTCTGTGCGCAGTTGCGGTCAATTTCGCAGGGTACGCGCGCCGCTGTACAACGTATACAAACGTGACGCTTTTGGGAAGAGTACAAAACTTATGTTTTTACATTTTAATTTCTTTGAATCACTCTCACAATTGCCAAACGCACCAATCTTTAATTTTCCTATTTTTAATTATTTTATTAAACTCTACTTTTAAATTGATGCAAAAAACTAACATTTGTCCAAAGTCTTAGCGAAATGAGACCAAGCGGCCATTTTACTTGTTTACATTGTACCGTCTTTCTCCAAGACCTTGTCGTCTGATGGCTTTTTTTTTCTTTATTATTTTGGGACACTTTAGCAAGAAAACTTTAACATGGGATCCGCCATTATGATTCTGGTCCATTATACAGAAGGTTCATGGTCTAATGTTCAGTCCGACTCATTGCCCAGTATAAATCCAATCCCTTCAACTCGTATCGAAAATTTTAAATTATCTAATTGGCTCACTTAAACTACGTTTTGATGACGTTGCTGACGGAGACGGCCAAAAATAGATCGTTGCTTTTTACCTCTGTCGTAATGACCAGCCTCTTCTTTCATACCCCCCCCCCGGCCTCGACTCGAGGAAGGGTGTTTGACGTGCGCAAAAAGTACCCTGTTCTCTATTCCTGCTTCTAAAATTACATGAATCTCTGTATCTGTCTTGACTAAATAATTGAAGGTTTTAATGTGTACTGGAATGGTTGTACATGTAATCAGTGTATAAAGTTAAACACGGATATCTGTAAAATTAAAAAGATATCTGAACAGATATAAGACTAGAAATCGTTCAGATAGCGCTAGGTCGGATGAAAATTTTCACCTTATCGGATCAGGTTTAATAACTGAAAGTAAATACGACGTTCAATGGTCTGTTGACGATTTTGCGGGAAAGATATCGCAATCAGATGTCATAAAAGAAGAAACAGTTCATAATTTTAAGCACTATGGGTACCCAACAGCCATTATTGTAGAGCCTGTAGGCCCCCATGACGGCCTCCTCCTCAACGAAGAGATGAAGAGGAAGCTTGTCAAGGAGTATCTCCAGGGTCGATCTCATGGACCCCGTGCCCCAATGCAGGCCAGCCGACACCGTTTAAGAGGTGTATAACAAATATATTAAAAAGAGACTGAGTAGATTATTCCTCTATATGTAATCTTTAAGTATTTTAATCCCAGCACTAGCTGAACTTTTTAAACTAAAGACGACAACCTAGAATAACCGAATTTTAAGAGGTTATGTTCTTCTCCAATCGTTTCGTGGAGATAAAGGTTAGTCTCTTAATATGCTAGGTAGATGGGGGTAGCACTTAAGCAACCGACAGAGAATATGATATGCTAATAGCCCACTACATTAGTAAATGAAAGATACAAAGGAACCTAAAGCTCAACTCATGTGCACGTCACTATAGTCAAATATCGAAAAACCAATTCTATTGGTACAGAGTGGACACCCAGAAGATTATAGTTGCATTTTACTTTAGCTACAGTATTGCCAATGCTTGATTCCAAGTTTGAAATTACAATGTCTTCAGGACCACACTCTTTTTCACTATTGCAAGAAGGCTGGGATTTAGGGTGGTCAAGTGAGCAAGGCAACTAATTCGACTTCCAGTTCGGAATCTAAGTCCTAATTATGGCCTTCTCTGGTCAAGCTTCTTCCTAAACCTTTTGTTATCAGAGGCATTGTCCACTGTAATTGCTAACACTTGTAAAACAAACTATTACTGTAGTGTGAACTAAGTGTTGAATAGTCTAGTTTCTAATGAATGGGACCTATACATGTTGTTTCTGATTAGTCTGCTATAAATTAAAGGAAATTTTTCTGTATAAAACTAAGTGGAAAGTCTCAAAAATATAGGGTCTACACTATTGAGTTACGGATATCTGGGCTCCCAAACAATGACCCATAAAATAAGGAAATACTCCCACACGTGAAGCAAGACATCATCCTGGCCTTCTGATTTAGAAGAAATACAGCACTTCGATATTACCTTTTGCGCTACAGCGGGCCACTGCAAACTAGTCTTTGTTATAACCGCGCCTTTGCTAGTAGTTATAAAAAGCAGCGTCACGTTTTTCCCCTCTCGCTGCAATGTTATTGAACCTTTATCTTGGAGAAATAAATGGATTGCAGTGTGCTTGAGTAGGTAAAATGAAGCTAAATGAAAGTGTTGCAGTGTTTTAACATCTTCCAAAGACTTCCATCTCTTCTTAACAAGATGGGCAGGCTAGTACGTATTACTGCAAGTTTGAAACTTTTTCCTTGTTTTAGGGGCCTATGTTTGGGTGTCCGTATATTTGTAATTAAATATTGTAGGCGCCAGATTCTAGGACATTTTGCTCTCAGTTTGACCGAACCCATTAGAAAACTAGTCGGGCCGACACCAAACCCTTATCAATCGGCCCGAAAGAATTATCGGACTGTCGGTCTACAATACTTCATGTCCGAGCCAATGAGTAGGCAAGGTGCATTCCACGTCGTAATTAGGTAATTAAGCTAGATTACCGGTGGCGGGTAATTAAGCTAGATAAACGATTGCAGGTAATTAAGCGAGATAAACGATTGCACGTAATTAAGCTAGATTAACGATTATAGGTAATTAAGCTAGATTACCGATTAAAGGTAATTAAGCTAGATTACCGATAGCAGGTTATTTAGCTAGATTACCGATAGCAGGTAATTTAGCTAGATTACCGATAGTAGGTAATTAAGCTAGATTACCGATAGCAGGTAATCAAGCTAGATTACAGATGGCAGGTAATTAAGCTAGATTACCGATGGGAGGTTATTAAGCTAGATTACCGATGGGAGGTAATTAAGCTAGATTACCGATGGGAGGTAATTAAGCTAGATTACCGATGGGAGGTAATTAAGCTAGATTACCGATGGGAGGTAATTAAGCTAGATTACCGATGGGAGGTAATTAAGCTAGATTACCGATGGCCGGTAATTAAGCTAGATAATAAAAACTGTCTTTGTAGACAAAGACGGGAAAAATAAGAGATCAGTGTTGAAAATTAAATGCCTGAAGTAACAGATATTAAATTTTCACTTTTGAACACATGATTATAAAACATCAATTATTTGAAAAAATTTTTATCTTAGTTTTTTATCAAAATTACTTTAGTAAAAATATTTTTATATGACACTTATATATCATTTTAAAAATAATACGCGTTTTCCATTTTTTCTCTCAAATATTCCAATCAGGTTGAGCCCTATAAGGAGAATAAAATGGACAGAAAAACGTTAATAGCTGATAAAGTAAAAACCGTGTTCTAGAGGGCCGGTAGGCCCTTTTAGATAAGATCCCACACCCTCCTGTAATCCCGTACAAAAATTTACGGCTGCATTTTGCTGTTAAGTAGATTATTTCGAATCTGCAATATATTGCAATTAAACTGGAATATTCTGGAATAATACTGGAATAAACCTGAAAAAGTTTCAACTTCAGACAAAATTATGATGCATTCCAGAGAGCAATGCAGAACATTTTAGACGTTTTGCAGAAAAAATATCTTCCGTTGGAAAACTCAGTACAGCATTATACAAAATTTAGCTACTCTAGAGTCATAAAATAGCTACCTTACAGCTAGAAAACAGAGGGGAAATAGTAACTCCCGTAAGAAATCAGGAAGTAGGCTCATTACTGGTACCTTCCAGATATTTTGTATGCATGTTACAGTCAGAAATTGCTAAGTTTGTAGGATAATGGCAGGCGGGTTTCGGATACTTTTTAGGATAATTGCACGCGCGTTTCATATACTTTTCAGGACCACCACAGGCGCGTTTCAGATACTTTGTAGAAAAATTGAAGGAGCGTTTCAGATAATTTTTAGGATAGTTGCAGGCGCATGTCAGATACTTTGCAGGATAAATGCAGGCGCTTTTCATATACTTTGTAGGAAAATTGCAGGCGCGGTTCAGATACTTTAATTTGTACTATAATTGCAGGTGCTTTTCAGATACTTTAATTTGTACTATAATTGCAGGTGCTTTTCAGATACTTTAATTTGTACTATAATTGCAGGTGCTTTTCAGATACTTTAATTTGTACTATAATTGCAGGTGCTTTTCAGATACTTTTTAGGATCATTGCAGGCGCGTTTCAGATAATTTTTAGGATCATTGCAGGCGCGTTTCAGATACTTTGCAGGATAATTGCAGACGCGTTTCAGATACTTTGCAGGATAATTGCAGACGCGTTTCAGATACTTTGTAGGGTAGTTGCAAGAGCGTTTCAGATACTATGTGGGATAATTGCAGGCGTGTTTCAGATACTTTGCAGGATCATTGCAGGCGCGTTTCAGATACTTTGTGGGGTAGTTGCAGGCGCGTTTCAGATACTTTGCAGGATCATTGCAGGCGCGTTTCAGATACTTTGTAGGATAATTGCAGACGCGTTTCGGATACTTTGTAGGATAATTGCAGTCGCGTTTCAGATACTTTGTAGGGTAGTTGCAGGCGCGTTTCAGATACTATGTGGGATAATTGCAGGCGCGTTTCAGATACTTTGCAGGATAATTGCAGACGCGTTTCAGATACTTTGCAGGATAATTGCAGACGCGTTTCAGATACTTTGCAGGATAATTGCAGACGCGTTTCAGATACTTTGTAGGGTAGTTGCAAGAGCGTTTCAGATACTATGTGGGATAATTGCAGGCGTGTTTCAGATACTTTGCAGGATCATTGCAGGCGCGTTTCAGATACTTTGTGGGGTAGTTGCAGGCGCGTTTCAGATACTTTGCAGGATCATTGCAGGCGCGTTTCAGATACTTTGTAGGATAATTGCAGACGCGTTTCGGATACTTTGTAGCCCAGGACTTTTAGGGTTTGACCTAGAACATTTGAACATAAAGATGAAAATTGGTCCATGGGTTGTTTTTGACTCAACAAAAAATATACTAAAAGTCCCCTGCTGTAGAACGCTAGCTTTCGCCGCCATCTTGGAAAATGGCCGCCGGGAATGCCAGCTTCAATGTATTCCACGTTCTTCTTCAAAAATTATAAAAATTGGTACACATTATGAGTGGAACCACATGAACATCATGGCAAAATTTTACAGCTCTGTATTTAATAGTTTGGACGCCATATTGGAAAATGGCCGCCGTGAATGCTAGGTACAGTATATTTCACCATGTTGTTGGAAAATTATGAAAATTGGTACACATTATGAGTGGAACCACATGAATATCATGGCAAAATTTCACAGCTCTGTATTTAATAGTTTGGACGCCATATTGGAAAATGGCCGCCGTGAATGCTAGGTACAGTATATTTCACCATGTTGTTGGAAAATTATGAAAATTGATAAGTATTATAATCAGAGCTGTGTGAACCTCATAGTAAAATATTGAAGCCATTAATCAGATAATTTGGCCGCTATGTTGGAAAATGGCCGCCATCCATGTCATTTAGATACTGTATATGGGTCAAAAATTTTGAAAATTGGTAATAATTAGGTTGAAGACAGTCTTAACATCATACTTGAATATTGAAGACGTGCTACTGATAGTTTAGGCGCCATCTTCGAAAATGTCTGCTAGAAATGTTAAATATATTTCAAATATATAAATCTTTTCGAAATTCCTTTTTTGAACAGATGATTATCATTGATGTAATAAACAACAAAAAATGGCCATCTCGAAGTTGAAATTATCGACGCCATCTTTAAAAATGGCCACACGACAATTATTGCCCTAAAATCTGAAAGAAAGAAAAGTTATTCAAAGCTGTTATTCTCAACATGTTGATAAGAGAATATGATTTAATATGAGGTTTATACATTCTAGTGTTTTTTATATTAGAATTTAGACAGATCTCTAGAATTTCATACATATTCATCGTCATCCTGAAAATTTTTCATAACAATTGCATGTCACAACCCTTGATTAGGCGCTACACATAGCTGGGGGCCTTATCAGCGCCCCTCCCCATCATATTCCAAGTTGAACCTGCGGAACCGCCGTCATGGCACACGAGATCGGCCAGTGGGACCGACAAACGCCACTTGAGCAGGTGACAGAAGCTGGACAACGTCAGCGGCGAGCCCAGTCAGGAGGTGGTCGGTGACAGGGAAGGATTAAGGCAGCAGAGGACTCGAGGGGACGGTGAGTTCTCTCCAAGCACAACAGTGCCATACGGCCCAAACAAATAGTGTATCCGCGACCCCTAGAGGGTTGCCAATAGCGGGGGCGAGCCATGGCAACACCTGGGTGGGGGCGAAACGGCCCAGCAAACCTTCACGGAATGGGGCAAAGAACGGTCTGAACCAAGGGCGAACCCAAGGAACTCCCGAACCGTCACACCGAACTCGGGCCCCCTCCGCCACAAGTCCTTTGAATTAAAAAGGTTAAGAGAACACTTCTTTCATTTGCGTGCTGTAATTGGGTGTGGTTATGATAAGGCGTGGTTTAAAGTAATGACAGATAATCAACATCTTACAAATTTGTTGCGCTTTTTAATGACCATATTGCATCTAGGGAAGCCATAGCTGCTGCCGAAGAGAGATTTCTTTTCGCTTTTTTTAGGGTGATAATTGACACGTCCAAGCTCCAACTATGTAGATATTACACGTGTAATGGAACCGTTGCCACACATACTGTCAAGTCCTCATTTGATCTCGCTAAGCTTAATCCAACAACCGACACCGCAAAACTACATTTTCTCCGAGCGTATCTTCAAGTCCAAAATAGCTAGGAAACGATTTAATTCCATTCACACCATTCTCCTTCCGGCATCAGATGATTTTGTAACACTCATTATTCGTAACTGCAGTCTGCAGAACATCTTGTATAAAGAACTGTGAATGTAGACGATCTGGATTTGCTTGCTGGGCAATGTGTGGTCATTGTCAAGGTATTAGCCGTAATAAAAATCTTCAGGATGACGAGAAATATGAACGAAATGTTAAAAATGTGTCGTAAATCTAATCCTTAACGACACTAGAATGTTTTTACCCCATATAAAATGGTTTTTCCTAACCAAAATTCGAGTAATATGGCTTTCCTTTTCTTTTTCCAGATTTTAGGATAGTAATATTTCAGCGACCATTTTTGAAGATGGGTCGATAATTTAGACTCGAAAATAGTTATTTTTATGGCGTTTTATACGTTCATGAAAATCATCTACTCAATAAAAAAATATCGAAAAAATTTATATATCGGCAATATATTTGCCATTTCAAGCAGTCATTTTCGAAGATGGCGCCCAAACTATCAGTAACACGTCTTCAATATTCAAGTATGATATTTAGACGGTCTTCAACATAATTATTACCAATTTTCATAATTTTTGAACCATATACTGTATCTAAATGACATTGATGGCGGCCATTTTCCAACATGGCGGCCAAACTATCTGACTAATGGCTTCAATATTTTACTATGAGATTCACACAGCTCTGATTATAATACCTATCAATTTTCATAGTTTTCCAACAACATGGTGAAATATACTGTACCTAGCATTAACGGCGGCCATTTTCCAATATGGCGACCAAACTATTGAACACAGAGCTTTAAAATTTTGCCATGATGTTCACGTTGTACCAATCATAATGTGTACCAATTTTCATAATTTTTGAAGAAGAACGTGGAATACATTGTAGCTGTAATTCCCGGCGGCCATTTTCCAAGATGGCGGCGAAAGCTCGCGCTCTACAGCAGGGGACTTTTAGTATAATTTTTGTTGGGTCAAAAACAACACATGTACCAATTTTCATCTTTATGTTCAAATGTTCTAGGTCAAGCCCTTTTTTGGCCTATCTGTCCTGGCCTATTGTAGGATAATTGCAGTCGCGTTTCAGATACTTTGTAGGGTAGTTGCAGGCGCGTTTCAGATACTTTGCAGGATCATTGCAGGCGCGTTTCAGATACTTTGTAGGATAATTGCAGACGCGTTTCGGATACTTTGTAGGATAATTGCAGTCGCGTTTCAGATACTTTATAGGGTAGTTGCAGGCGCGTTTCAGATACTATGTGGGATAATTGCAGGCGCGTTTCAGATACTTTGCAGAATCATTGCAGGCGCGTTTCAGATACTTTGTAGGATAATTGCAGTCGCGTTTCAGATACTTTGTAGGGTAGTTGCAGGCGCGTTTCAGATACTATGTGGGATAATTGCAGGCGCGTTTCAGATACTTTGCAGGATCATTGCAGGCGCGTTTCAGATACTTTGTGGGGTAGTTGCAGGCGCGTTTCAGATACTTTGCAGGATCATTGCAGGCGCGTTTCAGATACTTTGTAGGATAATTGCAGACGCGTTTCGGATACTTTGTAGGATAATTGCAGTCGCGTTTCAGATATTTTGTAGGGTAGTTGCAGGCGCGTTTCAGATACTATGTGGGATAATTGCAGGCGCGTTTCAGATACTTTGCAGGATCATTGCAGGCGCGTTTCAGATACTTTGTAGGGTAGTTGCAGGCGCGTTTCAGATACTTTGCAGGATCATTGCAGGCGCGTTTCAGATACTTTGTAGGATAATTGCAGACGCGTTTCGGATACTTTGTAGGATAATTGCAGTCGCGTTTCAGATACTTTGTAGGATAATTGCAGTCGCGTTTCAGATACTTTGCAGGATCATTGCAGGCGCGTTTCAGATACTTTGTAGGATAATTGCAGACGCGTTTCGGATACTTTGTAGGATAATTGCAGTCGCGTTTCAGATACTTTGTAGGATAATTGCAGTCGCGTTTCAGATACTTTGTAGGGTAGTTGCAGGCGCGTTTCAGATACTATGTGGGATAATTGCAGACGCGTTTCAGATACTTTGTAGGGTAGTTGCAGGAGCGTTTCAGATACTATGTGGGATAATTGCAGGCGCGTTTCAGATACTTTGCAGGATCATTGCAGGCGCGTTTCAGATACTTTGTAGGGTAGTTGCAGGCGCGTTTCAGATACTTTGCAGGATCATTGCAGGCGCGTTTCAGATACTTTGTAGGATAATTGCAGACGCGTTTCGGACACTTTGTAGGATAATTGCAGTCGCGTTTCAGATACTTTGTAGGGTAGTTGCAGTCGCGTTTCAGATACTTTGTAGGGTAGTTGCAGGCGCGTTTCAGATACTACGTGGGATAATTGCAGGCGCGTTTCAGATACTTTGCAGGATCATTGCAGGCGCGTTTCAGATACTTTGCAGGATCATTGCAGGCGCGTTTCAGATACTTTGTAGGATAATTGCAGACGCGTTTCAGATACTTTGTAGGATAATTGCAGACGCGTTTCGGATACTTTGTAGGATAATTGCAGTCGCGTTTCTGATACTTTGTAGGGTAGTTGCAGGAGCGTTTCAGATACTATGTGGGATAATTGCAGGCGCGTTTCAGATACTATGCAGGATCATTGCAGGCGCGTTTCAGATACTATGTGGGATAATTGCAGGCGCGTTTCAGATACTTTGCAGGATCATTGCGGGCGCGTTTCAGATACTTTGTAGGATAATTGCAGACGCGTTTCGGATACTTTGTAGGATAATTGCAGACACGTTTCGGATACTTTGTAGGGTAATTGCAGGCGCGTTGCTGATACTATGTGGGATAATTGCAGTCGCGTTTCAGAAACTTTGCAGGATCATTGCAGGCGCGTTTCAGATACTTTGTAGGATAATTGCAGACGCGTTTCAAATACTTTGTAGGGTAGTTGCAGACGTGTTTCAGATACTTTGTAGGATAATTGCAGACGAGTTTCAGATACTTTGTAGGATAATTGCAGATGCGTTTCAGATACTTCGCAGGATCAATGCGGGTGCGTTTCAGATACTTTGCAGGGTCATTACAGTCGCGTTTCAGATACTTTGCAGGATCATTGCAGGCGCGTTTCAGATGCTTTGCTGGGTCATTGCGGGTTTTCTTATCAATTATTGTGAATCAGTCGCCTTATAAACCCTAAATTTCCAAAAATTTTTAAAGAGGCTTACGCTTGAGTTGAAACGTCAACAATAGCTATGTTTAAAATGATTTTAGTAATAAAGTTTCTTAAAACGATTTAACTAGAATTAAGGTAAATTAATGACGATTAAATTAATGAATATCAATTATATTTTTTTAAATATTTAAAAATAGCCTCTAAATTGCGTCTCGACTTCGAGAAGTTGATTTTGGATTCCCAACTTGTACTCATCCCTTACAAAAATATTAAGCTGTAATTCATCTGCATACACGCTTTTTTATCGCTACCACGCTGTAATACGTATACATTAAGGCTACATTTTCTGCAGCTCAAAAAACGGGAAAAATTCACAGCATTTCTAGGACTGCAAATTGACTGCCGTTTTTACATTTTCTGTATGTTAACTGTTAACTGCCTAGCCTGGCAGAAATATGCAGCGCAATTCTGCAAACGCTATGCAAAAGTAGAAATACCAGCTGCTAGTTTAAAACTGTAATTTTTCCGTTTTTATAGACAAGTTACAGGTCTGCAAAAGTGATGGAAATGTAGAAATCCAGCTGCTAATATAGAACTGTAATTTGACCATTTTAATAGACATGTTATAGGTCTGCAAACGTGACAGTAAAGTAGAAATCCAGCTGCTAATTTAAAACTGCAATTAAAGATCGTCAAATTACAGTTTTAAATTGGCAGCTGGATTTCTACTCTTTCAGACCTGTAACATGTCTATAAATGTGGTCAAATTGTAGTTTTAAATTAGCAGCTGGATTTCTACTTTTCTAACACTTTTTCAGACCTGTAACATCTCTACAAATATGGTCAAATTACAGTTTTAAATTCGCAGCTGGATTTCTACTTTTCCATCACTTTTTCAGACCACTAACATGTCTATAAATGTGGTCAAATTGCAGTTTTAAATTAGCAGCTGGATTTCTACTTTTCTATCACTTTTGCAGACCTGTAACATGTCTATAAATATGGTCAAATTACAGTTTTAAATTGGCAGCTGGAATTCTACTTTTGCATCACTTTTTGAGACTTGTAACATGTCTATAAATGTAGTCAAATTACAGTTTTAAACTAGCATCTGGTATTTCTACTTTTCCATAAGATTTGCAGAGCTGTAACGTGTCTATAAATATGGTCAAATTACAGTTTTAAATTGGAAGCTGGATTTCTACATTTCCATCACATTTGCAGGCCTGTAACATGTCTATAAATGTCGTCATGTCGCAGTTTTAAACTAGCAGCTTGTATTTCTACTTTTCCATCACATTTGCGGGCCTGTAACATGTCTATAAATGTGGTCAAGTCGCAGTTTTAAACTAGCAGCTGGTATTTCTACTTTTCCATAAGTTTTGCAGACCTGTAACATGTCTATAAATATGGTCAAATTACAGTTTTAAATTGGCAGCTGGAATTCTACTTTTGCATCACTTTTGAGACTTGTAACATGTCTATAAATGTAGTCAAATTACAGTTTTAAACTAGCATCTGGTATTTTTACTTTTCCATAAGATTTGCAGAGCTGTAACGTGTCTATAAATATGGTCAAATTACAGTTTTAAATTGGCAGCTGGATTTCTACATTTCCATCACTTTTGCAGACCTGTTACCTGTCTATAAATATGGTCAAATTACAGTTTTAAACTAGCAGCTGGTATTTCTACTTTTCTATCACTTTTGCAGACCTGTAACATGTCAATAAATATAGTCAAATTGCAGTTTTAAATTGGCAGCTGGATTTCTACTTTTCCATCACATTTGCAGGCCTGTAACATGTCTATAAATGTGGTCATGTCGCAGTTTTAAACTAGCAGCTTGTATTTCTACTTTTCCATCACTTTTGCAGACCTGTAACATGTCAATAAATATAGTCAAATTGCAGTTTTAAATTGGCAGCTGGATTTCTACTTTTCCATCACATTTGCAGGCCTGTAACATGTCTATAAATGTCGTCATGTCGCAGTTTTAAACTAGCAGCTTGTATTTCTACTTTTCCATCACATTTGCGGGCCTGTAACATGTCTATAAATGTGGTCAAGTCGCAGTTTTAAACTAGCAGCTGGTATTTCTACTTTTCCATAAGTTTTGCAGACCTGTAACATGTCTATAAATATGGTCAAATTACAGTTTTAAATTGGCAGCTGGAATTCTACTTTTGCATCACTTTTTGAGACTTGTAACATGTCTATAAATGTAGTCAAATTACAGTTTTAAACTAGCATCTGGTATTTCTACTTTTCCATAAGATTTGCAGAGCTGTAACGTGTCTATAAATATGGTCAAATTACAGTTTTAAATTGGCAGCTGGATTTCTACATTTCCATCACTTTTGCAGACCTGTTACCTGTCTATAAATATGGTCAAATTACAGTTTTAAACTAGCAGCTGGTATTTCTACTTTTCTATCACTTTTGCAGACCTGTAACATGTCAATAAATATAGTCAAATTGCAGTTTTAAATTGGCAGCTGGATTTCTACTTTTCCATCACATTTGCAGGCCTGTAACATGTCTATAAATGTGGTCATGTCGCAGTTTTAAACTAGCAGCTTGTATTTCTACTTTTCCATCACATTTGCGGGCCTGTAACATGTCTATAAATGTGGTCAAGTCGCAGTTTTAAACTAGCAGCTGGTATTTCTACTTTTCCATAAGTTTTGCAGACCTGTAACATGTCTACAAATATGGTCAAATTACAGTTTTAAATTGGCAGCTGGATTTTTACTTTTCCATCACTTTTTCAGACCACTAACATGTCTATAAATGTGGTCAAATTGCAGTTTTAAATAAGCAGCTGGATTTCTACTTTTCCATCACTTTTGCAGACCTGTAACATGTCTATAAAATATTCAAATTGCAGTTTTAAATTGGCAGCAGGTATTTCTACTTTTCCGTCACTTTTGCAGATCTGTAACATGTCTATAACTGTGGTTAAATTACAGTTTTAAACTAGCAGCTGTTTTTTCTACTTTTGCATCGCGTTTGCAGAATCGCGCTGCATATTTCTGCCAGTACTGACAATTAACAGTTTATAAACAGAAAATGTAGAAACGGCAGACAATTTGCAGTTCTGGAATTGCTGTGAAATTTTCGCGTTTTTCGAGCTGCAGAAAATGAAGCCTTAATGTATACATATTACAGCGTGGTAGCGATAAAAAAGCGCGTATGGAGATGAATTACAGCTTAAAATTTTTGTACGGGATTCGCTGTGAGCCTTAGAGTATACGTTTTCCGAGGAAGGTAGCGAAGTTCGGTTTTGTCAAACCATATTTACGTCTTCAGGTTCTGCGTTAGGTTTGGATGTAGTGTTTTCCCAGTAACGACGTATAATGAATGGACTGGGCCAGTTGTCATTGTTTAAGATCAGGGTATCCTATTTTTGAGCTGCTTCTATAAGGAATGATTTTGTCCACTATGATGGGGTTGCAATTTCAGTCACCAGTACCTCCATTACATTCAAGTCCATTAAATGAAACTTTATACATCTTCTGCCGTGGAGTTCCCCGTACAATACGAGAGTACGTATTTGGTTTAAGTTGAGTTTGATAGTTTGATTCCATCTGGGTCTTCGTTTGTTCCCCATATTCGATTGGGTCTGTTCAGTTGACCACTGGTTAACTTGTGGCAAGATATTCCCGCAGGCCATACCTCAGGTTTTAAAATATCATTGATGTCAGTTGATGATTGGAACACAAAACAATTATATCTTGAAGAGGGCTTTTCAGATATTTGCATATTGTCCATTGTTGAGGTTTTCGCACAGTTTCCAACAAAAAAGTCGTTGTACACTAGGACTGTTTTAAATCGAGAGTTTTCGGTTCTTAGATCTGTCATTCTACCCACAGATTTTGGTTTATGTGCTACAACATTGGATGGGTTATTTTTTAAATAAATTGGGCTGGTTAACTTCTTTATCCCAATTGTTAAAAAGATCCGTGTATGATTTCTTTGAATAAATTAACTTGACATTTGTCCCGAATCTGGTATCACTCCTAACGGGAGGTACTGCGAAGGGATTTATAAGTGGGTTAATTGTCTCCAGATGTTGAGTTTCTTTATTATTCGTGGTATTTGTTGGTAGCGAGCTATGCTTCTCTTCTAGTGACTGAACTTGCAGTTGATCGTAATATTAATGAAAGAGCATAAAAATAAGAAGTACATTGTTACTCAAAGAGGTGATGAAGGATTTTTCTGTGATGTTAATTTTATTGTTCGTAGTCATAAAGAGTACAAACCTATGGTGTTGTTTTTGCTATTAGCATTAGACATTTAAAACCATATTTTCATTGTGCAGTTGTTTCCGGTAATAAAAAGGAAAACATTCAACAATAATGAAAGTGATTTTGGAGTAATAACACGGATTTCAAAAGGGCTTTTTGTTGAAGCTATAACCTAGCTTGATTATAACTTCTGCAAAGAAGGTTGCTGTGGCAATACCCACACCGTAGACGAACAGCAAGAATGTTCCATATGTTTCGTTGATTGACATTGCTGCAAGGCTTTTCGTCGGTTTTATCCGAGCAATTCTCGAAACGTAGAAATTGTTTTTCATAAACAAGTAATCCGAGAATTTTGTCTCGGTGGCTACCATCGTTCTAAAATGAATGATAAAAAGAGAATTTGTTATTGCTCATCAATGAATGCCGTATAAATGAAACAAAGCAATTTATTCTATACCCAAGAGTCAGTTGCTCGATAAACTCAGGGCACCTTTTCGCTTCGCTACTGAGAGGAAAGACGAACAGCAGATTTTTGATTCGCTTTGCGTTGAAGTAGAAAACCAATTTCCTGAAATCTGCGTCGTTTTCAAGTAGAATTGACCAAAGATTTTCCATGTAAAACTGTGGAACAAAAATTCCAGTTTTTCCCAAATACGCATTATAATAATGCTCAACGTTTAAAGCGTCTTCTAAATAGATGTATTCAACTCTGGAAGCCAGGGACAATTTGGGTTCCTTTTCTATAATGGACGTTTCCTAATATAACACCGCCATTACCAAATATGGCTATTTTTATCAATGACAACTTGGCTTACCCATTCTTTGAAAAAACTGGCGGCGATGTCTGTTGGGTTAAATAGAATTCTAGTTTCGGTGTATTTGCTGAAGCTTTCCAGACTGTCGATCAAGACGTGTTCGGTTGAGTACAGTTCCGTTTTCAAGGCGGATCCCATGAATATCGATATGATTAAAATAGCAATCAGCCACGAACCGATTGTTGTCCTCCATGAAATGCATTTTGGAACACGAATAAAGGCTGAAAAATTATTTGAAATATCTTTTGAAAATTTTGCAGTTTGGAAAATATCCACAGGAGAAAGTCAATAGTCACAATAGTTATGAACTTACCCTCGAAGAAAAATATGCAAACGAAATCCCATGAGAAATTGAAATGGTTTTGAATTTTCCGACGAATAGATGTTTGCTCTTGCGGTCGTCCTTGACCAATGTTGGTAACAAATTCGGAAAGCTTTGCCAGCAGAGGTAGAGCGACGATGCACGAAACAAGTAGGTATGAAACCTGGAAAATAAATTTTATCTCTTGAATCTTATGCCACGTTTTCATGAGAGCGATTTGCGAGAAAAAACCGGAAAAAATTGCTCGAGAATTTTTCTCGCCTATTTTCAAGTTTGCGAGAATTTTTAGACAATAGCGAGAAAGATCCTGCGAGATCAAAGTTAGCGATATCGCAAACGTCTGTTCGGTTTTGATTTCTTCGCTCTCGCTTCAGCGATTTTTAAAGCATTCCTCTACGTTACAACTTGGCTAAAGTTAATCAACCATTAAAACTGAATAAAAATTTGTCACGCGCTTTTTTAATTATTTACCCACATTAGCCTAATTTTTAAAACTTTTTCTCTTTGACCGCGTGCAGGATAGTGACGGCTATTAACATTAGGTTTAAGTTTTCAGAAATCATTTAGATATTTCTTTATTGTTTTACTACATTCCTCAATCTGTCGGAAAAAATGCCTACGAATCATGAATATTTCAAGCCTTTTACCGAAACTTTGAACAGTATAATTAAACAAATGTAAAGGTGGGATTGGCGGTAATGTTGAAGCTTTAGATACTACTAACCAACGTTCGTAATGTCCCTCGAATTTTCTGGTTCGCCAGACTGGGTGAGCCCACTATCTCCTTTTTGAATATGTACGTTTTTATTTCTGTTCAAGCTAAACAAAATTTGCAAAAGCAGAAGCTTCTTTCTCAGAAGTAGGTCCTTGAATTTATGTTCAACCGCCATTTCATGTCGGCTTAATATGTTTAAAAATCGCGCGTGATATCACGTGCTTATAAAAATCGCCATTCATGAAACTTGAAGTAAGACTCGCTAAAATCTTGATGCGATATCGCTGTTTGGAAACTCGCTCTCGCGAATCGCTTCGAATTTCGCTCTCATAAAAACGGGGCTTTAGAGTATTAGATATTCTTTTGGTGACAAATTGTTAGACAAAATATTATTTTACCGTATTGTCAATGGTCAAGAATGACATGGAATACTTTTCAACTTCAGCCGGTGGCCCAGTAATTAAAAGGAGCTCTGATGTCAGGAACACTGGTGTATAGTACCAAAAATTGTTCTTCGCTATGTCCGAAAGCTCCACGGGATATAGTACACCCAACCTATTCTGCAGTATCAAATTAAAATACTCTTACCCATGATAGTGCGATAATTATGAAATATAATTGAGTCGTTTACTTCATTCAAGTTTTTACCTGAATTTGCACGATGGAAGTTCCATTTGTTGTTAATTCCCCATAAGGAATAGGATTGTATTCTAATCTGAACATTTAATTTGTAAACAATTGTGTTATCTTCTTAATTAAAGGGATACAATCAATCTTTGTTTTGGACTTTTCCAATAACAATTTCGACAAATCGCTTTTATTCCTTACTCTACAACGTAACCAAGAGTTAATAGAACAATTAATAATAATTAATAAACATGAAAAATCCTAACTTTTTTACAAATTTCCCCTCAAATATGCGCCACTAATTTCACAAGTGACTCTCTTGATTGTAGTTAACCTTTTAACACGTCTAGAGTTTCCAACATTTTCATATTTCCTAACAACCAATGAAACAAGGTCCCCTTTCTGACGGCAGAACGGGGAAAACAATCTAGTCAGTATATCGCGGTTGGTTTGAATTTGAAAATCTCTAAGGTACTTTCCTTAACTTTAAACTGTTTATGTCGTGGTTTGAATTTCAAAATATCTAAGGTACTTTCCTTAAATTTAAACTGTTTTTGTCGAGCTGTTTTGTCTTCTACATAATTTTAGGCGCCTTTTCGAACTAATACTGGCCCATCTAATAATAGTCGTAAAAGATTGAGAGTATCCCTTTACGCACAACATATTTAGTATTTTCAATATCAACTCCTTACTTTACGTTAAAGAATTTGAGGTAAAACTCATCCATTAACTTGAACAATTTGACAACTGACTCTAGAAGTAGAAGCTCCTAAAAGACAGATTTAATATTTCAATATCTCGATCAGTAAATTTTAATGATTCTTATATTACCTGGCATACTACAATGGGAACACTTACGCAGGTTGCAGCCCTGAAAAGAATAAAGAGTTCATGTTGTAATAGCTACAGGAATTGTTTATACTTGAAGCTGAAAACTCTATTAAAGAACTAAAAACTCTATTAAATAACTTCTATTACTTGAATTTGAAGAAGCGATCTTCACTATTATAAACTTTAGTCAAGTTCATCCTAAAAACATTCTCACAATTCATGGCTATTCAGTTGTGAAAAAAACTACACTTTTAAAGAATTATTTCATGAGATGCCTTAATTTCGTGTTTTGTTTGCGTTAAAGGCTATTTGATGATAGGTCCCATGGGCGATTGCCAGACATGTTGTACAAATGAGTTTATGATTGACTATTGCGTTCGAACGTATGTCCAGATGTTTGTGTAATGATTGAATGCCTGCAAATATTGGGTTTCTTCCGTTAAATGTTATGCAAACCTTTTTATGATCATTGCAGTTCAGTTTCGAATCGGTCGTGTCATGATGCAAGTCGCATTACCCTCCTTACAGCGTCCCTTTCTAATTGATTTAAAACAGGTTCTAAGAGTATCTCTTTCACCCTCTCTCACGTATTACGTTTACACTCTATTATTAACCTTGACTCTTCTGTCTGAGTCAAAACTTGTAAGCAATTTTTCATATTCTTCTACCGAAACGATTTCTCTCATTTTTAGTGTGCGCGGTTTCAAATGTGATGACAATATTACCATAGGAAGTTTGAGGCAGTTTGCCAGCCAGTGAAAATAAGTAATTTTAAAGCAACTCTTTCTAAATTATTCTATTATTGAATAACTTGTATTATTGGAGGTGACTTTCTATGTTGTAAAGAGAATTATTGACTTGCTTTATTTGCAATAGACGAAAGAGGTTACTTTTGAGTAATGCATGTATGCACGCGAATAAGTGTTGAGAATGTGTCCAAATGTTTTTCTATTGATTGAGCCACGCCTGTAAATATTTGGAATAATTGCCGTCTGACGTGTTTTCTGTGGAATGAAGTTATTTTACTTTGTTATATTGTTGGCCTGTTTTTATGATATTTCGTTCAGTTTCGTGGTCTATGTATCTCTATCCCCCTTATTGCGTTCCCTTTTGTTGGGGTTATGGGTGTGTAGCAAGAAAAAAAGAAACTTTCGCGTAGAAAGACAACTAACAAACTTTATTGAATTTAAATTAAGACATAATTAATCGAAACAAGATAACAGACTGGTTAAGTTTGTACACAGTAAAAGATATTTATACAAACATTAAAAAAATATAAGTGTGAAGGTTTTTTTTTTCTATATAAAAAAACTATCTTCGGCGTTGTTATTTTTTAACTATTTTCAACACTCGCCCTCGACGAAGATATCATGGTATTCATGCAGGCTTAATTTCTCACGTAAGCGGGTGAAGACTTCAGGTGATAATGGCTTCGTGAATATGTCCGCTAGTTGGTCTTTGCTTGATATGTAGTTGACTTCAATTCGACCATCTTGAACCAGCTCTCTGACGAAAAATTGCCGTACGTTTATGTGCTTCGTTCGCCGGTGAAACTCGGGATTCAGAATCAATTTAATGGCTCCGGCGTTGTCAATGCGCAAGATTGGGACCTCGTTCTTGCTGATACCCAGGAAGGACTTGATATTTGAAATCCAGACGATATCTTTAGCTGCTTCTGTAGCTGCGATCAGTTCTGCCTCAGTTGTAGACAAAGCAACAGATTGTTGCTTTCGACTGGCCCAAGTGACTGGCGTTGAACCCATCAAACAGACAACTCCTGAAGTTGAGCGTCTGGTTTTCTCGCAGCCAGCATAGTCAGCGTCACAGTAAGGGAAGAGTTGTGTGGTGTCACTGGATTTAAATAAAAGGCCCAAAGTTGTAGTTCCTCGAAGATAGCGGAAAATTCGTTTCACCGCATTCCAATCTGCGACAGTCGGGTTTGCCATCGCTTGAGAGGCTCTATTCACAGCGAACTCTATGTCGGGTCGAGTGCCTAGCGCAGCATACCGGAGACTTCCAATGGCGGAGGCATAAATGGTTGGAGTCTCGAACTTCTTTTGACCATCGTCGTTTCTATCTTGGGTCGTAGCCGGTGTATTTACTGCTTTACAATGCAGCATGTTAAATCTTTCCAGGATTTTCTCAAGATAAGCAGTCTGGTGAAGGAAGATGGAACCGTTTTTCGTGAAGTCGACTTTCAGGCCGAGATATACTGAAGCGGCGCCCGTAGTAATCTCGAACTCCTTGGTAAATTGGCGTAGAAATTCTTCTACATCGGAATCAGTAGATCCAGCAATGAGACCGTCGTCGACATAGAGAATGATGACAAGAAAGACCTCTCCAGAAGAATAAGCGTAAAGGCAATGGTCTCCATCTGCACGTTTAAAACCGTACTTCCGTATGACAATATCAACTCGCTCATTCCAGCAACGTGGCGATTGTTTAAGTCCATACAAGCTTTTCCAAAGCCTCCAAACTTTCCCGCTGTGATCATCGAATCCGTCTGGCTGACGGAGATATATTTCTTCGGATAAATTGCCATGTAGGAAAGCTGTCTTTACATCAAACTGCTTTAAATGCAATTTCTTCTGGACGACGATGCTGAGAAATATTCTCAAAGTCTGGAAACGAGCGACAGGAGCAAAAGTGTCTTCATAGTCGATCCCTTCCCGCTGCACATAGCCTTTTGCTACGAGTCTCGCTTTGTATTTAAGAATCGTGCCATCCTCACCAGTCTTTATGCGGAAAATCCATCTGTTTCCGATGATTTTGCAGCCTTCAGGGGGATATACCAGTGAATAGACTTGGTGTTTCTCCATAGATGATAGTTCTTCCGACATTGCCTCTTCCCATTTCAAGGAGTCAGTGCTGGAACGAGCCTGTTCGACAGTACTTGGAACAGCATCGCAGATCAGAGCCACATCGATATCCGGCAGGCAGGTGCAACAAGTGTTTTTACGTGTCTTCAACTTGGCACGATCCCGTAGGACTGGACCGGTAACTTCGACTGGAGATATAACAGGATCTTCAGTGATTTCCTCGGTTTTAGCGGTCTCATCTTCGTCATCCGATAGCTCTGATACTGTCTCGCCCTTGTTGGAGACTTCCTGCAACGAGACCCATGTATCCAAGATGCACTTCTCGGAACTGAATTTGACGTCTCTGGATCGTAGAACATCATTTAGCTCCGGAACGTATACTCGATAACCATCTGCATTGTCTTCATAACCGACAAGGATACCCTTGTAGGCTTTCTTGGATAGCTTCTTCCTCTTCTCCTTCGGGATATGGACATAGCAATCAGTCCCAAAAACTCGCAAGTGCTTTAGTGACGGATTTGGTTTGCCAGTCCATAACTCATATGGTGTTTTACCAACCACACGAGTAGGAGCGGTGCGATTGAGGATATACGTCGCCGTGTTGACAGCCTCGGCCCATAGCTTGGGAGGTATATCCGGTTTTGAGTGGAGCATGGCACGAACTGACTCCATAATTGTCCGGTTCTCTCGTTCTGCAACTCCATTTTGCTGAGGAGTGTAAGGCATTGACGTCCGATGTTTCAGGCCGATTTCTTGCGTCGTTATCTGTCGGAATGCCTCATTTACATATTCGGTACCATTGTCAGTAATGAGTTCTCGTACGGAATGATCGTAATTCTTGCAGAACGCAAGAAAATCCTTAAGACGTTCAACAACTTCGGACTTCTTTTCCAAGAAATACGTGATACGGATACCGGAGTATTCGTCTTTGAAGAGAAGATAGTAGAGTTTTCCCTTCATTGACGGCGTTGGCGAGGGCCCCCAAAGATCGGAGTGAATTCTCTCTCCTGGTGCTTTAGCCTTATCCAAACGAGTGCCAAAACTATGACGAGTCATCTTCCCATATATGCAGCCTTCACACAACTTGCCAGCTGCTTGTTCGATTACATCGTAACCGAGCTTCTTCAGAGTAGCCGCTACATGTCGCTTATCCTGATGAGCAAAACGTTCATGCCATACTTGTAAATCCGTATCACTTCCTGGATTAGTGGTATGGTATGCGGAACTAAGGGGCTGCTCTACTGTGATATCCAACCGGAACAAGGACTCGACTTTGCCCGGAAGACGTAAACGCCTCTTTCCCTTCACGTTCTCATACAGGCCGCATGACGTCGCCGTAGCTTGAAATTCCAAATTTCCATTTCGGTTCATGGCACTTTTCAGAGAGAAGATATTACAAGCAAAACCACTGATATGCCAAACGTTGTGGATGACCTCATATCGTACAGTGTTTCCCATCATAAAGCTTATGCGGATATCTCCCTCGCCGTCTGCTATCATCCGTGCTTTATTTCCAACTTGTAAGGTGGCTGGATTTTCGAACTTCCTGAACGTGATAAACTTGGTTCCGTCATTTGCTACGTGCTGGGTGGCTCCTGAATCGAAATACCAAACTGGTTCTGCAGTAGAGCGAGCAATCAAACTGTTTGGAGCAAAGAGACCTCCACCATCGTTCCGTCCTTCTTTTTTTTCTTCTTTTCTTCGGTCTGAACAGTCCTTTGATAAATGACCATACTTGTTGCAATTGAAACATCGTGGCCGATATTTCCGGTTTCTCGGCCGTAACGGTTTTGCAACGTTCGGGGTAGGTCTCGGGCTCCCTTTACTATCCCGGTGAGCTACCAGTCCTGAAGATTGTTCGAAGGTGTGTTCGTCTCGAGTGGCTCGTCCGATCAGAAGTCGTTCCAATTCAGCTACTGTTTGTTTTCCTTCTGGTAAAGTATCCCAAAGCATTCCAAATTCCCGGTACTCGTCGTGGGGCAGAGATTCAAAGATGCAAGCGACGAGTATGCAATCATCAAAAGATACGTCCTTTTCTTTCTTTGCTGTCATCAAGATGTCCGACCACAAAGATCGCATTTGCGCGAGATGGGTAGCCATGTCGACATCAGGTGCTTTTGTTGTTCGCATTAATTGGGCAAGCAATTTACGGAGCCGATTTGATGACTTTTGTTCGAAAATCTCTAGTAACTTATCCCACATCTCTTTGGGCTTCTCGCAATCGGAAATCATGTTCTGGACCTTAAGAGATAGAGCTGACCAGATAACGGTACGAGCAGTACTGAATGCCACTCGGAACTTCTTTAATGTCACAGCGTCAGTTTCTGTTGTTGTAATAGGTTCTACCCAGTCTCCAGTGACTATTCCATAGACATCTCGTATTGTCAATATATCAGTCACTTGTCTCTTCCAGCTTCGCCAATTCTCGGGACCAGATAGCTTCTCAACCTCATGGCGTAGAAGACCATCCATCATGACAGAAGAATGTAGAGCAGGATATACGGAGAGACCACGAATTCAGGATACTGTTGACACGGTTACTAGACGACACGGCTTATCTAACGACACATCGCGCAGTGGAAGCGTGCTGGGCCCATAACCTGTTGGGGTTATGGGTGTGTAGCAAGAAAAAAAGAAACTTTCGCGTAGAAAGACAACTAACAAACTTTATTGAATTTAAATTAAGACATAATTAATCGAAACAAGATAACAGACTGGTTAAGTTTGTACACAGTAAAAGCTATTTATACAAACATTAAAAAAATATAAGTGTGAAGGTTTTTTTTTCTATATAAAAAAACTATCTTCGGCGTTGTTATTTTTTAACTATTTTCAACACCTTTTTTTGACATAATAAATTCGGTAAAGTTTTGTTCATTGCCCCTCCCACGTATAAATTAAAAATGAAGTTGTTGTACTGTGGTATATTTTGGCCCATTTTTATGAGAGTTTGTGAAATTTCGATTCTGTGGTTTTGTGTTCTAAATCGCTCTGTCGATCTCCCTTACTACGATCCCTTTTATTGACTTAATACAAGCGGTAAAGTTATATTCACTGTCCCTCCCACGTGTAAAATAAAAATGAAGTTATTTTACTTTCTTATATTGTTGAAGTTATTTTACTTTCTTATATTCTTGAAGTTATTTTACTTTGTTATATTCTTGAAGTTATTTTACTTTGTTATATTCTTGAAGTTATTTTACTTTGTTATATTCTTGAAGTTATTTTACTTTGTTATATTCTTGAAGTTATTTTACTTTGTTATATTCTTGAAGTTATTTTACTTTGTTATATTGTTGAAGTTATTTTACTTTGTTATATTGTTGAAGTTATTTTACTTTGTTATATTCTTGAAGTTATTTTACTTTGTTATATTCTTGAAGTTATTTTACTTTGTTATATTCTTGAAGTTATTTTACTTTGTTATATTCTTGAAGTTACTTTACTTTGTTATATTCTTGAAGTTATTTTACTTTGTTATATTCTTGAAGTTATTTTACTTTGTTATATTCTTGAAGTTATTTTACTTTGTTATATTCTTGAAGTTATTTTACTTTGTTATATTCTTGAAGTTATTTTACTTTGTTATATTCTTGAAGTTTTTTTACTTTGTTATATTGTTGAAGTTACTTTACTTTGTTATATTGTTGAAGTTATTTTACTTTGTTATATTGTTGAAGTTAGTTTACTTTGTTATATTGTTGAAGTTACTTTACTTTGTTATATTGTTGAAGTTAGTTTACTTTGTTATATTGTTGAAGTTATTTTACTTTGTTATATTGTTGAAGTTCTTATACTTTGTTATATTGTTGAAGTTATTTTACTTTGATATATGGTTGGCCTATTTTTATGATAGTTTGTGCAGTTTCGTGTTCAATGTCGCTCTATGCCGCTTACTGCGTTTCCTTTTATTGACTTAATATACACGCGGTAAAGATATGTTCACTGCCCCACCCATGCGTAACTTATAATTTTCAAATTGATTTCACGTCAAAATGTTTTCTTAAACATGATTAATTTCCCAATCCATAATTTATTGATCGTAATATTAATTAAAGAACATAAAAATAATATGTACATTACTTACCTAAAATAATCCATTAATTTTATATAATTTTCAACAGTTGCGTTTCTAATCGTGGAACTCACATTTACTTGTATTGACACAAATCGAAAGACATTCAAATTTGGCATCGACCCTTATACTAGCCTAGGCAAAGTTTAAAATTTGGGGTTCGAGACTCGAAACTTCTCGAGTAGTTGCGCAGGCCTACTTTAAATCAATAATGAAAGCATTTCTTCTGTCGACCCAAGGAGTACTATATCTGGCCCACACCACACTCCATCCCTTAAGGAGACCTAACTTAGCGTTTTAAAGCGCCTATCTACTTTCCGAGACAATTGTTATTGGTCAAAGCGAAACTTGGTCTTTGATTCGCCAAAAATCCGTTTGCGCTAAAATTTTCTTTTGGAGCGCTAAATCCCTTTAGATTAATCAAAACGCGTCTTGGATATAACCAAGACCTAAAAAGTATCGATAAGAACAAGGTTAATCACTTGACTGAATGCGCAGATATTGAAACTTTTTTTAATTAAAACTTACATGCTTAAGAAAGTATGTTCCATCACCCTATTCCATTGAATAAACTTACTTTACTGGTAGTAAATTTTTTCCCTCTCAATAATTTGAAAAATTTACTTATCTCGGGTTTTCGAGCACAATTCCATTCCCCGAAAACATTTTATAACTACATTTATTATTACTTTTAAGAGAGAACGTGTATGACATTGTGTCGTTAATAGGTTGCTAACATATCCCCGTTCATGCCCTTAACGCTCCATAGTGAAACCTTTTGTTAATTTTAGTGCAAATTTCAACAATGGCAGCACATTCAATAGAGACGTTATGATTTTTACTCTTGGTTAAACTGAATTATGTAATAGACCACTTCGACATGGAAAGACACGGGGGTAAAACTTTGCCTTCCATCTCGCTCGAGTCGATGGAAAGATCATAAATAGAGCAGAGACGGCGAGGGGTCAACCCCCCGTATGTCCTGATACTGAGGATTGAAATCTCTTTTTTACGTAGAATGGGTCTATAGCAGCGGTACGACAGACAATGGTCACACGGTTCTATGCCATGGCGTTTCTATGGTTCGCAAGCAGTAGGGGCGTCCATGATATTCGTAATTTTTTGATTTTCTTTGTTGTTATTGTTAACTTAAGCACGGTCGTAGCCTGAAAATTCTGACTTGGTTATTTTGCAATATAGCCTGCGTTCACCGAGTCGCGTGATCTAGGACGCTGTGGCTCGACTCCGCTACTTAGTCTGTATATCTTCAGGAACAAGGAACGGTTTTTAAAGGAATATGGGATTTATAAACTTGTCGCTGCGAATCTTCCTATAGAAAATGTAGTATTTCTAGTAGCCCCAGAGACTTCTAGTAGCACTCTGTATGCAAATGGTAGAACAGTTTTATAGAAATTGAAATGGTAGAAGATATTTATAAATTAAAATTTGTTCGAATATTTAAACTTCAATTTGGTCGAATTATTTCGTAGTTGTCCTATTTCAAGGCGAGGAATGCTCTCAAAAACAATTACTATTTGCTGACGAATACCTTAAAAAGTAATTCACACAGAATTCTCGAGCAGTTTAATGCGTAATTGAGTGGGCTATTGCCTTGGTAACGAGGCCAGCGAAAGACAAGGCATGAGAATGGCACAAGGCGTACTTCTATCAAGGGGGGTATACAACTATACATCCTCCTTGTTCGTATCGGGCGCAGCAGAGGCTAAAGCAGACTACGACTAAATCGTTTTGTCATTGTTATGTTGTAGTTATATCCACTGTGGGCGGTATTTTCCACACAAACTCTTAAAAGTGATAATAAATGTAGTTATAAAATGTTTTCGGGGAATGGAATTGTGCTCGAAAACCCGAGATAAGTAAATTTTTCAAATTATTGAGAGGGAAAATATTTACTTCCAGTAAAATAAGTTTATTCAATGGAATAGGGTGATGGAACATTACTTTCTTAAGCATGTAAAATTTAATTAAAAAAAAGTTTCAATATCTGCTCATTCAGTCAAGTGATTAACCATGTTCTTATCGATACTTTTTAGGTCTTGGTTAAATCCAAGACGCGTTTTGATTAATATCTGTTACTTCGGTCTTAATTTTTATTAATTTTGTGTACATGCGGTGGTGATTAATTATTTCAGTGCTCATTCCCGCTAGCTGCAGAAAAGGAAATAGTTTGTGATTAAATAGACTGAGAGTTAGTAGCTAAGGGGACGTCACATCAATATTTTTATTCTTAATTTAAGCTGATGAAATTCGTAGATATACGAGGGTGTGAAGTCATGACAAAGATTTTAGTTCGTCTATTTCTGATGAACCCAGACCAGAATATACCAGTTGCTTCCACGCTAATTTTGAACCCCATTTCCAATGTAATTGTGTCAATAAGATCTTATTCAGAACGGATATTTCTCTTAACCTTTACACGAGATTCAACATATAGAATACCATCTTTTGTGATTAACTTTAACCTAATTTAAGAAACTAAAATAGTAATTTTTTTTTGTTAAAAATGGCATTAAATAAGACAACTAGCAATAATTTGGCAATATATCGAGGGAAAAGAAATATAGTTTTGTAGTATTTTGGAAAAGCTGGTAATATCATAATAATTATATAATATAAATATAACGCGTCTTAAAAATATTTTCTATTCCGTATAGTGTGGTAGTTTGGCATATTTTATTTTTCGCTCTGTCCTTAAGTACAATTTTAATTGGATTTAGCCATTGGGATAGATGAAAAATGATTAGCCAGCGTACTACGGGAGTCTGGCAATGGAACTGTGTTTAGATTTATCATTGAATATAGGAAATAATAGGATCAACAAATTATTTAGTAGTATTTATGAAACTAATGGTAACTATTTTACCTTTGATAAATAAAGTCAAATGAGAGTTACAGTAGTTTATTGATGACAAAAGTTAGGGTTAATAGCATTATCTATTTTATAAAATATAAATTGTAACTTTTTAAGGTTATGGCTGTTCAATAATTACTTTCAAATCATTAAAACAATAAATGGGTTTAAGAATATTTTTGTTAAACTTTTTTTTTCAAAGTTAAAACACGAATGATTATTATTTTATTGGAATGTGCTAAAGATTTATTTTAAAAACACATTTGGTTAATTAATTGCTACGTTTATTTATAGCACGCAATTTGGAATTATATTTCCTTGGTTGTTATTTATTTATGATATTCATTATAATTATTTTCCAGTAAATAAAAATTTTGTTTTTCACGTTTAAAGCTAATAGTTGCGTATTTTTTAAAGGGTTTCATTCATAACTTTATAAGGAAAATTATTTTTGACACCAGAATGGCTTTTGAGAATAATTAGTGATTGCGTCCTGGCTGGCAAAAAATAGACCTTAACAGGGAAAAGCTATGAATAAGTATAATTAATTTTAACTGTATCTAAAATGTAAGTTTCACTATGAATACACGAGAGGGATTAACAAAATGTTCAAAGACAGTTATACGTGAAGGTTGGATTTAAAAAGTGAGACACTTTATCGTATGAATGCCTATAATAATTTTGTTAATCTCTCAAGTGAACAATTCAATGATGAAAAAATATTTACACACATTTAATCCTAGGATTGTCAAATTGAGACTATATAATTGCCAGAAAAATAGTAAGCATGTGTTTTAATATTATAGTTTTTTAAAGTATAAAAAAAGGGAAGGGGAGTTTGTTAAATTAGTCCTAATATACTTAAAGATGCTTTTTAAAATTGGTAGTGATTTGCTATTGTAGAATCTGCAGTTTAGTTCAGAGAGTTAATGAGGTGCCTTGTATTTCGTTAGTGACATCTCCAATCCAGTTGGTTTTAGGTTTTTTTCTATATTTATTACTATTGAACTCAGAGTTGGGAGTTAATGCCATTAATTGAAGTTTTTTTACTGGTTCCATCGCGCTTGATTTTGTTTTGTTGATGTAGAATCTGCAGTTCAGTTCAGAGAGTTAATGAGGTGCCTTGTGTTTGGTAGCGAGATCTCCAATACAGTTGATTTTAGTTTTTTTTTATATTTATTACTATTGAACTCAGATGGCACTACTGCTTAACGTCATTAATTGGCAGCATTTTTTTACTGGTTCCCTCGACCTTGTTTTGTTTGGCAAATGTCCGTTAAACATTGTAATATACCATCATGGTATATTACCTTTAAGGTTTTTTGATGAAAATTGAAGTCCAAGGTTAATCAGTTGGTATTTTAGAGTAAAGAGTGAAGTACTTGAGGTTTAATCGAGTGGTGAAGGAGGGGGGATTTGGGGTATTTCACCACCCGCGGACGCGGGGTAGTCAGTTCCTGTAGGGTAGGCATGCTGACAAGTCCCTTATTCCCTCAAAACTTTGTCGCCCAGAAGCTTGGCTCACAGGAGTGCGCCCAACTCCCAACATAGTCAAGTACATGATTTTAGTAACAAACCATTGCTGTTCTAAAGTTTAACAACGTTGATACAACTTTTGCCCGAAAAAGGTTTTTTGCGAATCCATAGCTGTTACGAACTTCTATTGTGTTGATGAACTTGAAGGCACGGCTTGCCAAGCCGTTTCATAATTATGCAGGGAAACCAAATAATTGACACGCATTTTTTGGCCTTGGTACAGCTTGACGTTCTTTAGACACTCACTCAACAAATACGAGGGTTATTTCTTTGAATATATTTGCTTTTTTTAATCCAAAGACGCTCTCACTCTTTGAACACGCCAGTATAAAGTGTCTGTTATTTCGGTGGAGAAGTTGAATATATTTCTTGATTTGTCTATCGAAGTCTTGTTGTGGGTTTTTTTATAATGATGATCATCATATTTTGAGCTGTGTAGGTTTAATCTTTTACTATACTGGTAATAGCTATGATGAATTATCTTTCTGTTGAAGCTTAGCAGTTGACACGTGTTGATACGATACGCATGTAGTTGTACGAAATTAGTCTTTAAATTGTATGTTTCAAACTTGAAAATATACACTGCTTGTAGTATTTTTTTCGGAATAATTTTGATCTTCGTTATATTAGTTATGTAAAGGGGCGGAGGTTGAAAAAAAAACTTTACAATTTACTGGCAATTATATGTTCATTTAAATATAAGATTTTGAGGGTCTATTTTAAAAATTTTGTCACGCAACTCTTAACTTTAAGTTTGGAAACAGTGCTGCTAGAACATGGCAATTATTGTTTTGCGCGTGGGTTACCAAAGGGACAATGAAAAGGTTATTAATTTTGGGGGAAAAAATATTCCAGAAGGCTTTGCAAATTGTACCCCTGTTGGATTTACGCAATGCAACCTGCCAAGCAGACTACCCCAGCTGGTGAGAAACACAAAGAGACTATGCAAAACTTCCTGGAATATTAATTGGAAAAATGGTTTAGTTGTTTTAATAACAAGGGTAATGTCTATATATATTGGTAACCACAATTTGGGAAATAATTTTCACGCTTTATAAAAACAAATTATACAACATAGTAGATATTAGTTTATAGGACCAATTAATAAGTTCATATGGCTTTTTTTAAGCCTAACTATTAAATAGTTTAAAAATCAATTTTTTAAGTGGTATCGGATTGGGTCGGTAGGTACACATTATTGATAAGTTATAGAAAGAAAAGGTTATATTAATAGATAATATTAAACATAAAATCTTTGCTAATCTTTGATATTGTAACAGGGTAATATTAGATTAGATTAATTTAATTTAATGTTTTTGAATGGTTTTAAATTGTTAATGTAAAAAAGTTATGGGCGTCTTATATTAAAAAAAATAGCGCGCTTAAAAGAAAAAAATGGAAGATGCAAATGAAACTGAATTTAAAAAACTCTTTGAATATATTAATTTTAATCACAGTATTATTTAAAATTTGGATACGAGTGTCTAAATCTCAGTTCAAAAAATCTGTTCAATGTTAACTAATAGGATGAGTTGTCTCAATAGTTTCACCAGCTTATTAAAGAATTATATTTAATCACATAGCATTACAACAGGGGTTACGTTTTTAGCGTGTTTTTTACACAAAACACCATTGGGGCAAGACTAAATACAGAGTACTAAAAACCCTTCACTAGAAAATTCTAAAATTAATGCAAGAATCATCGCCTTTTTTCTAACAATAGCATGGCCCTACAATCCTCCCTCCTCTCCCTTTCACGGTGATTATAGTAGGCAACAACAAAATTACTCCAGAACCATCGATAACCTTAAACTTGCTCTAGGATTAACAATCTTACCCAGTCATAAATTACTTGAAAGGGAATATGAAAGTATTAGTATATCTTTGACAGATATGATGCTCCTTTCTGGTACGAATTTTGAAATTTTGGACTTTACTCGGGGTAAATTTGATATGGATTCTTCAAGCACGTTAGATTCCCTTTAATGTGTCTGGACTCTTTCCAATAGCAGAACAGTGACGTCAGTCAAGTTACTGACGAATCTCTCCCTTTTTCTGATCATTGTAACACTGACCTCGTACCAGCCGTTGTCTTTTCTCACAAAGTTCACATAATGTCCCTCGGCCAACGATTCACCTTTATGAATAATCACCCCTTTAGTTTTAAAAAGCATCTTACTCATAGAGACATTTTGATTTTCAAAACTTGATTTTTGGTCGATATCTTAATTGGTCGACCATCTTTGTAATCGCCACGGAGAAGACACAAAAATACGTACTTCCCGCTGGATATCAATACATCACGCTCTTGTATTTTTGGGTTGTTACAAAATACGCATGGCACCTCTGTTAATCTCATCCTTTTTTCTAGAGATTTCCAATCAATTTTATCTCGGTTTTCTAGTGGAAGATTGAAAATGCTGCTTTCAACAATATTCTCCGAATTTTGTTCAACTTGACATTTCGGGCAT
>JAEQBA010001169.1:0-120587 GCA_019434445.1 Phalangium opilio
AATTCGATTTTAGAGATATCAAATTCAGGGTTCATACAAACCTGGAAAACAGGGAAATAAATGTTGACTGAAAAATAGGGAATAACAGGGATTTTAAGTATTTTTGGTAAAATTCAAGAGATTCAGGGAAATTGTGAGGTTTGAGTAAGTTTGCTCTGAAGGGGTTGCTTCAACTATATAAAAACCACTCCCGTTGTTATCATTCCACATATGGGAAAAAACTGGAAAACTCAGGGAAATCGGTTTTCCAAAAGATGTATGAACCCAGGAAAGGTCAAACGCTCTTCTTGCGCTATGAGTAAGACTGACGTAAAGGTAAACATAGTCATTTTCGCATTGTTTAAAAATAAATGCCTGATACCATAAGTTTATAAGATATGTTCCTTAAGTATGTCACTACCCATACTTCGTAATGTTAGAGGCTTAATGAGAGCTAGTTCAAGAACGACGTGAGAATTGACTACACTCGGTTTTGCAGTCCATACTCCTCTTTAGTCTGTACTAAGCCTTTGATAAGGCCTCACTACGCGTCGCTTTACAAGAATCTATGACGTTTCACCTACGTCACTTCATGACAAGCTCTCATTAACGAGTGACACACTTATGGAACATATCTTATAAACTTATGCTGATACCATTTTGAATAACTCATTATTTAAGTTTTATCAGTTGATAATTATAATTATATTTAGGTTATTAAAATTTATAATTCATCAGTACAACGGAAATATACGAAAACTTTAAGAATTACTAGTGTACTTAAATGATAATAGCTCAACTTTTGCAAAATCAGTCCTTCACCCATAACCCGTGGAATCGACAAGGTTAATCAAATGCTGTGGATTTAATGTTAAGGTGCTTGTTCAAATAGTAAATATTTAAATACCGTAGAGATTTCTGGTTATAGCTTTTATAAAAACATTCCCTCCTGGCTTAGATATACTAATAAAAACATTGAACGCATTCAAGCGTTATTTTAAAACTACAAAATCTAAAATTTAAAGAGAATTTACAAAATCTCTATTGTATTTATTTAAGAATCAACCTTGAGTTTTTCTTACGAAGTTACCATTAAAAAAACGAAAGCGAGTCGAAGTTTCCACGAATCTGAAAAATAAATTGAATATGCGCCAAAATGGCATCAAAAAGCTATAGTTGTTAGTGACAGCACGAAGAAATTAGAATATATAAACCCTGGTCTAAGGTAAAATAATTTCCATAAGTGAGAAAAGTTATTTTATTTATGATTAATTGCTGGGTAGCCGCATTCATTCGTAATAAATTGAAACTTTTCATAACCTCATGTTAAAAATACTCCTAGATTATGCTAAACGCAGGAATTACATGAAGAGTCACATTAATGATGAGAAGGGATAATTTCAAACTTTTTTCAAGTGTTTGAAGACATCTTAGAATCAAATGCTGAGTTTTAGATCACATTAAAGGTGATTTAAGTCCCCTTTGCTGGTGGTAGGCAATAATAGACAATTAAACTTCCTAGTTAACTTAATCACGTGGCGTTTTATTGTATGCACTGGTCTGATTCAATAAAGCAACCGAATGTATAATAAATCTGAAACTGAAAGACGAAATTTAAAATTTCTTAAAAATTTAATGTTCAAAACAACGCAATAAGAAACATGCTTTTAGCACACCGTTAGAAAGCTTTCATTCGTCTTAGGACATTACTAAATATGTTTGGTTCAGAAATTTCTCTACGTTAACTCTCTTACTCAAAGTTAATTAAATGTAAACCCTTTAACAAACCCAACGTAATAAATCATTGTATTTGAAATGAAAGTACGAATATTAGCAATGTGAAAATAATGTCCTTGAAAACGTCGCAGAAGCCTATACAGTTCACATGCGCCCAGATTCCTGTCTGCGTACGTGTCAGGAGCCTGACCCCTCAAGCAACGAAATCCCCTCTGGGGTGACCGTCGCATAATCACCCCTCAACTGGTCTAGCACTAAGGGTCATTCAATATGACTCAGAGCAGAACGTCGCGTATTCCCAAAGGAGTCCCCACGCAGCCTCGGTCGAAATCCCATTTAAAAACCACCTCCTCCTTTCCGGAAGTAATCGTTTCGTCAGTCTGGCCCCCTCCAGGCGCGTGCACATGCACTGTCGTGGCCACAGTGCCTCGGGGGGAATGCGGGAGACATTGAGAAGGACCTTAGCAAAGCCTTCACCCCTTAAATGAGAGAGGTCTACAGCCCCTCAGCATCACTCGCTATTGGAGAAAAGAAGTCTTTTATCCATGGGATTTGTAAAAGCAATCTTCGAAAGAGATTTATCCAAAATAAATTATAATCGGGTGACTGTCGCGAAAGAAGCCTTCTTCCCATACTCTAAAAGCAAGGAGCTTCGAAATGCTGGAGCAGAATACTATAAAGAACGCCAATTTCAAATGATTTTCCAAGGGTCACAAAACTATAAAGGTATTGAAAGTTTTTAAATGCACATTTAAAAAATTCTTAAATAATTCAAAAGACAACGCTTTACAGATTCGAAATGAACACCAATTTCATTACCCAGACATTCACCAGGAATTGATCGATAAAGGAACTTAGCAATGGTCATCACATTTGAAACGTTTCATGTGAAGAAACTAAAGACGTAACAGATGGAGCCAGGCTCCCTCGTCTTTGTGCTTAACCATCCCTTTGTCATTTGCAGCGTGACTATCATAATACTGAAGCGCGTTAAGTCTGCTTAACTCACAACCGTCGAAACCCCTTGCCAGTTAGCTAATGTGTTTGTTACAAATCTGTTAGCCAATCAGGAGTTACAGTTTATTTCGAAAGCAACATTAAGTAGCTTAAAATGCACCCACAATACATTTCATTACTTGCTAGTTTTTCTATGGAAACATGGGAATTTCCAAAGTACTACTTTCAGGAATATATTGATTTTGAAGAAGAAGGAATAAATAGCAGTCATAGTCAGCGCCCCTTTTTAGGGATGGAAGGAAGACCAGATGTAGGAAAGAAGAGGCTGGTCTTATTTTCCAAGGGACCGAGGAAAGCATAATATACCAATTGAACGCCGTTGCAGATAAACTCGTCACCAGACCGTAGATTTAAGACTTAAGAGAGCAAATACGTTCTTTTAAAATTTTCGTTAAAAGTGGATTGGTGAAGCTTTTTACTGGCCAGTGAGCCGTATTGAAGTGAATTTATTTATTCCAGCCTACCACCAATTGCTACTATCTATCCTGCTTTTCATTGTAAAACAAATAATGGTCATAGTGTCCACTCCATTTAGCAATCCTTCTTGCTTTCGTCAGATGGACAGAATCCATTCGTACTGAACGAAACAGCTTGGGACTTTATTTTGGTAGTATGGTACTGTTCCTTCACAAACCCGTGATGTTTAGAAAAATGCTGACTCACAAATCTATCACCCGACACCCGCGCTGTAGACAGATTGATTTTTCCCCCCGGTAGGCCAAATCTCACTTCCTTTCGGTAGCTTTTTATATTTTCAAACATTCATTCATTTTAAACCGACACTTAAATAAAAACAAACTTAACTACGTAACAGGTCATATTACCTTTTTATTTGACATTGATAAGGATTTTGGATAAATTGCTGTATAAACGTGTCATTGTCATACAATAGTGTCAAAAGTGAAGCGTCATGCACCATGTAATCCGCATTTAAATGTCTCCGATAACGGCATAGTAAATGATTTTTATTAACATTCACTCAGAAATAAAAGGTTTTTTATTGAGCTATCTGATTCGAGGCACTGAATTTTAAAAATAAATGAATTTTTATGTATATTTTCTAAAGAGGTTCTTGCCAAATCTATAAAATATAATATAGGCACTTTGTATGAAACGAATTACCAATTTCTAAGAAATAACATTTGACAAAACAATTCTAAATTTTTAACATTATTTAGCCGACTTCAGATAATTGATTATTGTTAGGAAGACCAGCGCCATCTATTAAATCTCAACCATGCTGTAGTCTGATTAGTATTTGGTCACGGACATGATGGTTTACAGTGACTAACATATTACATGAAATAAGAGTAACTTTTAAAAATAAATATAAAGAAAAAGTGCTAATTTCTTAAAAGATCGATTAAACTATCTATAACGTTATAACGTATACGTAATGGCTGATATTTATTTTTTGTCCAAGAAAGGTCTATAAAAGACTCTCAAAGTGGCAGAAAACCTTCAGAGCTTGTTGAAATTGGTGATTACTGTAGGCGGTGGTTTTTGGTCCAGACAAGTATGCTACGAAGAGATGTCCTTCAACCCTTTGATAACGATGCATGCTTGTAGCAAATATATTTTCAACCAAAACTTTTGGGAGTATTATGGGGTAATGTACTTGCCTTGTTTCTGCTAATAATATACAATAGGGAGCTAACAACTGGCCTGGGGGAAGAGATAATCTGACGTCACGCAGCCCCTCTCTGGTTGGCATTTTTGCGTGTAGAATACTGTTTCCAACCGTTAGGGGGAATGAAACTCCAGTAAGAGATAGAAGGGTGTGACGTTTCAGGGTCAGAACTGTTAGCTCCCTAGAAGCTTGTACGTTCTCGAAATATAAAAACGCAATTGATTCTTTTATGGTAATAATTTCAGTTATTTCATTATTTAAAACTGTTAAGGTAACAACTACGAATTTAATACACATCATAAGCCTAACACTATTTTTTCGAGATCTTTAACACAGAGACTCGTGCTGTAATTTAATAGGGGTTATAGTATAAATTATACCCATTGCTTTTCAAAAATTAGTATAAGGTTTACGACATGTTTTACAACTTTGAAAATTTTGATGAAGTAAACAACTTTTATCGATAAGTTTTGATAATTATTTTGATGGTATGTTACTTGTCTAAACCAATTAAAATGTTCGTCGGGCTTTTTCATTTTCACTTTAATGGCTTATGTTTTCATATTTCCAACGTTTTATCGTTAAGGCCACCCAGAACCATTACAGTTCACGCAAATTTAGCTTATGTTAAATAACAGCGATACCTCCTTGAACTTCTTTTTATTTACAACCTTTACTAAGAATTTTAATTTATGACCGTTAATAGTTGCAAAATTAATTCTATTTTTGCAATTAGTCATATTTGCAACGGCGCATGATTATAAAAATTAATTATGTAGCTACATTATTTCAAGGTTAAATGGCACAATTGTTCATGTATAAAACGGAATTAAAACAGTCTTGAACTGCAAGGAAAGAGCGAATGTTTTTTGCGAGGAGCCAATCACTCGCCGTACCTTTGACTTTAAATGCGTAATCTTTTAGAACTAAATGCTGAAATAAGTACACGCGACCAAAAATCAGATTAGGTGGAATCAGAGAGCACGTTACTGGCGGCCATGTTTGGTACTCCGCATAGCAGTAAACCATTTGAAATTCCGAAGAACTGTTCATTCGTTATTTTTAAGTCAGACACACGTTGCAAAGTATAAGATCTTCTGATGTTTTCTTTGCTAACATTACAAAAAAACTTTATTTCTGACCTTTCTAAGAAGATGTTTCCATTGGGAAATAAGATTGGTCAACACTTAGTAGCACATTCCTTGGAGTTACTATACTAGCTTCCATGATGTTTTGCCTCCAGCTGTAGCTGATAAGAATACTTAAATTGCTAATCGTTTTCATTACCGAGATAACCGGAGATGATGAATTTCAGACAATGTAAATAATATTGCGATAGAGCATTGTATCAAAGCAAACTCAGAATCTATCCCATTTCTACTATTTGTTTACTTTTCTAGCCGCTCTTTTATATTGTAGCGACGTATTGTAACCAAAAAGCATGAAGTTAATATGTAGCATAGGTGAAGTAAATGGGCCCTACGTTGCCATTGGGACTTTATTGTTACTATTCGGGCTGCCGTTTTTTAAATAGGGGTCACTTTAACACTAAAACAGTTAAAAACCGTCTGTAGAATATTGTGAATCTTTAAATAATTATAAACTGTAAACCAGTACACTAAATGTCAGAGGAATTGGTTGAAACGTACGGAATTTATTTCAAGAGAAAGATTTGTTTATATACTTTTTTCCACCAATTTCTAATAATGGAGCGGTTATTTAAAAACTTTCTTCCATTAGGACAATGCGTACTTGATATACAACAGTGCGGCGTGGTAATGGCTAGCGCTTTCACCTCGCTGCATGGAGGGTCCAGGGTTCGATACTCATGCAGGGTTTACAAGGTCATTTCCCACTTTTAAAAGGAGTTTTCCTCTGGGATCCTACTCGGTTTCTCCTTTCAATCAAAATTTGCTGATATTAACGCCGCTGAGTATAGGGTGCTGTCGATTAGCTGTTGCATATGGGCATGCAACCACCCAGCTATACATTTAGATGGACCCACCTGTAAATAAGCCACAGGTTTAGTGTTGACATCCGTTCGTAGACAAAGCCTTGATTATTGTAAGTGGTTAAATATACTGTCATATTTCTCTCGCTTTCAGGTTTCAAAATCCAAAATATTGCGCAAGTCTTAATCTTAGAACGAACAATTAAACCAAAAGTAGTTAAGAGATTTCTCTTAATTTAACGCATACCCATGAAATTAATTGAAAAGAATTTGTAGGTTTTTTAATTAGTTCTTTAAGCCTGGCTGAGTCCATTTCCTGAGATTCCGATGCGAAGGCTTGAAATATTTCTTTCGAGCTCTCGAACGACGGGTTTGTCGAACTTGTAGTGAGCAGCCTTTGTAAAATTCTATGCCGGGAATAAAGATAATAAAGTGAAAGGAGAGACCATGGTTTGTAAAAACTTGCCGGAGCATTTAGGTATTGTGAGTAATTTACTGCTCGTTATTGTAAAACTTATCAGTTAAATATGACAGGAAGTGAGAACGAAGTTGAGGTCACATAGTGAAGAGTTGAAGGGAATATAAATTTCACTGCTTAATTACTTACTGTTCATGCGGAATTAAATACTACATTGACGAAATTTAGTTTTTGGCCGCAACTTGGGACTATAGCTTATTAATATTGCCGCTGGGTATGAAAGACCGAGGATTTTCTGTGAGTAACACAAGTGAGAGAGTTTAACTTGTAAAATCATATTTATACGATAGTTAAATTTTGTAATAGGAAAATATTAACGAAATTATAATTAGAGCGGACAGGGATAGATCCCAGTACCTCAATCATATTGTTCGGATGCTTATTGATTGCGCCATCATGTCTCTCAAATTAGTAACGTTTTATTATCATAGGATTGTGGTACTTTCATTTACATGAAATTGAGAAATCTAAACTTAACCAGTTAGATTTGTTAAATTAAAAGCTTTAAATAAAAAGGGAAACTTGAACTTCTTGATGATGATACATGTCACCTTCTGATGAAAAAATACGTTAGGAAACAGATATTTTGATAAAAGCAAATTTTTAATATTATTTTTGAATTTATTATCTTATAGGTGTTTATAATTCTTAATCACTGTTATTTAATTATATGGGAAAGAAAGAAAATTATGGTTATCCCTTTTTGATAGCTCAAACGTGTGTCGATTCCATCCTGACGTCATGCTTTTCAGTTCCGTTACTGGCTGTTTGAAGGCTTTGGTTTTAAAAGGCTAGTCATGTCATCTTGTCGACTGATAGTTCTCCTTGGGAAAAGCACCTAGACCAATTGAGGAGTGTTAAAATATGATAGTTTTAGATCAAATTTACTTCATAAACGGGCTACTTTAAAAGTAAGGATCAGACAACATAACTTTATACTTTTAAAGAACGACCTTTTTTCTAAAAATAGAAGAGAAAATATAGATATGTACCAAAAATAATGTGTTATTGAAAAGTAATTGGTCTTAAAAACTCTTACTACTGCCTCGTCATGTTTAGAGGTGTCTGCAAGCCAGAACCCGCAAGGGATTGGTTCAAGTAGTTATGCCTAGCAGACGCCACTACACCAGTGGAACAGTAGACTTCGTTTTTAAAATTAATTGATTGCTAAATTTTTTTGAAATAATAAATCATTAATATTTTTTATATTTTCCGTTGATATTTTGAAAAAGGCCGTTCTTTAAAGATATAAAGTGTAAAACCGGGATCTTTTTTTAAAGGGACAATAATAAACATAATTATTGTAAGCCTAAAACATTGATATTTATTTATTTATGACTTTAATATGTTTCAAAAATTTGACATCATTTGATTATAAAAGCGATTTATAGACTGAAACCTTGTTAACTAAAACTTTTATCAATACAATGAAATTAATCTCACTTTTCTGCAAGAAGAGTTACATTATGGAATTCTTCTTAAAGTTGCACTGGTGGTCAAATAAAACCGTTCTGCTTGACAGCGCCTTTAAAGATTTCACTAGCCAAAACTTCAAATAACCCTGCCTTTTTAAAAACGAGTTATATTTTGAACAAAAAGAAATGCATTAATAATATAGCTTCATACTAGTGAAGAAGTTAGTGCTATATAAAATACTGCTTTTAGTAAGACTTAAATGTGAGACTTTATATGGGTGCAGCTGCCTGTATAGGTTCTAGAACCGAGCAAGGTTCTTTACCCTAATAGTATTGTAGCGTAAAAATTCGAAAATGACCGATTGCTGTGACCTTTGAACCTTCCATAAGGCTCTCCACTCCTTGGTAATACAAGAACTCTCTAAAACGTGATTTTCGATTTATTTCTGCGCAAATTTTTTACAGTATGTCTAATCTAACTATAGGTTTTTCAATATAATGTTACGAGATACTGAATATCAATTATGTGTCAATTTGCAATTTTTGAAATTCAAGGACGTCTGTTTGAATATTGATTATTTCCGGGTACACCAGTTTCATTGTCATTGCTTGAATGAAAAGTAAACGTTAATAAGATCACGAAGTTATGAAAAATTTCTCACAGAATCTAAACATTGTTATCATTTCACTCAGAATCTAAACATTGTTATCATTTCACTCAGAATCTAAACATTGTTATCATTTCACTCAGAATCTAAACATTGTTATCATTTAACTCAGAATCTAAACATTGTTATCATTTCACACAGAATCTAAACAATGTTATCATTTCACTCAGAATCTAAACATTGTAAACATTTCTCACAGAATCTAAACATTGTTATCATTTCACTCAGAATCTAAACAATGTTATCATTTCACTCAGAATCTAAACAATGTTATCATTTCACTCAGAATCTAAACATTGTAAACATTTCTCACAGAATCTAAACATTGTTATCATTTCACTCAGAATCTAAACAATGTTATCATTTCACTCAGAATCTAAACATTGTTATCATTGGTCACTCAGAATCTAAGCATTGTAAACATTTCACTCAGAATCTAAGCATTGTAAACATTTCACTCAGAATCTAAGCATAGTAAACATTTCACTCAGATTCTAAACATTAAAACAACAGAAGCATTTAACTCAGAATATAAACATTAGAACAACAGAAGCATTTAACTCAGATTATAAACATTGTAAACATTTCACTCAGAATCTAAACATTGGAAACATTTCACTCAGAATCTAAACATTGGAAACATTTCACTCAGAATCTAAATATTAAAACAACAGAAACAATTAACTCAGAATCTAAATATTAAAACAACAGAAAAATTTAACTCAGAATCCTAATATCAAACACTTAGTCAATGAACTTTAAAACAATAGAAATATCTCAAACTTCATACATTTTAAACGAAATTCGGAACTATCATAAGATTCAACCAACATTATCATGATTAAATCCCATTTAATCGGCTGAAGAGTGCGCGTCGCTTATCGGGAAAGTGGTTTGATCCTCGACTTCTTGAGGTTTTTGGCTTTATATTATTTAGCATAAACCAAATTTTAACTGCACCTATTGTCATTTAAAATGTTTTATAAGGCGGATCATAATAAACCAATCCGCATCACAGTGTAAATACGATAAGACACTAATCGATTAGTCTAGCACCTGTCACTTACAGGAACAGTTAGTATTTGAATAACCAAATGTAATCTTAACAGTTTGAAAAGGATTTTGTCTATACGCTTAACAATTTCAATGACAGAACACACCCTTCGTTCTTGGTATAAGGACTTAAAAATTAACCTTAATCTGTTATGCCAATAACGGACAATTAGATCGACTTATATTGTGAATAATATTGAGTGACATATTCAATTTATCCGCATTTCTGGGTGGTCTATATAGTAGAATTTTCAGACAAATCTACTTTGTTCAATTTAAATAAGGTTTAGGGAATTATATGTGGGAGATACTTGGTTAACTACTTCCAGAAAGACACAAGTTTTTATTATAATGAATTCCGTATTAAAATACGGTTTCAAGTAGATTTGACTGTAGTAAAGTTTTCAACACCTGGACAATATGGATTGGAAAATCTTTAATGGACTTGAAAACGTAGCGCCATCTGGGAACCTTACCGTAAATTTTGAAGAACAAAGAAAATCAATACACAGAGAGAATTATGTACAACGCGCCACCTTCGCGTTAAATTATGTATTTCCCGAGGTGTCAGACATACTTGTAAATCCCGTACACTTTCAGAAAAATTTTGAAAACAATCAGAGAGACTTTAAGATATAAGGAAAGGAAGGCGAAGCCTATAGCGAGGCTTTTGATATGAGGGACTTCGTTTTAGTTATTTCTAGATCCGGTTATCTGTGACTAGTTTGATCACAAAGTCTCAAATTGCATATGTCGTCTGCTTTATCGCTAGAGCACGGAAATTCCACTTGTTTGAAAATATGTTACGTACGTACGGTTTTCAAGTACTTCAATATAACAACAAAAGAAAATGCAAAAAATGTTTATTCTGGGAGTATATGCAACATTAAAGCAGAGCTTAGTTAAAGTGTTACTAACCTTAGCTTCGAAACAAAGGCTTAACACGATCACAAGACAAACATAGCAGATGGGATTAATTAAATTTCTAAAACTCTGAGCGGCTAAAAAATATAATATTTCTACTATAAAATCTTACCATGTCACAACCATTTTGACTAAATGCTAAATTACCGAATTTTAAAGAGTCAACATAGAAGATAATATTGAGTAGTTTAGCTGTTCAGAATTCAGTAATTCCGAAAAATTGTTATAAGGTTCAGACAGTCTCTAATCTATCGTATAAATTTTCAATATACGCGGTTCAGAACTCTGACATTCTTTTATAGTAAGAATATTTAAATTTATTTTCAGTTCAGATGTTCACGCGTCCTGTAGATTAGTTAATTCCAAAGATGATAATAGTGTTGACGTCAAACCAACTTAAGTAGAAAATTATAAATTATAATGAAAACCTACTCCTTGTATGAAAAATACTTTGTGAAAAGAATTTTTTTTTAGGATTTTAAGAAATTCTCAAAATATTGAAAAAAAAATTAGTAAACATATATGAAATCAAAATCGAAAGAATTCTTCAAAATTTTAATATTCTAGAAAAAATCACGCGAATCCGAATAATATATTAAATTTCAGGAAAATCTCTAAATCGGCTTTGATTTACCAAAATCGTACGAGAAATTATGGGGAATTTTAAAAATTCGTACATTTATTCGGACCCCTTCGACTTCTAACACCATTTTTTACCTAGAACAACTCCCTTAAATCATAACACTGCACCCAATCCGAGAAAAGATTGAAATTCGATTTGACAGGGGTTAAACTTTAAGATGTACTTCCGGCGAGCTTAAAAGTGAAAAGTGTAAAGTATCACTTCCAATGCAAAATTTCTTAATTCAGTGGATTATGTCAGAATAAGTATTCTCTTTGAAAAATCTCTTTTTGTCATTTTTTTACCAACGTTCTTGACCTACTTTATCGTAAAGGCATACGGGAAGTTACGGTGAGGATAAAAGGCAGCTGACTGGGAATATTAAACTGGTACCTTTTAAACAATTCTTTTTACTTCAACGAATGACTGTTTGCTATTTAAAAGCAGTATAATTCATTGTAAATCGTTTATTTTGAAAGTGCCCATAGTCTACGTTAAACATAAAAAACTCAATTTGACATCTCAACAAGTTGAAAACTCATCATATATATTGAATAACGAATCATTTATCAAACGTGCTAGAGCTACCTGATAATGTTATAGAATATAGTGTATAGCAATTCTGTTCGTGAGCATAATTTCAATGATTTTTTTTCTCATTTTTATACACGATTTATATTAATTTTGAAATTCCGTGAGAGAGAAGATTTTAATTTAAAATTGAAGAAATCAAATTCGGTAGAACTAAAATCGTTAATTCTCCCTTCTTGCCAAGGTTTTAACTGCAACTATTGTGTAATGGACTTCAGTTAATGACGAAACATTTTAATCATATTATCGTTAAAGATACGTGGTCTTTAATCTTTGAAGCACGATATAGGTGATGGACCTAACAAATTTTTTTTTATTTGCTAATTAAATACGATTTGAGCAAGATTAAATGATATTGAAATACTTAATGTCGTATTTTAAATTTCAGCTTCATCCAAACAGGGTAAATTTTCAGACGGAATGTAGCTAAAGCATGTGATGAGATCGAAGTCAAACTGTGAAGATTTATATATTCATGGACAATTTGTCAATTGAACGTCGTTTAAAAGTTTTTGAAAAATATTCAAATATTACAGACAGATCTGTACCTTTCCTGCAATAAATTCATATTGGCTAGTAAAAAATGTTTCACAGCTATAAACTCTCTGCTTGTCAAGTCTTTCAACTATACTTTCAAACCCGTGACAATCTTCAGACAATGTTATAACGTAGGCCCAGATAGCATTGATTTAAACTACGTTATATTAAATTAACTGCGATGAGTTTAACAGTTGAAACTTAGAGATTTAAATAACTGTAGAATATTTGTATTCCTGACTTAGTTTAGGCTGAAGAGTTCCGTTCTTGAAAGTAGATAAATAAACAACCCGTCCACTTCAATAGCAAGCAAAAAAGTGTCTTTTGTTGTAAACATCCAAAATACAATCCTTGGGGGAAGGGGGTGCCCGTTCGTGGAAAGGTACCACGAAGGGAAATTATAGAAAACAGGACCCCAATTCTTAGCAATGTGTCGATAGGTCCCCATCGATAGGTACTCATTTCGGTAATAAGGAGTACCTTTCAAAATGTAAAAGAATTATTCTGACCTTTGTTGGGGTTTAAATGATGCCCATTTCGGTATCCCAAAATACCTTGTAGTCTTCAAAAATACCCTCTTTAAGAGGTATTTTTGAGCACCTTTTCACAAAGGTATTTTGTAAGGTTCACGGGTAGTTGAGCGGTTTTCAAAAGAGCGTTTTGGAATAAAGCGGTTCCTAAAACAGCGGTTTGCAAAACCGCGTGGAAGCAAAACCGCGGTTGCTGTTTCCGCGTTTCTCAATACAGCGCTATTTCCCAAAACAGCGGTGGCTGTTTCCGCCCAAACTGTGATTGATAGGGAGGGAAATATCTATTATATTAAGTATATAGGACAAAGAACAATATTATGCAAAAAGGAGTAACGTTATATCGGATGTAAATATTAAATATATTTTTTTAGAAAAAGCATATTATTTTGGGAAGTTAATGAAGATAAACAACAATATTTTGGAAAAGGCGTACTTTCGTACGCTCAAGATATAAACGCTGTAATCAAAATGCGCTAAAACGAGAAATGGCTATAATGGCAAACGCGTTTATGAAAAAGCCGTTTTGGACAATGCTGTTTTGATAACACGCCCAATCGATAACATACCTTTTGGGGTACTTTTTTCTGGGGATGCATAGAAAAATACCTTAAAAGGTTCTAGACAGTACGGTTTTTTAACAGTGTATATTTGGTGAAATCAATTAATTCTAGGCTTAATGTGGTATCTATTAAAGAGTTTATGAAATTTCAGTTTAAAGAAGTGTGTATAGCGTTCGTCAAAGGCGTTCTCTCAATTCACAAAACTTGAACGTGTAAACCTGATTTAAGGGAAAAAAATTAAGCGCCTGTAATTTTTGACGCTCCAAACACGAAATATCTTAAATGTTGTGCTATAGACGTTTCCTTACACGTTTTTGGTCAACTTCTTAATGATGATTCTTCGAACTCAAGCTTTCGTATATTTCAGTATTTTACTTTCATCTTTATCAAGTTCAAACGTCGTCCAAAACCTGAACAAATTTAACAGATGGGTATAGTCTCCTAACTCTTTAGGGAATAGAAAGCGAGAAGATGATTAATTTCCTGGATAAACTTAATGCGTTAAATACCGGAATCCCAAAATTGAAGTGTCTACATGTAGATCGATTAAAATACGATGTGATCTACGAAGTATGTACATCTCGGCGCGTCCTTTGAAAGAAAATAATACATCCAGCGAGCTTTGCCTGGTTAAATTATAAGTGTATTAACCCCTTTTAAATTCATTGTACAGACCAGAACTGGGTGCTTAAAGTTTACCTTAATAGCGAGAATAAACAAGAGGCGGTCGCTTTTGGCATAGTGATGGATGGGCCGCAAAATGATGCAAGGTCCAATGGAAATATTTTCCCTCACACTTTGTTCTTGTATCCTGCCCTTGAAACAAGAGGCACTTTTTATAAAGTCAAAAGATAGCGACTCGTCTTTATAGAGGTTAGGGTCTAATGTTATTACAATTATATACCGAGAAAGAAATTACTTCAAGAGGTCACTTTCATTGAACCTTCCCATACAGTCATATTCAAATTTATCCAAACATTGTGATCAGAATCTCAAACACTGGTTTTTTTCTATCGAATTATTTATTTTAGAATTAAAGTTGGTCATAAAACTTATCGTCAAAAAAAGCACTTATTCATAGTTTCAACATCAATATTTCTAAATTATGCAAGTTCATAATTCAAAGTTCAAGACCTGTAGAATGTTATTGGGAAGTATAATTCGCAGTTTGTAACTATTCATAAAAGCAACCATAAGTTCCTAAGATATGTTCCATACGTTCCTAAGATATGTTCCATAAGTTCATAAGATATGTTCCTTAAGTTGATAAGTCATTTTTCATAAGTTCATAAGATATGTTCCATAAGTTCATAAGATACGTCCGATAAGTTCATAAGATATGTTCCATAAGTTCACTAGACATGTTTGTCACTGGTTACTGAGAGATTGTCATGAAGTAAACGTCATAGATTCTCGTAAAGCGACGCCTGGTGAGGCGCTATAAAGGCTTGATACAGACTAACTAGGGAAATAGACTTCAAAACCGATAGTCGATTCTCGCTTCGTTCTCGAACTAGCTCTCAGGAAGTCTCTAGCACTACGAAGTATAAGAAGTGTCATTCTTATGGAACGCATCATATAAAGTTATAGAACAACCAATCGGATTTATAATTTTGAAATACTGTCGGCTTGATAACCATGATTGAATGAAAGTATTTTTTTAGTTGTTTTCAGAATAAAATAAGAAAAAAATCTAAAATAAAACTGAAAAATACTTATTATTTTTGACATTTGGTAGAGAAAACTTAATTGATTTTTATTATATATTTTTATATTTTTAATTTTCTCTTCGTGTTCTGGCGTGGTATTGGCCTGAAAATAAGAATTGCGACGAACACTAGGGAAATTGTACGTTTGAAATAGACATGTATAGTATTAATTCATAAAATAGCATATTTTATTTTTTGACAACAAATATAATTTTATAGAAAATCAAAGCATTTCTGTAACTTTACTTTAACATTTATTTTTCTTCATTTTTGAGTTATATTTTTCATACCTTATTTCTATCAAATTGACACGAATTTTCCAATTGTAAGATATAACTATATAGTCATTCTTTATTTTTAACATGTAACACCAGCACTGTAATTTCAATTATTTTCTGAAGATTACAACATTAAAACTGTGTGGGTGGTGTATTTGGTATTCATCTTTTCAAAATATAATTTCAATTACTCAAGGTAATAATAATTTTGGAAAACATTTTTCCCTGATATAAAAGGCCTCCTATAATAATATTTATTCAAGGACCGAGACTTGTCGATGAATTAAAAGATCTTCAGTGAGCGATTAAGTTCAAATTTATAATAAATTGATAATTTTCCGGTAGTCCAGAAAAAATATTCTAACAAAAACACGGACGTGTAAAAATATGCCAAGCTTCGCTTTGGAACAGCTACACCGTAAAAACTTCTGAAATCGCATTTACTGTTAAATTTCATACAGTTATAGTCTGATTTTTATACAGTTTTATAAAGCCTGATTATATAAGCATTTCGTCATTAGGCTATCACAGTACGTTTATAGGTAATATTATTATTATTTAATTTTTGCTGTGCGATAACCAAGTGATGATACGTTTTATAAAAACGAACTATATAAAACCGTACAAAACTTACCTGTACATGTTATTTCTTGTTTGGCAGTTCCAAAGATGGCGGCTGCACTGTCATACACCCTGACTAAAAACATTTTTCTTGTAAAGAAATTGTTTTAAAAGTTAGAAAATATGACAATGGTACGTAATGTTTTCGGTAAAAATACCGCCGTCGGTTTACATCGGTATGATAAATGTTAGTGTGAATTTAAAACTATAACAAAAATTTACTGATCTGATTTCACTTTTCTCGAGTTTTTATTTATTTTCTTATTGGCTATTGACATATGCAATACGTACAAATATATTTTAAAACTATACAGGGTGTTTCTGGAAAGTCTGGCACAAATTTACAGGCATGTTCCTTGGGTCAAAAGGAGACCGAAAGGTCCTATGACGTTTTGGGGTAAAGCTCTCCGTTGCAACGTTATGGGCTCTCAAAAGTAAGCCGAAAAACAAGGAGATTTTGCAGAATTATAGCACTAGAATTGTGGTTTTGACCCAATTGTTTTCGATTATTGAGCATAAGGCAATGGTCGAAATAAGTTCAAACCTAGTGGAAGACCGTGAACCCCTTAAATTTTACAATAATTCGAATCGAACCCCTTAAATTTTACAATAATTCGAATCGAACCCCTTAAATTTTACAATAATTCGAATCGAACCCCTTAAATTTTACAATAATTCGAATCGAACCTCTTAAATTTTACAATAATTCGAATCGAACCCCTTAAATTTTACAATAATTCGAATCGAACCCCTTAAATTTTACAATAATTCGAATCGAACCCCTTATATTTTACAATAATTCGAATCGAACCCCTTAAATTTTACAATAATTCGAATCGAACCCCTTAAATTTTACAATAATTCGAATGAAACCCAATTACATTGTTCTACAAAAATTATTCAAAATGGGCACCATCAACGTTTAAGCAAACTTGCGCGCGTACGCCATGAAGCACGTTAAGGTACACACATTTAAGCCGTCTGTAAAAAAACCTACAACTTCTGACGTTGAAAACTACCCTAATGTTTAGACCAACACAGCAGGGGGGAAATTCGAATTATTGTAAATGTAATGGGTTCAATTCGAATTATTGTAAATGTAATGGGTTCAATTCGAATTATTGTAAATGTAATGGGTTCAATTTGAATTATTGTGAAATTAATGGGTTCGATTCAAATTATTGTAAAATTAATGGGTTCGATTCAAATTATTGTAAAATTAATGGGTTCGATTCGATTTATTGTAAAATTTAAGGGGTTCATTCGAATTATTGTAAAATTTAAAGGGTTCATTCGAATTATTGTAAAACTTAAGGGGTTCATTCGAATTATTGTAAAACTTAAGGGGTTCATTCGAATTATTGTAAAGGTTAAGGGATTGTAAAAGTAATGGGGTTCATTCAAATTATTGTAAAAGTAATGTGTCTAATTCAAATAAAGAATAAAGACTGGTCAGTTACCAGTACATCTGAACGAACAAGTAACCGATATCTGAGCTACTTTCCTTACCTTTAATTACAATCATCAATAAAAACAAAGGGATTAACGCTTTTGCCCGTTTAACACGTTCACGGTCTTCCACTAGGTTTGAACTTATTTCGACCATTGCCTTATGCTCAATAATCGAAAACAATTGGGTCAAAACCACAATACTAGTGCTATAATTCTGCAAAATCTCCTTGTTTTTCGGCCTACTTTTGAGAGCCCATAACGTCGCAACCGAGCGCTTTATCCCAAAACGTCATAGGACCTTTCGGACTCCTTTTGACCCAAGAAACATGCCTGCTAATTTGTGCCAGACTTTCCAGAAACACCCTGTATAGTGCCAACAATAATCAGTTTATGCTTCAAAATATTTAATAACAACAAAAACTTTGTCTTGAAGAGTGCACAGCTACGAAAGGCACTGTAGAGTGAGGACTATAATATGATGTTTATACTAAAAAAAGGTTGGTTTATTTTCATAAGGTGTCACATAATAACTAAAAAACAAGAGTGTTTCCTTGTGGTTTTGTTAACCTGTAAGTGTCTGAGCTGCACATTGTATCGTCGCAGCGGCATAACCAAATATATATTAATACCTATTAATTAAATGAGAGGAATAATTATTATTACTAGCTTTAAACGCCGTGTCATAGATCTGACATTTATCACAGACTATTTTCTCGTCGGCAGTTCTGCGAAATTTTACTCAAAATGAAATTACAACTTTTGTGTAGAATTTATTGGCCCTAAATATCCAAGACAATTTGAGAACGATAATTGAAATTAAAAATTATTAAATACTAAATAACACTAAGAAAATATAAACTTTTCTGATTCATCTGGTTCAAAATTTTATTTGAAGCATAAGCAAAATTGACGAAGTTACAGTGAAATAAGTGCGATGTTAAATAGTCAAAGGTTTGAAGTGAATCTCTTATCAGTCGACGGTGTGAATGACCGATTTGAAAATCTAAAATATTTTCTTAAATCCCTTCTTGCCACATAAATACTCAAACCACAATGAGAAAAATCATTAATATCCAATCCAATAGCAAAACGGTCATATGATTAATCGTGTTCAAGGCTCCTAATTCCTTTAAACCCGTGCCACTAATGTCTCGGCACGAGAAAGATTATTTATAATTTAAAGGTGAAGTTCTACCTAAACCTAAAATTTCTGCATTTAAATTGTGAGAAGTTACATAAAATAATGAAAATTTCAAATTGGAACCATTATAAAACTTAAGAATAATCAACCAATTAAAATTTCTTACTGTACACTACGCGTTAGGCTTCTCTGCGAATGGATGCCAAACCGGGGACTATACTTAATGGACGAGCAGTATAAGCTAACGGATTCATCCAATAGGGAAGACTCCGGTCTGGGGTTATCTTCGTATAAAAACTTTACGTGTATATCCGAGGGGTCGGTCATTCATGAAATCCCGTACGCTACCCGTGAAATCCAACTTAAGAAATCCGAAATCAAGGCTGATTTCGAAATCAAATAAAAAACCCGAAATCAGCAACGAAATCACAAAATCAGTAAAGAAATCACAAAATCAGTAAAGAAATCACAAAATCAATAAAGAAATCACAAAATCAGTAAAGAAATCGCGAAGTCCATTACAAAATTCTCGAAGTCCAAAATCAAAAGAAATCACAAAATCCGACTAAATCACGGGGGAAAATCTCAAAGTCCAACAACATCAAGATAAATATCCCAAAATCGCTCGAAATCACGGGAAAAAAATCAAAAAAAATCGACGAAACCAAGGGAAAAATCGCAAAATCTGTTGAATTTTATCAAATTTGGAAATCCGACTAAATCAAATGAAATCCAAGGAAATCAAACGAAATCCGACGAAATCAAACGAAATCCAGCACACTTTTACAAACACGTCCCCCTCCATTCGTGTGAATCCCAGTAAGAAATTAAGAAATCGTAATTGCTCCGATCTTCTGATGAATGCATGGTTCCATTGGAAATATTAATCACTGGCTTTTTAGTTACCCGCAACTTTGCTTACGTATAATTTAGCTTTAATCTAAATTTTATAAGAAACGGTTAGATTTTATATTATTTAGTAGTATAAAATAGTTCCGTAAACAACGTTTTCCGGTTATCTTCGCTTTAGGGGATAATTTAAAAAAAAGAAAGAATCTTCTGTCCTTCCCCACGGCAAAAGCTACTTCCATACCAAATTTCATTAATGTCGGTTAAGCAGTGTAACCCTGAAAATATAAGAGATAGAGTTCCTTTCACATTAATGATTTTAGTATCAGCGTTACTTTCTCATTAATGATTTTAGTATCATGGATGTGCTCTTTCAAATAAAATGAAAATTGTTAGGTCGTTGTTTTCCTTTAAAGTACTTGGATATTTTATATCGATAAATGATCTGAAAATAGTCCGGAAAAACGGGTATGTTCTATTATGTATTGGGATAATGCAGAGGCAAGCCCCGTGGCCACATTGCTCGCAACTTCTATTTTGCCTGGGAATTCTTTTAATTATTATTTTGTTGCTTTTACACAACGAGTATGAGAAAAACATATTGGGAACAATAGCTGACATCGCCCATCCACGAAGGAAGAATTCATCTTTCTTTTTGAATAATACGCACGCCTTGTCAAAATTCACGTAGATTGTCAATATTCGATTTCTAGTTTTGCTTCCGGATTTTAGTAAAGATAAAAATCATACTTGTTAACGTTTGCATTCTAATTCATAACCCGCGAGTTCATTTGCATTTTCGATTATCTATTAATGAAACATAAGTTTTTAAGATGCGTTACATAAGTTTGTTACTGGTTTCTGAGAGCTTGAAATAGATTGTCGTATGGCGACTGACTGGTGAGGCGCTGTCAAAGTCATAGTACAGTCTAAATAGGAAGATGGACTGCAAAACCTAGTGTAGTCAATTCTCGCGTCGTTCTCGAACTAGTTTTAATTAAGTCTCTAGCATTATGAAGTATAAGTAGTGTCATACTTGTGGAATATATCTCATAAACTTATGATGAAACAAGTTAGGTAAAGGAAGATAATTTAAATCACTTATGGGGAAAGCGTTTAGCTTTGATCAAACTTAGAGCTCGACATTTTCGATCAATTAACCAAAAATTGGTGGATAACCGATTATTTATAAACAAATTTGTGGATTATAATACGATTTAACATGTAAGTTCTGTGGATAATTTTCGGGTATGGATAAAGATAAAATAAAGTGGATAATTGATCGAAAATGCCGAGCTCTAATCAATCTTAAGAATGTTCATATTTTCAAATCAATGCGCAGAAGTTCATACTGTTTATGTTACGTTTTTCTTGAACAATATATCTAAAGCAAAAATCCCTCGTTTATCTGGGTGCACGGCAGTGCACCCGCCAAGTTGTCGTGCACTACCAGCAATCCTTTACCCGAAACATTTCAGCCTCATTTTAACCCCCTCTTAACTCGGTACTGGGGAATAGTACACCACTCATATTTGCACCTCAAGGGCACAGTGTTAATCCTAGGAAGTCCTCCAACTTCCAGCTTTCTAACTCATTTGGTTTCTGTGATAATCCTATGTGAAAATGACACATTATGAGACTGACTGACTGACTGACTGACTGACTGACACATCATCAAAACCTCTAGGGCATTTCCGGTGGTGCTAGAATGATGAAATTTGGCATACTTGTACCACTAAGCATACAAGCAAAGGGAAAAGTCCCAAAAGCGGGAGTTTCCCCCTTTTAGCCCCTGAAATGGGGGTTTAAAATTAGAGTCATCATCTAAACCTCTAGGGCATTTCCGGTGGTGCTAGAATGATGAAATTTGGCATACTTGTACCACTATGCATACAAGCAAAGGGAAAAGTCCCAAAAGCGGGAGTTTCCCCCTTTTAGCCCCTGAAATGGGGGTTTAAAATTAGAGTCATCATCTAAACCTCTAGGGCATTTCCGGTGGTGCTAGAATGATGAAATTTGGCATACTTGTACCACTAAGCATACAAGCAAAGGGAAAAGTCCCAAAAGCGGGAGTTTCCCCCTTTTAGCCCCTGAAATGGGGGTTTAAAATTAGAGTCATCATCTAAACCTCTAGGGCATTTCCGGTGGTGCTAGAATGATGAAATTTGGCATACTTGTACCACTAAGCATACAAGCAAAGGGAAAAGTCCCAAAAGCGGGAGTTTCCCCCTTTTAGCCCCTGAAATGGGGGCTTAAAATTAGAGTCATCATCTAAACCTCTAGGGCACTTCCGGTGTTGCGGGAATGATAAAATTTGGCATACAAGTAGGACTTAGCATACAAAGAAAGGAAAAAGTCCCAAAAGCGGGAATTTTCCCCTGTTAGCCCCTGAAATGGGGGTTTTATAATTTATATCCTCTCGTAATAGGACATTATAATTCAATTTTTTCGTCTTTTAATATTAATATTTTTTACTAATATGATTCTTTCGTATTATTGCAAAATTTATGTTTTTTACATAATGTTTTAGTAATTAAATTTTTTACTCATTTCCTTTTCATTTCGTCTGAAATGGTTCTAAGCGTGTTTTGATTCATTTAGTTTTTACCTCTCCGTGTGACGTAGTCCAGGAGAGGTTCTGTAACGGCCGTGTCTGTCTGTGTGTCTGTGTGTCTGTGTGTGTGTGTGTGTCTGTCTGTCCGTTGTTACACCCACGTGACCGCGTTCGCAGTTTGCGTATCGGAGCAAACGTGTTCGCCATTTCCGAACTGCTTTCACAGTCACGGAAATGGCTCCTCTACTTGAGTTCTCACACCACCAATCTTCTGGTCTTTGTCCATACCACACGGACACTAGTCTATTCTTACTGGCTGCTAATCACCACCATCTTCTGGTCTTCGTCCATTCCACGTGGACACCAGTCTGTACATACTGGCTTCTAATCACCACCATCTTCTGTTCTTTGTCAATCCCACATTGACACCCGTCTGCACTTACACTGCCTTCTAACACCACCATCCACTGGTCTTCCGTCTATTCCACATAGACACCAATCTGTATCATTGGCTTCTACTCCTTATCATCGTTTGGTTTTAGGATATACGCGGCGATCAGCTAGGGTTACGAGAAACGTCTAGCCTCCCTAAGGTAGGATCGCTACCAAAGGTTTTCGCATTTGCGGTTTTTCCTTACTATTATAATGGAAACGAATCGTATATATACCCCAAAATTTGAAGAAAGCGGGAAGAGGGGTACCCTTCACTTTAAACGTCAATATTAGCAAAGTTTGAGAAGATAATAAGTATAACTTTATTTTAAACGATTTAACTATTATTAATGTTAATTATTGAAGATTAAAATAATTAAAAATAATTATATTTATTTAAATATTAAAGATAAACCTCTCGTGCAAAGAGAGAGATTATCATTGCCTCCTATATCTACCAAGGCCCGTGCATGCGATATATTTCCTTCATTGCCTCCTATATCTATCAAGGCCCGTGCATTGTGATATATTTCATTCATTGCATAAACATAAGCGAGATTGTTTTGGGAAAAAAATACTGCTTCCACTAATGCGTTTATACTCCTTGTTACTGTTGTATAGAGTAATCATGATAAAAGCTTAAAAAATTACGAGAGGACAGACCTTTTTTATCCTCATTCAAAAATATTTTTTGGTGCTAAGACTGCTTTAAAAAATCCAAACGGTTAGGCATTGGTAAAAAAGACAAATGATATTTTTCAAATCTTATGAGATAACGCCCACCTAGTTGAAAATTGCCGTTTTTTATCCGCGGGAGCCATTCCTTATGAGAATTTCGATGCTAGTAGGTTGTCAATTAAACTACCGGTATATTATTGTTGTTGGAAATTGGATATTAAGTCAAATTAAGTGGTTGTAAAGAGCCAGCAGGTTTTTGCCACTTCTTTTTGTGAGTATTTGATTTTTATATGTAAAATGGAGGAAGATAATGTTGAGAGTAAGGATGAAATGCGGAAGCGCAAAGCGCGGGAAAGGATGAGGGCAAAAGGTCGACGTTTTCATTGGATACTTAAGGTTATATAATCTTCTCGACACGGAGAGGTAATATTTTGGTTTTCCCGACTTGTTCTTAAATCTATTCTGTTGATTAAAAGTGTTACTTGCCACAATATTGTGTTCTTCGAATAGAAATACGGTTAACAATTATCACAGCCTGAGAAAAAAAAAGAAAGTTGAATGCAAAAAAGTTGAAAAAGGCAAAGCCAAGTAAAACTCTTGGAAAGAACAAATAAAAATCTAAAAGTACAAATGTTTATTTCACTTCATAATCCTACTTCTATAAATCTACAAGAACATGCACGTACAAAAAGGAGTGAAATCTCACCAAAAACATCTCTGTAAAAATATGCCAAGTTGTTTGGCCGTAAAAAGAAGTGAGATCTAAAATACGGCCAAGTTATTATCTCCAGGTGAACCAACATTTTATTCGACTTAAAACTTCTCAAGAATGTTTTTCTGACTTGGCCATTAGCATTCCAAACTTGCATCCTTCTTCTTTGCACCCGTGAAGGTTAATAACGGAAATTACAAGTTTAACCACAAAAGCTTATCAAGAATATTTAACCAATTTGATTTAATATTTTAATTTCGATCCATATCTGGAATTAAACGAATCCTTGATATGCAAATGGCCAAGTCAGAAAAACATTCTTGAGAAGTTTTAAGTCGAATAAAATGTTGGTTCACCTGGAGATAATAACTTGGCCGTATTTTAGATCTCACTTCTTTTTACGGCCAAACAACTTGGCATATTTTTACAGAGATGTTTTTGGTGAGATATAAAACTTCCTAAGCTACATGGCGTTGCCGTAGATAAACTGGAATGAGTTTATGGACATCAAAAATAAAGTCTTAGTGCTCAACCATATCAAATATATGCATGATGTTGTTGTTAGAAACCAACCGTTTTTTAACTTTCAATTTCAATAAAACGATGCCAAATTAGAGCTTACGTAAAACTAAAATGTTACAGAAACTAAACCAAACTGCTCCGATCTAAACCCCTCCCATGTTACAGATATCAAGCATGCAGTTTGCACAAGTCGGTAAAGAATTGCGAATTTGGGTTAAGATCAAAAATTTAAACAAACATATATATATATATATATATATATATATATATATATATATATATATATATATATATATATATATATATATATATATATATATATATATATATATATATATATATATATATGTGTGTGTGTGTGTATGTATGATTTACCAACGGAAGTACTGACCATACAATTATTTTATTTATTGACAACCATTTTTAAAATCGAAACACGCCCTCCTTGTGAGCAAATCAGTTCAGTTTATATTCAATATGAATCGCCATCTTACGTTTTCAATTTTAAACCATCTTTAACAAGAACAAATCGTGTAGGTAATTTTACAATGAACGCGTATCAACATGACGAAGTTTTTTTTGGAAGAGATATATCATATTCTTGTCTTCTAAAATCCAAATATATCCCCCCCTTCAAAAACAAAACAAAAAGCTACGGGTTAACTGAACTATAGAAGCGCGATCAAGAAAAAAAAAAGATTTTGAACTAACGTGTCAGAAACGTTATGAAAAACAATTAGATATCGAGCATAATATAAATACAATTTTTTTCTGCGGTATCTATATCCTAATCAATCTGCTTGTCATGCAATCCAGAGCACTTCTTTAAAAGTTTAAATTAACTACCTTCATAAGATTAAGTCCATAAATAATGTCGGGCATTGAATTGAAACTCATTTGAAATTTTGTTGACGAGAGTATAAGGTCTATATTTATTTTAGATTTCGAAATATCGAAAAAAAAATTAAATTCGTGGGCTTCTTTTTCAAACTTCATTCCTCTTAAAAAATAAGATAATACAAATTAAAAGCCAATACCACATTAAATAGAAAGAATTATTCACAAAGCGCAAAGAGCAGGAGAAAATAAACATGGTTTAAAACACTGCTGTGATTCTAAAAGTTTTCAATTAAATTGGAAACAGTACTTCGTTTCACGTGTCCTGAAACATTTCCATAAAAAGTTGTGTTGGTAATTTACTCTCAGTAAATTACGAGTAATTTACAAATTATATCTCTCAATTACCGACTCAAAGCGTACCGTAATTTTACCACGGAATATTAACGGTAAATTATCGTTTATTATTTTAGTATTTAAGCCTTAGCTTATCAATAACAATCAATTATCGTTTATTATTTTAGTATTTAAGCCTTAGCTTATCAATAACAATCAATTATCGTTTATTATTTTAGTATTTAAGCCTTAACTTACCAATAAACGATAAATAATTTGTTACCAAAGTCTGAATCGGAAGTGTCAATAATTTCGGTAATTTCACGCGACTAATATCGGCATATCACAAAATCAATAGTAAAAAATAAATAAGGGGTTCAGCTATAAAAATGCAGAAAAGTGGAAGCGCTAATTCGAGCTTGATATTGTAGAAAGTACTCTATGGTATTGACAAAATGTTGGCCTCCGACCTTGAGCCTAAACAATCAGCTTAAGGTAAGAGAGGAGAGGAGGGCGTCTAAATCGAGGATCCATTTAAACGTCACTCAAAATGGCGCCAACTAACTTGGGTCAACGCTCAGCTAATGACGCCGAAAGTCTCTCTCATGATATAGAAGGTAACTTCCACTCCCCTCCCACAAATGGCCCCTCCATCTTCATGTTTACCTCGTTTTTTCCCCTCGCAACCATATCAGCCAGTTAGACTTAAAAAAGTGAAATGCTTTTCCCAAATATTTATAAAGACATTATCATTTTCATATCCGTTGACTTTTTTCTCAATTGTAAATTACTTAAAAAAATATACCTATGTAGTTTTTGGGCTATTGCACCGGTATTATGTAAAATCTAAGTACCAGTCGACCTTGAAAATTATAGGATCATACCGCGAATACATCGTCGTTTTTTGTTACAACCGGATTTCCTATTAAATCCGAATTTTGGTTTTAACCTTCAAGGGAAACTGAAGTTGCTTTCATATGACCAATACGGAAATGAAGGAATGCTCAAGAATAATTTGAATGCAAGGTACCTATCATTTGATAGTATTCCTAATTAAAATCAACTTCGGGGTTTTAAAGATACATAAACTAATATAGAAACAACGTATATTCAGCATATGACGTGTGTTTCACTGCATATATATGTGAAACGAATAACACGTATTGGTCTTGCAAAATACTGCATAGGATGAAATGATTTATATAACCTCAAATCAAATTGATTTGATTTTATTTAGTCCCGTTTAGAAATATATTTTTATCAGTTGTATTTCGTTGGTAACGAAACCCCCACAACCAGTTGACCAATTGTCGACCTCACAGAAATATTTGAAGTATAATGTAACCCTGAGTAGCCTTGGCTCTTCACACAATGAAAGGAATCGTGTAATGGACTGTTATTATCCTCGTAAGGTCGTGAAATCGTTGGATTAACTTCATATCCACTGTTTGCCATGCTTCAGGGTTAACACTTGATAACGAGCATAGCTTTTTGAGCTAGTTTTAGGCAAATACACGTGAAATGTGCAGCCCGAAATTAGCCATAGAAGTCTAACCGCTTGTCCTCCATGACCAGAAGACTGACCTGCAGCGTAAGCTTAACAAACTTTGAGACACAAAGCAAAGGACTACTAAATCCTCAAGACTTCAGTATGTATTTCAGTTTATTACAGTACCTACTGGCCATTGCCATAAACTTAAAGAGCTATTTTTAAACGTATATTTCACCAGCCCTTTGTAAATGATAATATTATAATAAGCTTCTGTAGCCTATCTACTTTAACTTTAGTTACAGAATTTTGTTGAGAAACTGATCATATTCTGGTGAAAGGACACGGATATAATAATATTAATCCTGTCAATTCGAATTCGGGAAAAGCCAGCAATATTTTACGCTGTTTCTAACACTGCACTTTGAGCCTACGCCATCGTAACTTCGTTTACACTAAACACCTTGATACCACATTGAACCATTTTGAAAAGGCGAAAATGTTTTTAAAAATAAAAATTGCGTTGAAAATGTAGCGTAAACGCGCCTTATATTAATTATATTATAGTTTCCTTAATTTTAGTTCTGTAATTTAATTTAAACTTTTGAGCTGTAAAGATTGTTTTTGCTTTCAGGACCAATTTTAAACACAATATCTCCAATATCTTTGGAATTTTTTCAAAATGGTACTGCCCCAGAATTATTTTATTATTGTGTAGGCCTTTTCCGAAGAAGGCAATGACATAGCAAACTTTTTCTCCAATTTTTTTATGGAAAAAGTTTTTTCTTTTCCTATTGCTTATAATATTGATAATTCAGACTGGCTGCGGTTAGATTTTTTTTAAGATTATATATTCGAATTTTTTCTTTTTTTTTAACTTGACTCGACCGGCAGCCAGAAATAATTTTTCTCTTGAATTTAGCTAGAGGGTATGGCGGTCGAGAGGCCTGCGCGCAACCATCACGAAGGAATTTGGGATTCAGCCTTGCAAGGTCGTTCCAGCGAAAGTCGTTGTTTTTCCCCGTCTTTTATTTTGCTTCGTAACGTTTCCTCTCCCCCGTCTACGCACGAACTTTCCGGATAAATTATTATTTTCCCCTTTCAAAAACGTCATGCATCATTAGGGGGACGTACCTAAAACTTTTAATCTGTTTTTACGAATATTAATCTCACGCCAAAATTGCTTAATAAATTCACGTGCAATTTACTATTTTTCGACAGATTTATGCAAAAATTTTAAGTTAAGCTTATTATAATAATTTTATAATAAAATATTACTATTGTTCTTTCGAATAGGTTCTTTGACTTTTCTTAAATGTAAAATATATATAAAAATATTTATTTACATTATTATAATAAAACACGCCCAGCTTAATCGATCTCTCTCTCTGTCTGTCTGTCGTCCAGTGACGCTCTAAAACCCTTTGTAGAACGTGACAAGCATAACAGCAATATCTCTAGTAAGGTATAAGAACAATTTGATTTTAATGTGATTGGATTCTGAGATCTACTTCGCAGTAGATTGAAGCTCATACAATTCAAACCCGATTGAAATCAGAATAGCGTGGGAATTAAACTACTCGGGAGTGAAAGGTTAAAATAAAAAAATATCCGTCAATTGATCAGCGAAGTCAGTCACTATATGATAAGAATGACGAATCTTTGTCTTTCTGTTAGTAACACCGTGACTTTGAAAAACATGACACGAAACATTAAGAATAGTTTAGATTATAAAAATTATACAATTTCCTATAGGCTAATTACTAGAAGTTTCAAATCTCAAAATACAATTATTCCTTAAATTTTCCAAAAGAATAGAATATTTGAAAATGTATATTTTCAGTTCACGGCAAATTAAAAATTTCAAAAGGCTTTTTTAAACTAGATCAATGCTGCGGATGATTCCAAAAATATTTCGATAATTAAAAAAAAATATACTTCAAACCTCTGAAGTTGTAATTTGAAAAATCGGGAATTGTTTACTATACTTTCACACACCCAACATTCAGTACAAGCCGCATTAAAATAAACCTTATCGGAATATCCCCCAAAAAAGTCGCTAAATTCAACATAGTTTTTATATAAAGTATTTTACCAGCGCTTCAGTATCTTTACCACTTTCTTCAAATCCAGACTATACGAAAATGTAAGCCCTTGGCAATTACTGGTTGGTTTGAACCGAACGTCATGAACAGTTTGGCAAGCAATGAACCTTATCGTGTTCTTAGAGAGCGTCTTATTTTAATAGACAGTCCCGCAACCCCTCTTTTACTGATGGCCTCAAAGTGCAGTATTGCATTGTTGCCAGGGGAACAGTATCCACCCTCGTAATATCGAGTTATGATCAAGAGCAGTTTGAAACTTTATTTTTGAAGTAAAAACCTTCATACTTGATTTTCAGGTTCTCATATTCATAAGGAAAACCGAATCATAATCATTTGAAATTTAAGTTAAAAATTTCAATTAATTTTTTTTTGAATTGATTGATCGATCAATTTGACCGTAAGTTGACTCAGTAAGACGATAAGTATCTTAATTACAATAAGTATGAAACCTATTGAAAAACTTTAAGGGACGAGTGTTTCTGACTACTGAGATACCATTTTTATAGCAAAACCAACTTGTTATATAAACTTTAGTAACTAAAGTGAACGTCGGTGAGTCAGAACCAATTAGTGTAAACTTGCCCATCCTTTTAAGGGGAAAGTATTCAAAATAATACTAATAATTTATCTCTTTCAAATTACATACCCCCTTTATAACATGGAAATCTACTTTGCTTAATTGATTTAACATTGCCGCAAAGGGATACGTCATTCTTAAGGTATTTTTTCAACTTGCTAAGGCTTCCACTCGGTAAAACCTTGTAATTTATAGATAGTGAAGCTATTCTGTTCAGGGAATTTACAAGTTGATAATACAGTTACGCAAATTACAATTTTTTTTAACAAATTAACATTTAACGTAGCTGAAGTGTTTTTCCCTTGCTTAAAACATGGTAATCTCTATATATAACAAGTTGGGATGATCAAAATGGTACCTCTCCTAGGCTAGTGGAATATTATGTCCCCATTTATTTTCCCTAAATATGCGTCTTTTATTGCTATTTAATCATAAGCTAATGCCGTTAAAATTATCATTTTGAAAGATCCCTACTTAAAAAAGCAGGGAGTATGGACATAGGAATAGAAGCTATAGCCCGACAGGATTTTTAACTGTGTGAAATATTTGAGGTTATGTTCCTAGGTTCGAGTAATATAAATTTTAATTTCGTTGCGAAATTAACAATGGCCTCACACCGAACCCTTATACCCATTTTCGTGATTCTCTGGAAACTAGGGTATATAATGAGGACAATTCTGAATAGGTACCTATGTAGGATGGACAAAGACGAAGAGCAGTGGATGATAAGTAGAGATTGTTGTCTATGTGTAATGAACGATCAATTAGGTAGATGGTAGTGACCAATGAAACTGTGGATTGGACTCAAGTGGAAGAGCTTACGTAGAGAAGTATGATTTTAGAAATTTCTCTGAACTTTGATAGTGGTCTACAAAATGGCGAACACCGTTGCTCCTATTTTAAATTGCGAGCACAGTCCACTGGGGTGTAGCAACAGACAGACGCGTCGGGAACAACGAGGAACAGTGTCTCTCAGTCGATGAAACTATTACAACTGATGTTGAAATTCGGTTATGGTACTTTCGTATAGAGAAAAGGCAGTAGCTTTTCAATATATAAAAATATTTGCCTGAATTCTTAGTGAAAAGAATCCAACAAAGGTGTTTTTTATCGAAAGAAAAGTATTATTTCAGAGCTAGAAACTGATATACTAAACTGCAGATGGACCGATGATACTTATACATATAACATTATTGGATACAGAGAATGCAAATTTAACTACTGTTGGAAAAGCTTAAGTTGCCTTTGTTAACTTATTGTTAATTTTATGACCTGAAATTACCCGCTAATTAAACCAAAGCTTTTTCTCCGTATCGAAATATCCAAACAAAATATCCAACGGAGAAATTGCTTACAATAAATTTCACTACTAGAAAAAGAAGTGAACTGAAACGCTCCAATTACAATTGACGAGGTCGATTTTTACCTACCCATCAATTTTGGCATCAACAATAACATTTTAAGCTATCAAGTTAATCTATAGTATGGTGTATTTTAAGAATTGCTACACAATGGTAGCGTCGTAACAAAATTCCTGTGCCTTAAAGACATGAAAACCAGCTCGAAATAGGAAATATTTAGGTAATAACAGACGGCATTATGAAAACGATCATAAATGGTCAATATTTGATGTCGATTTCCCCCACAAATCCCAATTTGTCTCCAACATTGAACTTGAAATCTCAGTATTAAAGCCTCCCGGCTAACGTTACTTATGATTAGATATTACGTCGACTTTTGGAACCGTCATTGTCCCTCTAACACAATGATAACATCGCGTCCCAATAGCCGGTTCAATGAACCCCCAGTTCAATGAAAGGCCACTCCATACGTATTAGGTAACATAAAACTGTGATGGATATACGTAAGAGTAACCAACTCTAGGAGTATCACGGGGGTTCGCAATAAATAAAACAGAATTAAACATGTTAAATAGGGTGACACGCTTTTGACGAAGGTCTTTAGTCTGAAACTAATTTATTTATACTCTAAAGTGGTACTTTGTAAAACCTTTGGAACTTAACTACACTTGATGGATTTCAAAATGATACAAGAATCAGACTAATCGCATATCTAACCTAAGGAAGAGTTGTAATTTATTTTCCATACGGTGGTAAAATACACTGGGAAAATATTCTTAGAAGTAATGGAAAGTATTTTTTTTTTTTGAGAATGAAACGGGCCTGTGCTTTGACCTCATGGGATTGTAATTCTTGGATTGACATTTGATTCAATTCAAAACTTCCACAAGCATTTGATCAAAATTATAGAAACTTACAATTATATGTACACAAGAAACCGATTATGAAAAGTAAAACGTTTTCTTCGTTTTTGGATTGAAGTATCAAACTATTTATAGCGGGCTTACATTTTTTAGTTTATGTGTAATCCTCTTAGTAGGCATTGGCATGCAACTCTAAATATTTAAATTCTTAGGCGAAATAACTCTCTAAATCCCAAAAAGAATTCATTTTCGTGTATTTTACAATTGTATTGACTATGTAAAGAGTCAATATCACCTAAGGTTACCAGAAGCTTTAATTCAAGAAAAAACACTACTTCTGTTCGGTGTAAACCAAGGTTAACAATTCAACATCATTAATACCTACCAACATTGGCAGCAGAATTTTGCACAATGACACATGCCTGTTTTATTCTTCCAATGATAAACAATGCATTTTAAAGTATCGGAAACTAGGCCTATACCCGCAAGCCTTCGAAAATATTACCTGGAAATTAAGGTCCGTTTTATTTCAGCCCTCTTAGAAATAGAAAACGGGGCTAGCCAAATAGAAAGTACCAATTTCAAAAATATGCGGAATAGAGTTTGAACTTTAGAAGGTTTCGGGAGACTTCTTTCTTTCTACGAAATTTTATCAAATAGCTGGCGTCACGGACGGCTATTTGATATTGAAACCCGCCTCAAGTATACGCAGTTTATCCAATTGAAAATAAGCGTATTTAGGGGATTTTCTTCTCATGAACTTTCATCGTGACATTCGGCACGGAGTTTAAAAATTCATTTCTCTTGGTTCGAGATTGTTTTCAACAGTTCTTTGAAAACCTAGAAATAATTGAAATTCCATTTAAAACATGTTTTTCTAAGGTTATATAATTGAGTTATCGAGTATATAGAAGACATTTAAACAGCAACGTGATATTTTTTCCTTCCTAATGACTAAATGGAGAACAGTCCTTAAACTAACTGTGGTGGGTGAATTATCTGTTTTCATAATATGCAAGCACACATCGCGTCTTCAAATAAATCATATGTATTTGAAATGAATTACGAATTACAACGAAAATCATCCTTAGCCGGGGTCGAAGGCAGAGAGGGTATTGACGTTGTTACCCGAGTCAATTCTATCAGCTTTACACGCTGTAGGCAACAGTTTAAAATATATGAAGTTGCAAATATCAGAAATATCTTTTAACATAACGAAGTAACAATGCTGATAATTGAAAAGAAATGTATGTTGCTCGCATTTTTAGCCGTCTTTTTTGCATGTTTGCGTATTTTGGATTAACTAAAACTTTATTACCGGTATTTTTCGCAATTGGTATAATAAAGTAAAACAATTCTATTGCTATTTTGACCCATGGATACATAATAAAGTTATTATTATTCATGTTTGACCGTAATCCTCGGTTTGGAGTTATACATTAAAAAGAATCCCAATAAATTTAATCTTGCTAGACAGATTTTTTATACATTGTTTTCAACGTTAAGCCCATTTGGCTGTTTCTGTTGAGAATTTGTTTTAAGTAATAAGATCAAATTAATTTGTGTAAACCCTACTTCAGTCGTGGCTTCGTGGAAGAACATCGGACTAGCATCCGTGAGACTCGGGATCGAATCCCTGCAAAGGAAAGAATGATTCGAGATTATTATATTCATGTTTTCTAGTGTATTTCTAAACTCCAAGACAGATTAAAATTAAGTATTAGTTAAAAGTATACAATTATAGTTAATGTAAGACGTTGACTAACAGCTAGGTTAGGTTAAGGGTATATACACAGTTTTATAATGCCAATTGTTCTTCATTATTTTCTATAAGGATAGATGTAGTTTCAAACATTTAATTCCATATTCAATCTCTTTTATCAGGGATCCGCACCATGACTGACTTTAATTGAAAATTCAGTATTGAAATTTTATACTCACATGGTCTGCAACGTTTAATTTTAGGCTTAAGCATGTATGTTTCTTAAAATAAAAAAAGGATTTTTAATTCTGCCTTCAAAAAATACATCCTTTAACTAAATGAAAAGCTTTAATGTCAATTTTATGAAAATGAACCCTCACACAAAAATGGGCGGTATGCAATCTAATGGTATTCAGCATATTAGAACATTCGGTTCAATGGGATTTGGTCCGATGGTACGTACCGTCCAATGGGAGCATTAGTTTTTGTCGATGTTTGTTTTTTTACCACTAATTCATTTATTCATGGCCCATGTAAAAACAAGGGAAATTCTCTTTTCATAGCCTATATAAAAACATGGGAAGATCTAATGAACGTTTTTAAACCATTGTGCATGTAAAATTTCCCAGTATTGTTTAAAGATGGGCCGCAGGTGGGCGGGGGAATAACACTACATACGCACGGGTCGCAAAATAATCAACTGCTTTGCTGATCCTTTTAAGAATAAAGAAATAGTAAGTTTTTTCAAAGTGGGAAATTATGCTACAGTCAGAATACAGTAAATAGACGGATATGTGTTTGACTTATTGGGATGAAGTGTTATTTATTTTTGATAGTTCAAATTTTATTCTGTAACTTTTGTCTCCGTTTTGTAACTTGCATTGCAATTTGGGTGATACTTAATAAGGCTGCGCAAAACCATCCCGTTGTCAAAATGTAAAACAGTAATTTCAGATCTTCCAGTTTAATATCGTTAAATTGATCACTCGTTTCGATTTTCGAATTAGTGACATTTTTCAAAAATACCCTTATGAGGTCATCGTACTGCCATTTCTGAATCAGTCCTGAATACATAAAAACATCCAGCCTGAAAAAAAAAACATTAAATCATGGAAACTATTTAGGGATGGCAAAATTGGGCACTTGTCGATACCATAATCGCGTCATGTGCAAGTGGAGAATGTGATTATTACATGATAAAAATTTGTCTGTACCATTTGTTGATCTGATCTTTGCAAGCAAACGATTTATGAAATGCGATCGAATTTTGATCGACGAACAAAGTCTCACGAACGAAGTGAAAGGCGTTTTGTGGCAATCCCATGTCAAAGATCGTTAATTCCAATTCAGATTTAGCATAAATGTAAGCGAAATTTTCTCGTAAAACCCGTTGCAAGCCTTCAACGTGCGTTTTTGGTAATTCATAATTAGCTTTTTTAGACGAATTCGCTAATAATATCAAATAATCGATGTCAGATGTCTATAAAATCAAAAATAAAGTCGGGATCAATAAAAAATCTTCCTAATTTGTAGAATATGTTTTAATGTACCATGATATCACGTTGTAATGCGCTTTCTGATCTGGAACTGACAACTAGACCATCTGATATTATTAACTGTTCCACTTGTTTGAAGGTGTCAATTGGTAAAGTAATTGGAGTTAAACTGGCAGCGGAAGTCAAATAACACCCGTAAAGTCCCTCTAACGTTCCAAAAAGTACTATCGTTGAAGCGAGAACGACCATACTCATAGTCGATTGAATATTGTCATTTTTAATACCTTTGGAACTCAAGACATTTTCATGGCAATTGTCAATGTAATGTTTATCTATAAAGTCATTCTTACCTTGACGTAATACTATTTCTACCATATTCCAAAAGCAGTGTTTTTCCTTCCACGATAAAGTTACAAGTTTTACGATTGAAATGATTGCAACCAATAAACAGACGTTCAATATCCAGACCTTAACAGTGACGTAAATTCATCACAAACTTTGAACTGTACTAATAAAATTCAAATCACACGTGGTAAGATTTCATTCGCGTTACTAAGAATATGGGGCCAATCGAACAGATAGCAAAACTTAATGAATACCCTCTGAAAATGGAGGGTTATTTAAAAAATATAAAAAGGTCAGTCAAATAGGGTTAATGTATCGCCAAATAGTCCAACTTGAACGCACACTCGAAGTTCTTCAGGTTTTGATTTTAATCATACTTTCCCCTCGGATTTCGTCTTTTGTTAACCCACCCTTTGACGAAGTGCATTTTATATGCTTGCGGATAAATAAGAGCACACCAAAGGATAAAGCATCATAAGACCAAGGAGTACTACATCAGGGCCACACCACACTACTTCCCTTAAGGAGACCTAACTTAGCTTTTGAAAGCGCTTAGCTATACTTTCCAAGACAATTGTTGTTGGTCAAAGCCAAACTTGGTCTCTGATTCACCAAAAAAATCCGTCTGCTCTAAAGGTTTCTTTTGAGGCACTGAATCCCTTTAAAAAATTAAAATCCCAGTTCCCAACATTCTTCCTTGTGTTTTTCTATTTTAAAGGTACAAATTGTTAACATGTTACTCGTAATTAAATTGTATTTCGTTCCTAATTAAATTTTACGTGATTTTAAACATATATAAGAGGTTATTATTAGAAGCCTTCTCCGAGTTCTTCACTTAAGCCTTGGTAAGTGTATTTTTATTTATTGACGGCGACGCACGCGGCACAAGTGTTAAAATAACGAAATTAGATATAATTTTTAGCAAATATGGTTGCTACAAGACACTGTTTTACCCTGGTTGTCATAATGACCCTCGCCACAATACCTTATTAATTTCCAATGCTTTCTTCTTCACGAGAACTAGGCCCTACACGAGGTGACCGTAATTTCAAAAACAGATTTGTTTTGTCGTCTGCTTATATTGTCAAAAATTATTTTAATACTATTGGCTTAAGAGTGGCGCGCAGTGAGCCAATCGTATTGTCTCGCATTGTAGCTAGGGGAAATGGCTAAGTTAGGACTCCTTAGGGGATGGGGTGGGGTGTGGTGTGGGCCCAATACAGTACTCCTTGATAAGACTAGCCACAATCTTAGTAACACGAAAGAATTCATCCTGGTGTTTACTTGAATTTGAAAAGGGTCAATTAGAAACAAATAGTTGGTGACTCTAAGTAAAGTGGGCGCTCTGGTAACGAAAGTCACATCATCCTGGTAATAAGGATATGAGAAATCTAGGAATGCTGCGCGGTTTGTATTTGGTGTTATGGTAGAGATACCCAAGTCTGCTTCCTAAAAAATTAACTCAAGTTAATCCCGGCTAATTTTGTTTTTATGCTATGTATACCTTTCGGGCGACCATACCAACAAGACCGCTGCAGTGGTTAGTACGTGTATTACACACTCCCCATAGCCCATCATGAGAAGTTACAACGTCAAAACTAAATAGCATTTAATTTGTATTCAGTGATCCTCGAAAATTAAAATAAGTGTAAAGTTCAAATGAATAAAATAATAAATAAATGATACTTAAACTTAAGTATTTGAGACAGATATTCCACAATTTTGAAGTCCCTCCCTTGAAATTTAGAATTAACGTCATGATTCGTTGGAAATTGGAAGGATATGTGCTATTTTCATCCATTACGTGATTTAAAACATAATAAATATTTAAAATTAATACAAATATAACATAAATTTAAGGTACTTACGTCGATGGCGGCTACAGTAAAAGTCTGATTTTCACACATTTGCGCTTTATAAAATCACTCTCAATTGTAAACAGGTTTGCAAAATTTTTCTAATTCACAACTAAGCCCATACATAATGTGATATATTATTAGTTTAATTTCTTCTTAATTTGGGAAATGACACTGAGGTTGATGTGATGATTATGCGCGTTACACATTTTTCGAAAGGCAATCGCGGAAGTTAAAATTGAAAACTAAATATATGGGGTTTTATAAAATTCGTTGATAAGCAAGTAATTGAAACTCAGTATTTTCGATAGAATTTAGTACGATTTAACAATTGTTCCTTCAAAATCTGAAACAAATATGCTTGAAAATTGAAGTGTTTTAAAACAAATTGATGGGCTTACGTCAATAGCATACGATTAGAGCTCAGAAATATAGAATGAAACTGGGGAAAAGGGCCGGCATCTGTTTAAAAATACAATGTAATAACGAGTACAATAGGCTTTGTTGATTGCATGACATTTCTTATCAATCGATACATTTTCATTTCTCTAAATGTACACTACATTATATAATGAATTCTGGGGGCGTATTTTAATATCTTACACGGTCATGTACATATATACAGTTTTAATAAAAACAAAATATTGGTTTTCTGATTTACCATAAACTCATTTTTGATATTACTGGCAGTTTTTCATTCTTTCATCACCCAAATCTTTAAAGTCAATTCACTATGTATGTGATTAATTAAATTTTTCCAGCACCTTCCTTGTTTTACGAACAAAAGCTTATTGTTTTTGTCGACATTAAAATTTCGGTGCTTTCAACCGCACGTGCCGAAAAGAGTGGTATAATTAAATGTTCAGTTTTTACCCTGAAAACACTGTGAAAAAACCTAAGGAACTTATTTCGCAAGGAAGCTTTTTAAAATTTCTGGGCGCGAATTTTTTAAAAAATTCCATGGTGAGTATACCTAAACCTACCACCATAAGTTTATAAGATATGTTCCATAAGTATGTCACTACCTATACTTCGTAATGCTAGTGGCTTAATGAGAGCTAGTTCAAGAACGACGTGAGAATTGACTACACTCGGTTTTGCAGTCCATCCTCCTATTTAGTCTATACTAAGCCTTTGACAGCGCCTCACCAGGCGTCGCTTTACGAGAATCTATGACATTTCGCCTACGTCACTTCATGACAAACTCTCATTAACCAGTGACACACTTATGGAACATATCTTATAAACTTATGCTACCACAAAACAAGTTTCAGTTTCTTTGGTAAGTCCTGGGATTAGGGCAGGGCGTTGACCATCAGACAGTCTGACACGATTTTTCCTTTGAAAGACACATAAATAGTGCCCATCGAGAAGATACAATCAAGGAATTTTTTGGCATTTTCAGGTGTGTTTTTGTGGAATTTTTCTCGTTTGGGACACGACTACAGCTAGTTTAAGAAAATGCGAGAGTTCTTCGGTATTATCGTGAGAATAGAATTTTACCCCACGTTAAAATTTGGAGAACTAGTATGGCTACTGCGGAACCATATCCCACAATTAGCAAACCGCAAAGTACTAATTGGAGATCGTCCATTACGATGTAATTGCGTGAATCACTTCCTTTAATTTCCGTATAATTGCTATTTTTTGAAAGCATTCGAGCGTCGTCGGTTTTCCATTTCAAAATAAGCCCTGAGCAAGTTAAAACGTTCAACCTGAAAACGAGAATTAATATGTTTTCAACTGAAACAAGTTAGGCCTAGCTGAAAGGTAAATTCTACGCTGCATTCTTTCATTTGTATTCAAAAGGGGATACAAGATAATGAACATTTCACAAACTGCATTAGCTACTAGTAGCCAAGAGACCCAACGCGTAGGGACCAGCATAAAAGCTAATTTGCTGCTCTATCTTCTTTATTATTTAAAATGTATGCATCTAAACAATTTGAATTATATTCATCAGTTTATATTCTCTTTCAAATATAAAACAAAAATAAGCCTGGCATTTTCAATTAACTTTCAAACGTACCATTTGTTGACGTCATCTTTACAAGGAAACGTTTTACGAAATGCGACCGAATTATGATCAAGATGCAAATTCTCATTGGCGAAGTGAAACGCTTCAATTGGCCATCCCATGTGTAACAGTTTTGATTTCACAGCCGATTTGGTTTGAATATAAGCGTAATTTCCAAGTAGAACGAGATTCAAGGCTTGTTTTTGCGTTTTTGGTAAGTTAAACCCACTTTTATTCGACGACTTCGCGAATATTTTGAAATACTCGAAGTCAGAAGTCTAAAATATCCATGAGGTTAGTAAAGACGACTGAAGAAGTGATATCTAGTTTATTAGGGAGAAGTTGTAAGTTCGCCACATTTCCAGCTTTATCTTTAGTCCAAACGTAGGTCCGGAGTAAATCCCCGACTCTAAATTACAACCAGCATATCATTGGTTCTTGAAAACTCACGTCAGCGCGACGCGAATGACGAAAATTACGTATTTTCCGACTGAGGAGAGGCGAAATAGCCCGGCCTTCTTAGAGCGTGGCATTGTCAATCAATTATCCACTTTATTTTATCTTTATCCATACTTGAAAATTATCCACAGAACTTACATGTTAAATCGTATTATAATCCACAAATTTGTTTATAAATAATCGGTTATCCACCAATTTGTGGACAATTGATCGAAAATGCCGAGCTCTAGGCCTGTTTTTACGTCCCCCTCTTGTATTTTAAAAGGGGAACTCGGGCTTGGCGCGCGACTACTAAGGCATCTTATACCTTCTCCCTAATAAACTAGATATCACTTCTTTCACGACTATAAAGTTAAATTCTATATCGTACCATAACAGCTTTTTGAAAAGAGTTTCCATCTAGCGAACTGATGACGTAACCTTGTGACTGAATTAACTGTCTCATTTGTTCAAATGTGTCAATTGGCAAAGTGACGGGAGCCAAACTAGTAGCCGAAGTCAAATAACATTCGTACAATTTTTCCACCGTGCCAAAAAGCAAAATGGCTATCGTGAAAACGACTACACTCGTGTATTTCCTTTGAATTTTTGTATATTCAATACCTGGGCATAATTTTAACAGCTTGGTAAGAATTATACGAGGGGTGCTCGGAAAAACTGGATTATCGTATCGCTTCGAATAATATTATTACTAAAATTGCAGTCCAAAAATTTAAGAAGCAAACGCCATCCTCACCTTGACGGAATGTTATTTTAACTATATTCCATAACATTTGATTTTCCATTAACGACCAAGATACAAGTTTCGCGACGAAAATAATTGTTGCCAAGAAGAATAAACTTAAAATCCAAGCCTGAAATGAAAATAAGCAAATAATCTCAGCATTTGGAATTAACCGGTTTCGTAGATATAGACTGCGTTCAGTAACGCTCAACGGAGCCTCCGTTGAATATGCATTCGCCACTGAACGAATTTCGGAACTTCCGGTTTGACGTCACGATTGTAAGCGAAGAGGCATCGAAGTCATCGGCTATTGATTGACTGAATTATGAAATTTTTCCGATTATATCTATAAAGCTTAAAAATTTATTGGCTTTTCAAGCTTAAGCATTGGCTAAGTTACTGGTCAGCGTTTTCTCTTATTTCGGTTAGCAGGCTCTCGCATATCCATTTCCATGAACTGTAAGCAGACGACGTGAGGCAAATTTTGCAAAAACCGTTCAGTAGCCTAATGACGTCACGTATATCAACGGTGCTCAACGCGTTTGATCTCCGTTGAGCGTTACTGAGCGCACTCCTAGTAATTATACCTGAATTTGTAATGGTTCTGTCAGGAAAATATTCTTGTTTGCTTTGAAAACATGGGGAGCTCTGGTAACGAATGTCACTACGTCTTGACGGTACGGATATGAAAAGTCAGCGAATACTGCTCGATCCGCAGTTCGAGATAATGTCGAAATGGCCATATCCGCATTCTAAATTTAGGTTACAGAGGAAGTTACTAAATATAAAGTACCTCTTTCAACGTCATACTTGATGGGTTATCATTCCAACGAGTCCTGTGCAATGATTAGTGTGGACATTACACGTTCCCCAAAGACCATCTGGCGGAGTTACAATTTCAAAACTATAATTACGTACAATATAATCATTATTTAACAGTTCATAATTAAAATAGATGTGAAACAGTAATCTGCCGTCCGTAAGTTACCGGTAATATTGTAAAAAATAGCTCAAAACTATGTAACCCATGGTAATTTACCCAGTTTAATACAGTAGTAAATTACGAATCAATTTTTTCAATGACTTTCGTATCAAAACCTACACGTGAAACCTTAAATAACAATAAACATGACCCTATAATTATTGGACTACACCGGGGCCATGCGAAACAAAATCAATAAGACTGCTGCGTTGTCCAGCTTTCACAAAGGATACGTTTTCGAATCAATTGAACATCATACTTATGAGAGGTTTACATAACTTTTCCCAAAAATTTTAATCGGTAATTTACACGGTTTATTACATCTTACTTGAAAAACAGTCTTTTCGATAGAAATTCTAATATATTAAAGTCTCTCCCAGCATATTCAGTTATATGATTGTTTTTCCGAAACCTGAACGCGATGTGCTTTGGAAATAAAAGGTGATTAATTATTATAGTAAATTGAAACCACTGAAAGATCTTACGTCAATCGCTGCTACTGTTAAAGTCTGGTTTTCACTCATTTTCATTTAACCTAATTGTCCACCTTTAGAATTTTGTCCTCGATTTTGTAGGAACATTATTCTGAATAAAAACAACAGTAAGGGCCAACATCATTTACATTACAACTCGCTATAAGCATTCTAAGTGCACAGGGTTATTTTACTTACTACCACTTAAACCATACGAACATACTGTTTGGTTATTTAATAGTTATTGTTACGCTAGAAGTATTTTATTTCGCAATTTTCTGTTATTTTAACCAGTTTTGGGCTGGAGTAAATTGCCTTTTATAGGATAAAAATATCGGATCGACGTTAAAATAGGTTAAAGGGAGAATGAAATGATTAGCAAGTCGTTTTCCAACCGCTTTAGATTGATGAATAAACTGCAAAATGGGATGTTAAATTTGCATAATATTCTAACTTGGAAAGTTTTTAATGAATTGCACCAAAAGGTACTTAACCATCTGATATAACGTGTTTTTATTATCTAACTAATTTGGTTAGAGTTCCCTGTGACGTTTATTGGCCTATACAAATCAGCACCAGACTAATTAGCACGTCGAGTTTGATACAAAATGGTAAATTTTTGGATAAATATTTGTTAAAGATCTTTGTATTATTTTATAAACCTAAATCGATATAACAATGGTTTTTCGACCCTGTCATTCACACTTTATCTTCTCAAATACCGTGACTGCAGTGTAAATAGCAAGCACATTGGAAACATATTTAAGCTCTTTAGATTTTATCATTAAGTTCCGCTTTTTTCCAGCTTTCTTGACACGATATGTTTTCAGCCTTAAAGAATACAGCGAAAAATATCTATCGATTCAACTGTAATTTTCCTTAAACGGAGGACGAAAATGAAAATAAAAGTATTTTTTTATCAATTTTTGTAGTAATTATTAGAAATCTACATTGTGAAACATTCAGGAAATATCACGGAATGATTTTGAAATTCAAATTTGTTTGAGATTTCATGGATAATTTTAATACAGCACCTTCAACTAATAGCGTAACGTTCTGTCATTTTGTTAAAACAAATACCTTTATCTAGCGCCATGACTGTCACAAGGTGCACAAATTTTATTTGATCTCTACCTTAATTGAAGCATGCCACGAGAATTTTGTTAACAAAAAGGAAGGCGTTACGTTATAAGAAGTGCTAATTTCTAACTACCTTACGAATTCTCAAACTAATTTGAATTTTACAATCACTCGAAGGAATTTCCTGGATGTTTCACTATGGTCTTATAATTAGTAGAAAAATCGATAAAAATCACTTGATTTTTAATTTTCACCTTCCCTTTAATACCGATTGTTCCACGCGATAAAAATCTTGATCAGAATAAATTCATAATCATGATGCATGTTTTTAACGAATTCAGTTAGAAATTGAATGTCAACCTAGAACAAAATAGGAATGGTGGGACTTCGAAGTCCGAAATTACGAAAATATATAACATTTTAGACCAACTGGTGTAAAGTGCAATAAAAATGGGAAGCCTTCACATGAGCAGTTCCCTTATGAGCGGATTTCATAATAAAATAACCTTTCTCGAATTATAATATGCCTTTTCCAAAAAATTACTGTTTACAATTATCTACTTCCGAAATAAAATAACCTTTTTCGCATTTTAATATGCCCTTTCCAAATTATTGTAAACTGATAACAGCCTGAAGAATAGTACAATACTTAAATGTACTTTTAAAAAAAAATCATAAACACGATCCGTTAGTAGGTCACAATACTGATTAAATGATCACAGAAAAAGGAAGTTTTTGAAACCAACGAATACAACTGTATTGTTAAGAAATGCTCGAAACTCAAAACAAACACTGCTATTTCCCAAAACAGCAGCCGCTATTTCTAAAACAGCAGTTTTGAAAAACTCCGCTGATTTTTGGAATCGCGGTTGCTATTTCGAGAACTGCTCTAAAGGGAACTGCTCATATGAGGTACACCCATAAAAATAACAGAGAAAGTATGGAGAATGTTTAATGCTATAGTTTCAGTATAGTAAAGGGACTTGGCTGTGCTTTTTACCACGGTTTACAAATAATTTTGAATACCATTTGCTTTGAAAATCCCCAGGTTTTGTAGATAAGTTACTGAAGAGAAATAAATAAATGTTAACAACAGTTTCAGAGTTTCAGGAAAGACATTACTTTTCCCTGATCTATCCCGAAGTTTAATAACGAAACCGAACTCCCCGTTTTTCATGTTTGAATGAGCTCTTCTCTACCTTGAAGGGAACCATATGCTCATATTTGCCTTTGACGTACACGAAACGATCGATGTGTTTCGAAGCGAGACAAAGGTCCAAAGAACATTGTATCTCTCAACGTTGTTTTTATTTACTTTGTACTGTGTGAGGTATAACCAACCATTTCAACGGTAGAAAGGGGTAGGAAAACAATAAGGGAAAATATCACAAATGCTTTCCATCGAAAATAATTTTTCTAACATTTTGAAATTACATATATGATATATTACTCATTATATATCTATACAGTATATTGATGATGTATTACGAAACATGTCAACTAAATATCTACACGTGGAGTTGTAGAACTGGCTTTCCTTGTCAAATGAGTATTTTAGACTGTGAGGTAAGTTCGGTTGCAATTTTCCTTTAATTAATACGCCACAGTATATACAGAATTTTCATGCAATATTTTACCAAACTAGATTATATTTTTAACGATGTATCATGTATCCGCGTAATTACATATACAGCTGGATATTTTCTCTTGAAAGTTAAAAAGGATAATTTATACGCTTTGCATTTAATATTAAGTATGAATGCACCAACATGGCTACAGCCGATAATATCGGTCATTTGTGACAGAGAATATAGACTGATTAAATAGTATTATTTTCCGTGAAAATAGTTGGCAAGGGCTCAATAACCATTTAAATTGGAGTATTATTTACTTTATTGATCTCATTACATATCTTTCATTGCATGTAGTTTAAGTGACGATGATATCACGGAGAGGTATTACACTGAACGTGTCTGTCACCGCGTTCGCAGTTAGAAAATCAGAGCAAACGTATTCGCAATAAACGTTCGCAGAAAGCAATATTAACTTCTACTCCATTATCATCGTTAGGGTGAAGATGTACGCGGCGATCGGCTAGGGCTAAAAGAAACATCTAGCCTCCCAACAGGGCTTCTACAAAGGTTTAGGCAATTGCGGCTTTTCTTATCATTTACTATGAATCAATCGCCTTACATAGTCTAAATTCACAATAATTGTTGTAAAAGGTGTTCACAAAAAGAACACAAACGTTAACTATAGCCCTGTTTAAAATAATTTTAGGAATAACGTTTCTTAAAACGACTAAACTAGATTTAAGGTCAATTACTGACGATTAAAAAAATTAATCTCAATTGAATCTATTAAATTAAAAGCAGTTTATAAAGGAGAGACTGCACATTCAACTTCTTGTTTTGATCATAGCTTGTGAATGGGATGCTCAATACGGAATGCAAAATAATTTCATTATATGTTAAAAAAAATATAATTTTGTAAACATTTTTGGTGGAATTGTAATATATATTCATATGAAATGACACTCTTGCCGGAATAAGTAAAGAACGAGGCATTGAGAAAAGTCCTTCCACTGTTAGATTTCAAATACTAAATTTTTAATTATTATAGACAATATTTTCAAAAAAGTGGCAACTAATTAGTTAAAAACCATTCATTTTCAACAGAAACCCGCCATTGGACTCGCAAATTGAATATATTTTAGATAATTAATTTTTTTTTCTCGGTGGAATTTTATTCTGTCCAATACCCTTGTGCTTGACACATTCTTTTTATTGTAATATCTCCCTTTCTCAATAGTAAGGGTGTTTTTTGTATATATCGGCTTGTAATGAAGCTTTTATTGACTGATACCGATATCATCAGAAGTTCATAACTCTCATGATATTATAAAATAGTTCTATATATGGTTGCACACCTCAAATTAAGTTAAAAAGTTTCTGTCGATAACAAAGTTATCTCTTTTAACTACTAAACAATTGTTCTTCAGTATTATTTAAGCGAAGCGACTTTTTTATTCGCATCTGTGCGTAACGTAAATTACATTTTTCTATTGAAATATTCAGTAAATGAATCTCATAGAATTTGTTTTCATTTCACAATGAATGGTAAAAACCAGCGGTCTCCAAACATTTAGCCTAGGGACTACACTGGCTCCTCCACCGATTTCCATCATGCCAACATATTGTAGTTTTGATCTAAGCAAAAATTTTCGTGGTCGGCTTGATCACAAATTAAATTTATGGGTTTTGATAGTATTGCCAAATTGCGGCATGTGGCCCTTGTTGTGGGATATTTAAGCATATTCGAATTTTTTGAAGTATTTTGAGTAATTTTGTGGCTATACAAGTAATTTTCAACAACTATTGCCCAAAAATGTTTTGTCCATATGGGTTTTTTTTCCAAGTCTTATTTCTGAAAATAATATTTTGGGTAAAATCCAAGGGATTTTGCTTAATTTTTGAGTATTTTGAAATTTTCGTGGTTAGGCTAATTATTTAGAAGGATTAAAAGTGATGAACTGGTACCGATACCATATCGGTATCGGCACTGATACTCGGGGTTCGCGATAGTATCGGATCGGTTGGTTTAATATGATACTAAACCGATACTCGTGTAAAATGCGTTTTATGGCGCTACATGACATTTTTAGTTCTTTCAGTAATTTATTGACGGTGATAATATCTTATTACTATGAGTGTCAATCGTGATGATTTCTCATTTATATAAACAGTACCTGAATTTGGTTTATCTAATAACTAATAAGGAAAAATAGTTACAAAATTATTTAAAATACATATTTTATATTACCTTATTTTGAAGAGACAAAAAAAAAACAAAAATTTAGCTTTGCAAATATTTTTTAAGTTTTGAATTAATTTAGTTTTTTGCTTTCAATACTTCAATAAATCAACTAACAGTTAGTAGATGTATAAGGGTAAAAGGGCCTCTCTGCATATAATAGTTACAAAAGATAAGCCGAGATATTATTTTAGAAGCACCTCTAAATATTGTACTTAGTAGCACCTCTAAATATTGTACTTAGTAGCACCTCTAAATATTGTACTTAGTAGCATAATTCATGAAATTACTCTTTAAAGCACTTCTTAGTATTTTTGATACATATGTTTTTGGATCATAGTGAGTAAATATCGGTATCGGTTCCTGTTTGCACCGATATCGATCGGAATCGGGTTAAGTCGGGTATCAGCCATCTCTAGTTCAAATTACTGACCAAAAGATATATTGTTATCAATGCTTAAAAAGCAAATTTCAATTTTACAAAAAAAAAAATTCCGATTTCTTTGAAATTGCGTGCGTTCCGTGGTGTAGGGGAGGAAGTGTTCCGGTCGATATGCGGTAAGCGGTATAGATGGGCCGATACCAGTTTAAACCGATACCGATGTATCGGTTTATCCAAATATCGGTACCGATATCGATATCGGTGTCGGCCCATCTCTAATAAACGGTATCTGTGGAATTTCGAGACTTGAAAATTTAAAGCTTTTCGACAGTTTCTTGGGTACATGGTTTTCAGCATTGCGATAGAGTCTAGAGAGAATTGACGCGATATTTTTTCTTATTTTCTAATTGTTCAACCCCTGATACTTGTAAATCCCCTTGTGCTTATGACTCATAAACAAGGCATCACCAAATACCGGTTCGGTTGTTACAAAGGGTTCAGGCAATTCAAATTAATTCCAAAATTTTAAATTATTTTATTTCTAAGCCTAAGAATTTTGTGTGAAAAGTAATTTTTTTTCAATTAAAATGCATTATAACTAATTGTTTTTAATGCGAAGCGACTTGTTTATCTGTGGTTGAAAACTATCATTGGCGTCTGAGCACAAAGCGTATTACAATTTTCGACCAAAATATTCAGCAAGATTTTCACTTGATCAGCGTTTTTTCTGAAAAAACGAATATACTTTTCGCTTTACAATCTGTTGGACAAGTAAAGCGCTTGCGCAGATCCACCCCGATGATAAAATGTAAAATACTAATTTCAGATCATCCAGTCGGATGTAATTTGTTTCGTCACTCCTTTGTATATCAAAATTTGATTTATTAGCCAAAATTACCCTTGAATCGTCGGACTCCCATTTTTGTATCAATCCAGAACACATTAAAATTTTTAACCTAAAACCGGATTGATAAGTTTTTTATCAAGTAGTGGCAACAAAAGTTAAAAGGAAGGATTTCACACCATTTATCTATCTTTCGTTTGCAAGGAAACGATTTATGAAAAGCAATGGCGTTGTGATCAACGTATAAATTCTCATTAGCAATATGAAAAGCTTCTCGTGACAATCCCATCTCCAAGATGGCTGTTTCTATCAGGCATTTTGCCAAAATGAATGCATATGGTTTTCGTAAGACCAGATTTATTGCCTCATTGTCCGATTTCGGTAATTTGAAACGTGTTTTCTTTGATGAATTTCCGAATATTTGAAAATAGTCGATGTCGGAACTCTAAAAAATGTACATTCAAAACGGTATTTTATGTTTGAAAACGAATCAATCTCAAAAGTTAGATCACGTTTTGTTCATTGAAGTTCCTTAATCTGATGAATCCCTATTGTATCACCAAGAAGAGATATCTAGTTTATTAGGGATAAGGTATAACATGCCTTAGTATTCGCGCGCCATAGTCTCAGTCCCCCTTTCAAAATACAAGGTGGGACGTAAAAGGAGGCCGGGCTATTTCAACTCTCCTCAGTCGGAAAATACGTAATTTTCGTCATTCGCGTCGCGCTGACGTGAGGTTTCAAGAACCAATGAGATACTGGTTGTAATTTTGAGGCGGGGGTTAACTTCGGACCTACGTTAGGACTGGAGATAAAGCTTCTTGACGAGTGGAAATGTGGCGAATTTATTCCTTCTCCCTAGTAAACTAGATATCACTTCTTGGTATCACCAAGAGTATGAAGAAATAAAAAGGGGTTATGAGAACAGCTACTAAGATATCCGTTCAAAAATAGACACGGACGGAACGCTTCAGTGTAAATGTGATAAATCGTGTTTAGATTGGCAGAAATCCTGATCCGTTATACCAGGGATAGATTTAATTTTACAAGTAGGCATGGAGAACAGAGTAATCTGGGCGCACGTTATAATCCCGGACCCCCTTCCACGGGACGGAGGGGTATGAAAGAAGAGGCGGATCATAGCGACAGAGGTAAAAAGGAATTACGTATTTTTCGCCGTCCCCGTCAGCAACGTCATCAAAACGTAGTTTAAGTGAGCCAATAACATAGTTTAAACTTTTTGTTACGTGTTGGAGGGAGGGGCTCTATACTGGGCTATGAGTCAGACGCAAGTAAATACTAACCGTTCCCCATTCCTACTTCTAAAATTAAATATATCCCTGGTATAACGCACTCTGAACCAAAAGTGACCTTGGTTGATCTGAAATTTACCATAACAACTTGCTGATAAGAGCTTCCTTCTAACGAACTGATAACGTAACCTCGTAGTTTTATTAACTGGACCATTTGGTCGACGGTGTCAATGGGTAGAGTAACTGGAGCCAAACTTGTAGCCGAAGTCAAGTAAGACCCGGCAGAGGTAAAAAGGAATTACGTATTTTTCGCCGTCCCCGTCAGCAACGTCATCAAAACGTAGTTTAAGTGAGCCAATAACATAGTTTAAACTTTTTGTTACGTGTTGGAGGGAGGGGCTCTATACTGGGCTATGAGTCAGACGCAAGTAAATACTAACCGTTACCCATTCCTACTTCTAAAATTAAATATATCCCTGGTATAACGCACTCTGAACCAAAAGTGACCTTGGTTGATCTGAAATTTACCATAACAACTTGCTGATAAGAGCTTCCTTCTAACGAACTGATAACGTAACCTCGTAGTTTTATTAACTGGACCATTTGGTCGACGGTGTCAATGGGTAGAGTAACTGGAGCCAAACTTGTAGCCGAAGTCAAGTAAGACCCGTAAAAGGATTCCACCGCTCCAAAGAATAAAATCGTTGTGACGAAAACGAGCAAACTCGTGGTTTTCCATTGATTTTCTAAATTTTCCAATGCTGTTCTTCAAATAAATGGTAAATTATTTTGTCAAAGAACATTTTTAAACGGTGGATATTCTCACCTTGACGTAATGTTATTTTAACTAAATTCCATAACATGTTTTTTTCCTTGGAACAACAAGTTTCAAATTTTAAAATTAAAACTATCGAAGTGAAGAAACATAAAACAAATATCCACGCCTGCAACAAACGGTGTGTACTTAATAATAAAATCTATTATACCTGAAACTCTACTATGCATTACTTGAAATTGTAAAGGTTCAGTTAGAAATATCTCATTTGCTACTCTGAAAACGTTAGGTGCTTTGGTAACGAAAGTCACATCGTCTTGGTAATACGGATATGAAAAATCAACGAATACATCACGATCAGCCGATATAGTTACCGTCGAAATTCCCAAACTAGCTTCCTATTTAATTATATAATTAATGAAAATTCCCAGCAACCAAAGGTTAATATTTATATGTTTTAATCCTTGGGCCCAAGGCAAATAGGAATATCAGAAAGTGAAACATTAAATAGAGTTATTATAACCCCTACGATAAAAAGTAAAACTCAAAAATAAGTTGTAGCACGAGTACGCACGTCAACAGCATTATATTTACTGACATGTCTGAAATATGAAATCTATGATAATTTAGAAAGTAGAATAATTGAATACCCGAAAAAGTAGAGAAAAAGCGAGATTTCTCATCCAAAAAAAAACGGGAGGATCCGACTTTTTATAAACACCAATACCACTTTCTGTTATGTCCGTTTGCATTAAATAAATTCCGAATACTTTTCGGGCAAGCATTCCCACTAGTCCAGTGCAATGGTTGGTCCTAAGATTACACAATCCCCATAAGCCATCTTTAGGTGTTACGATTTGAAATCTACATTAAAAATATATATGACATACGCATATTAACATCTATTAAAACACCAGTAATATATTAAAAGGCCTAACGGAATTTCGAGTAAAACGTCACAAACTCGAGGAACAAGGAAAACGTTGCTTAATTAAAAATGCCATGGATTTGGTCGAATTTTCTTTGATAGAACGCAGTGCGAACTGATCGAATCTTACTAAAACGATTCTTTTTCCAAATTCCAATTTCTTCTTTCCGATTTATACTGTCGTTGAAAATAATTTTTCCAGAAGTTCAAAATTTAATTGGAAAATGTTTTTTTAACAACTGGCCCGGCAGAAAGGACACTCTTTTGCTTTTTGAACTTTATTCGTACAGAATTCCTTTCGATCATAACGAAACTTTTCGTACAGAATGACGTACAATAATATTGAAACTTTACGCACAGAATTAGGCTCAATAAGCTTAAATGTGCCCCATCAGAATTATTTTCGCTCAAAAAAATTCGACCAAATAGAGCAATCGCTCCATAAAATTCGATCAAATAGAAAAATGTTCGGTTCAAAAATTCGATAAAATAGAACAATTTTCAATGCATAAACATACGATATTTAAATAGTATACGAAAGGACCTACTTGAACTGTAGTATTTTGGACAAACATTGCAAGATATTGAAATCCCTTCCACTAAATTCGAGATTCCCGTCATTGTTGGTCCGAAATCGAAAGGATATATGCTAATGGCAAATGGCATGGAATATATTAGAAAATTACACATCAGAAACTATTAAACTAATTTGTAATTTAAAATAACTTTGAAATGCTTACGTTAATGGCGGCAACGGTAAGCGTTTGGTTTACACACATTTTCGCTTTATGAAATCCTTCTCAATTGTAATGATTCGTTATATTTTTTCATATCGCAATAACAACAAAAATCGATCCAAAAAGTCCCATACACCGTGTGGTTAATTATTCATTTAATTATTCCTTAGTTCGTAAGAACATATTACTTATACACGAGGTTTTTCTCGTCACACCATTTCGCAACTTCCATTCTTATTTAATGGCAACTTTTCGAAGGTATATTTTATAAAAGTGACATATTTTTCCTTTATTCTATGATTGTTCAAATAGCAAAAGCATCGACTGGAATGGAAGGAGTGGGGTTATCAGTGACTTATAGAGTTGTGAAATTACCGTAATTTTTAAAACGGTAATTTACCGGGTAAATTACCGATAAACTACCGGTAAATTATCGATTGAAATTTCGGGAATACAAAAATTACCGTTCAGTCGGTAATTTTTGGTAATCTATATATTCCTGTGCTTACAATGGATTACTTAAAACAAAGTTTAATTGTGAGCACTATCTTGAATGCTTTACACATTGCGGCTTTTGCTACCAAGACGGCAGATGTGGCCTTTCTAATCGGATTTTTAATTACTGATTTATTAAAAGACTAATTTCTAGCGCAACTTTGTAAGTACTGACTAGCGAATAGCGCCTGGTGAGTCATTTTGGAAGTAAACACAGAAATGATTGATCATTTAAGTGTAAAATGAACATTTAATGCGTAATAAAAATGTTTGGAAATTTACCACGGTAATTTACCGCCGTGATTTACCGGTAAATTACCATTGTAAAATTACGGTAAGATATAAAACGGTAATTTACGCGGTATTTGGTAAATTACTGGTAATTTACGGACGGTAAATTACCGACTCACATCTCTAGTGACTTATGGCAGATTCAAAGGAGTTTCTGTATCTCTTATAGAACTCCAAACTGGAAAAGTCGCAAGTATCGAAATTAAGACAATTAAAGCTTTATTTTATTTTTTTGCCATGCAGGTGTGTTGGAACTCGGAGTTCTTGGTATCGGATGATCTTCTCCATGCGTTTTTCCTCCATGATACTTCATTCTAATTTAAAACATGACTTTTCTGGAATATAAATGCACAAGCCGAAAAGGCATCCAGCGTTGACCCCTTAGTTTTTCCGGATGTTTTTATTACTTTTCAGGCTGCCATTTTAAAAGATGATTTCAAATCGAGTCCCAAAGGCCGTAAGTCCGGTTTATAGGATATTGGGCACCTCACCAAATATTTGTGAAATCGATCGAAATACATTAATAAAGTTTTTTAGTCTTACCTGGTCACCATTCCAAAATATGGTGGAAAAACGAACCAGAACAGCCATGAAGTCCGTCTACCTATTGGATATTTGGAACCAGTGTATTAATATTTGTGGAATCAGTTGATATACACGGACATTATTCCATAAAGAAAGTGTATTTATATTTCTAGTCCCATTTTCGAGATGTTAGCGGATTTAATGTGTGCTTTATACTTAAGAGTAACGCCTCTGCAGATTTTCAATTTTCCAGGTAACGTGGTTTGGGCTGGGTGTTAATTATCAGTCAGTCAGTCCGAACTGAGACGTATATGTATATATTAGCAGCAATAAGACCCGGCGTTGTACATGCGAACATTTTTCAGCCCGTCATTTTAAAGGATGGCGCAAAACCGGGATTCAAAGACCATAAATTCTGTCTGTAGAACATTGCGAACCAGTGTACTAAATAGGAGAAAAATCGGTTTAAAAGCGCGAACGTTATTCCAAAAAGGTTTTTCTTTACTATTCCGGCCGCCATTTTCAAATATGGCGGAGGATTGAAAACATCTTTCTTAATGCGTGCCCATTACATAGGCAAAATTTCAGCCTTCTAGGTAAATTAGTTAGGGCTGGGCGTTGATTATCAGTCATTAAGTCAATAAATCTGTCAGAACTGTTGAGTAACATAGATATAGATTATAATAGCAAGTTGTCAAAGTTAAAAATAAGGATTAGTAAATATAAATCATTGCCATAAGATTATGGCTTTTGCTAAGAATAAAAAATTCTCTATTTTCCTCAAGTATATTACAGCTCCAAAAAATAACAGTATCACAATTAAGTCACCTGTCCAAGTAGGGACACGGTAACTACGAAATACAGCTGAAATTATACCTTTTTTCAAATGATACCCTATGAAGTCTTGAAGCAAAGGATATTCAATTAAATAAATCTGGAAATCGCGGATGGACGTATTTTGCTTTAACGAGCCTTTCTTAATTCCTCCCTCACGAGTTTTGGGTCCTGTATTAAAGCGACCATAAAGATACCATATAAGCTCCTCCCTTAATGTTAACAAGCCATTAGAAATAGATCTTTAACTTAATACGACGGAAAGGTTGAAATCCGAGCGGACATTGGCGCTACCATTCCTCTAATATTTTTTCCGTAAACACGGGCATCCTTGTAGCTGGCATTCACGCATGGACAGAGTCATCTTAAGATCAATGGCCAAGTTCAATTCTAACGTGATCCGGCTTTTACGGGAAAGTTAAAACAGGGAGGAGATGATGAATCGCTAAATAATACAGCTCACTCCTCATTCAGATTATATAATTCCGTCGTCTACCCTCCAGACATGATTATACAGGGTGTTTAGTTAAGCACATATACATTTTTCAAATATGGATGCAAAAAGGGGCTTATGAAATTCTAATTACGCTATGTAGAGCATATTCAGTATGTAAATTAAATTGAATTTTCCACTCTTGGTTTTCACTGAAGGAAAATATGTCGCCCAAATAACCAAAACAAAATATGTTTAGTTTTTAGTGCTTTATTTTAAACGAGTGGTTTTTAGACAGATCATATAAACGTAAGATCAAGGAGCTGAGAGACAATGAAAGGGAGCTCTAAAGGAGGTGATAGAAACGATTCATTTATTGATTCTAAAACATTCGCGACTTTTTCGAACCGTTTAATTGGTAGTTCAATCCATATCTTTTAAATTAAAGATGTCAATTTCAATGTCTGGTCCAAATTAATTTTACCAGTTTTTACCTCTCCGAGTGACGATGACGCCACGGAGAGGCATTACACGGGACGTGTCGGTGTGCGTGTCTGTCTGTCACCGCGTTCGCAGTTGGCAAATTGGAGCAAACGCATATGCAATATCCGGACTGATCGGCTAGGTTTACAAGAAACGTCTAGCCTACCAATGGCTGGGCTTCCACCAAAAGGTTCACGGAATTGTGGCGTTTTTTATCAATTATTGTGAATCAATCGTCTTATAAACCCTAAATTTTCAAAAATTGTTAAGAGGCATACGTTGAAATTCAAACGTCAACAATACCTATGTTTAAAATGATTTTAGGAGCAAAGCGTCTTAAAACGATTTAACTAGAATAATTCTAAATTAGTGACGATTAAGATAATTAATGTCAATCATATTTATTTAATTATTTAAGAAAATCCTCTTAATTGCGTCTCGGCTCGAAGAAGGTTTATGTTGTATGGGGGTTTTGAATATTGTGAAGGTTCAACGTTTTAAATTTTTCTATTCATTTATATACACTCTAGCTGTATGATCCACACTGGTTTCTTCAAGATGTTTCTCACAGTGTAGTTTTTTGGAATTCAAAAATACAGTGCTTCGGACGTGCTCTGGCGACGGTGCGGGCACATTCAGTAATATAGATTTCAATCGCCGATTATATTCAAATCAAAAGGACGTTTCTAGCCTCGGGCGGAGGTTGGGTCGTTTGAAACACCAGATTATCAAAATTATACTTTCATCGTGCAGGTCGTACTACCTTTCCTCCCTTTTTCACTTCATCTTCAAATTTTTGTAAAACGCATTTCCGGTTTTAACCTTACTTTACATGGATAAAACCTTACAATTTTCTGGGGTCAACAGAGGGTTCAAAGATTTCTCTGTGACAGGAAGTTGGTTGAAAGTCCCGTCCCGTCGAAAATGAGGCGCCCCCTATGAGCTTAACGTTTCCGAGGCTAAGTTTGAGCGAATCAAGACTTTTCTCTACGTACCCTCGGTGCTGACTACCCTGTGTTCGAAGGGTATTCCAATTCCAATTCTCAAATTCACCCTTGTGTTCGAAGGTGATGAGTTACATCTATTCTTAATCTCTATATCTCCCCTGTGTTGGAATATGGCGACTCACTCAATTCTAAACCTCAAAAGCTAATTAATAGGAGAATATTTTGGAAATTGTAGCAACGAATCATTGGGAGCATTGTTTTGGAAATTTCACACAAATCCGTTCAGCCTTTTAAGCAGGATTTAGTAAAAACATCCAAACTCTCAATTATAGAATTACTGGGATTTACTAGATGCGGTACTATCGTTTCCACAAGAATACGGCAACCTGATTATAGATTAGACCGTGTTTATAATTAATTCATTAATTAGAGCTATTTTCATCATTTTAGCTGCTGGTTTGCAGAAAGAGAAAACATTAATAATTCTGTTAATATAAGTGAAACACGAAAGCAATGAGTTCGATATTAGAATTTATAAATTTTGGATGAATATGAGTCCAGAATATTTTGGAAGACGTCAATCGAAGGTGCAGAAAATCACGTGAATTTTTATAATCGCTATGACTAATTTCTTTATTCCAACATATTCTTGAATTTTTTACTTTGTGCAAGCTGATTTGATGAAATACAAGTTACACTCAATTAAAATACGCTTCAGCTGTGGTTTCGCGTCAAACAAAGGTGAAAAGTAAATTTGACAGTTAACACGTGAACGAAATCGCTACGGCTATATTGATCGCAACGGTCGGGGTGGGTTTAACGGCGTATTTTTTTGGAACTTTTATCGCAGTAGCAATATCATTAATGAATCAAGTCGAACTTTTTATTTATTTGAACTTGCATATAGACAACAACGACACGTTACAGAACTTTTTCGATCCAGTTGACGTAGTAAGGTATGTACATGTACAAACTCTTGAAATCTGAACAGCCAAACTCGCTGCTTTGGATTCCAGCGAGGAAATAACGTGTGAAGTTGCCCCGAGTGTCCTTCATGACCAATGGACTTCCGAAATTTCCTGAACAAACTGGGGGATTTTTCATGCGGACAAACTTCAAGTTCTCGTCTCTGCGTAGGTTATTAATTTATGAATACAGAATATTGACGATGCTAAAAAATTTAAGATTATTTACCTGTTTCCAATACATTTATACTTCGGCGCTATTTCTTTAATATTCAACCCAGACTTCTTTCTCTCGTGTTTGTATTTTCTCGCCATGTAATTGGTACAGTCCTTTTCAGTGTTGAAACGGTTTAGAACTGGAACTCGTTTCGCGATGGGTGAAACGTAAGCGCCACTAAGGCTCAACTTTTTGTCAGCTTTTTGATTGGCTAGGCTACCCCATCCTTCAATACTAAATTCTTTAGCTAAATCCATCGGGTGTATAACTCCAAGCACTTGATAGAACCGTTAAAATGTCTGAGCTTTGGTTTCAAAACATATGTGTAGTTAATCTTACCTTTAGAAGATGGTAAACATATAGGTTTGTATTTGGAGCTTCGTGGTATTCTACGATCCAGTTTCAATAGGGCGAGCCTTAATTCGGGTAGCGTTTCCGGAAAGGATATATTCTTTTGGATTGCGTAGAAATTAAGTCCTTTTTGATATAAACCACGGCCACCCAGTACGATGGTCACCTGTAATCGTTAATTTTTAGAGTGGGCATTGCTAAACCAATTTCATTCGATTGCATTGATAACACGAATAAAATTTAACATACATGCAAGTCATTTATGGGATGCATGTGAGGTTGGATACAAATTGCCGAGGTCAACACCCATTGATCTTTAACCAGGACACCCGCACAAAACCTAATCTTGCCATTTATGACAACATAAATTGCCGCCAACCAGGGATGCGCTTTCCGTTCGTTCATTTCCCAGTCGTCTAAGTAACCACAATCACCCGGTCCAGGCGGTGGCGCTGTTTCGTGTCATAAGTCAGGTCCTGCTTTGAAAATTAATTTTAATTACTTACGCGGAGCAGGGGCAGTCTGGTTTCTTTGTATGAAGTCTACCGCTTTATCAAAAGAACTATAGTCTTGCAACGTAAGAACGTGGGTTATCGCTGGTTTTGTCGCGATTTCGGTTAAAGTATCGTGGCTAATGTCATTTCCCACTCCGATGCAGTAGATTTCAAAGCCTACTTTAAGAAAAACATTGATGTAATTCTGGCCTAATATTCTTTTGAAACGAGTAAAACCAGAAGTTCATAACCTCTTGTGTGAGATAGACTCCTGGTAAAACTGTAAGTATACCCATTTCTTTTAATAGATCCGCGTGAAGATCTGGAGTGATAAATTTCACACCAATATTTGGTTCGCCATCAGTAATCAGGAACAAGATCTTTTTGGCTTTATATCTCAAGTCCTCCATAAACAGGAACACCGTTGATAGGGCTGGCTCCATGGCAGTACCACCACCTTCCCCCTAAAATTCGTTATCAATAATTTACCTAAGATTCATTCCGATTTACTCGATTTGAACGTACTTGAATCGAATCTATTTGTTTCAAAGTCACTTCAATATTGTTAAATTTTGCGTCATTCAACGGGATGTCCACCGTGACGTTTGTTCCGAATGTGATCACGCAAATTCTGGTGCCATCTTGTATAAAATTTATGTCTTAGAACACTTTGTGGAAGGTCATTGTAAATATATTAGAGTCAACCTACTTATTCTATTCTCGTTGCCTTTAAAAATACGAGTGAGTGTTTTAATAAACTGTTTGGCCATATTGAGGTAAATTGGGTCAATACTGCTCGATCGGTCAAGGAGGAAAAATAATTCTAGACCTGTTTCAACCATCTTGGGAGCCAAAATTCGACCAAATTTTGCTGAAAAATAATTACTTTTACAATATTTTCAATTTTTAAAAAATTTGTGTTTGTTTGTACCGTAAGATTCAGTGATGTTAGGGTTTAAATGGTGCTTCAGCGTACTGACGTTCTCTTTCGATTCCAGGACATTTCCTATGGGTCAAAATTCACGTAACTATATGTAATTATAATATCTCTCTGTCATATTGCTACTTCCGATGGTTTTTTAAGGTAAGCGCATTTATTTACAAGTTACATCTCATAGTCATAGTTCCATTTTCCCCTAACACAACGCAACATCTTAGACTACATTGCGCATCGCACATTTTGACTTTAATATCAGCTGAATGTGTTTCGTAAAAAAGTGGACAATCTATTACAGTGGCTTGCGTATTATTTATAGAAACGCATAGGATAGATCGAAATAAAACCAAATGTGTCCCATTGAACAGAAATAAATTGCTATTGAACAGTATTACAAAAGTGGCAATTTACTAATGAATAGAAATTGAATTCCCATTGAACCGAAGAACAAAACTAGCACCAATCCAATGCTTCAATAGAGGGTTTGTTATGTCTGATGGAGGCTCACCTTGAACAGTCAAGGGCAAATTAACAAATTCTCATTATTGTTATGGCATATATTTTGCAAAAGGTGTCAACTAATTAAGGCCAATACTTTGAAATGGTGGCAATTTAATATTAATTATGCGTATTGTATTTTTATTTTAGCTCACAAACATTACACTTCTCCTGTCCCAATGTTAAATAAATCATTATTAATATGTATACTAAATTGAAAAACTTAATATATTAATAAAATAATATTTTATTTAATTTCTTTTTTAAATAAACACTTTAGTGACGCAACATTTGACACATATTTGTCGATTTCAAACCTAACCTCACTTGTCTTAATAATATTTAAATTCTACAGGGCCGGTAGGCCCTTGTAGATATGACTTGATACTCTTTTGTAACGTTAAAGCAAAATTCACATGCTTTTACCATTTTTCCTATGGAGATTAACATGGGGTTTTTCGTGATATTTAGCCACCTCTAACTGAAAAACTAGAGCGAAGTTACTTTTCGGAATACTCTTAATTTAACAATTATGTATTCAAGGTGTGCTATCGGCTAGTTTAATTTAAATCAATTAACTCTAAGTATGTTAATTTTAGTTAATTCTGAAAGTACGTCAAAATTACTTTTGAGTCAGACTATCTAGCAGTAGACGCTGACAGATTACTTTACTATTTCATCCGAGCTTGAGCACCTTTATATGTATTTTCTAATTAACTGTAGCACCCTTAATAAGAAATAGGTCGTTATCAGGTCGAATTTTCGTCTAGAAAAGTAATTCAGGTAAATAATTACAGTTAACAGAGGTTTTTATATCATTTAAAGTAAGTTTTTGAACGTTCTTTACGGCCAAGGCTTAAGTTGTATTTTAGTTTGTCTATGTAATATAGTATTTATATAGTCTTTCCCCTTTCAAGATAAAAAAAGCTCATTTCCAGCTCTGTATTCCAAAAATACGCAGTCTGCTTCGTTTCCTGCTACAAACAAATATATGAGGACTGAGGTATACAGGGTTTCATTATTTGTTAATCTCACCAAAATGCTACTAATTGTGAAGGTGTGTGATATATTTCCTTAAACTAAACCAATGTAGAGGAATTTCCATGTTTACATCAGCACAGATTCTCTCAACGTAACCACGTTGGAAACGGAGAGTTACGTATGAGGTATACTGGGTTTCATTATTTGTTAATGGTTTAGAAATCAACGGTAGTGTTTTCACCCTGTGAAGAATTCAACTTCAAAATATTACAGGAAAGATCACAAAATGTTCAATGTGTTTTCCTACGGCAGTTAAAAGAGTGGTGTATAGGTTACTGGTTAGCGCAGTTCACTCAACATTCTCATTTGAGGACAGGTATACGCGGTTTCATTATTTGTTAATCTCACTAAAATGCTACTAATTGTGAAGGTGTGTGATATAATTCCTTAAAACTAAACCAATGTAGAGGACCAGATTATTCGTTAAAACAATTTTGGTCCTATTGAATCAGTTATACTGTGATGTTACGTTATCATTTTATAAACTATTTGTTACCAACAGTGGATTGTTTAATTCATAAGTAACAGTGGTGCTGGTTAATCCAGGAGGACAGTGTCGTTATATAATTTAATTAGTCAAATAATTTTCATGTTTACATCACAGATTCTCTCAACGTAACCACGTTAGAAACGGAGGGTTACGTTGTTTGCTATTTCCACAGTCCACGTTGCCGTTTGTTTATTGGTTTAAATTGCTATGAATTGTATAGGTATTTGATTTAATTACTGGTATTCAAGCTAAACTATAGAATAACATCATTCATTAACATATTGTATAGATAATCTTTACCACAAACCTAGCACAGGATATGATAAAAATTTAACGCAATGTGTTGGAAATAATAAAAAACTCCTCTAAACATTAGAGTTAAGGTGAATTATTTATTAAAAGTCATTTTATAAGCTTAATGAGCACTGACGACAAGTTAATTTCAACGTAATTAAGTGTAATTAACGTGAAATTAAACCCCGAATGTACATTTTTTTTGGATGAAAACTCAGATAACTCTTAAATGATGTCCTTGATTAAGATTGTATCTAACCAAGCCGTTGGTAAAGCCCCATGTTTTCTCTTTCACACTTAAGCTAATTTAAATTATCTCGAAAGCACCTTAATAGGCGCGAAATTCAAAACTTAGCGTAAAATGAGAATCGAAAACTCCACTAAAAATTGCAATTAAGGTGAAGTATACATTTAAACTCATTTTATAGCCTAAATGTACACTGCCAAAACACAATCCTACGTTAATTTTAACTCAATTAAATATAATTAACGTGAAATTAAACCAAAATATACATTTTTGGATAAAAGCTCAAATAACTTTTAAATAAACTGTTTAAACTACCCAAAAGTTTAGGGTACCATAATGATGAATATATGGCAAAAATATTAAACTGCACTAAACATTGCAAATAGGGTAAAAAATTCAAATAAATTTTAAGCTTAATCCACTCTCACGAACCATGCTCAAATTAAGATTAAAACATCACAAGTTTTTCGTACAGCCACAGTAGTTTCCTATTTCACTTTCAAATTAATCTAAATGATCATTAAAATACATCAAAAGCGCATACATTAAAATTTTAGGGTAATTGCAATTTAAGTTAATATTTTATTGAAACTTTTATTATAAAATAAATCCACACAAGATAAACAAGATAAGCCGTTAAATTAAACTCAATCAAGTATAATTAACCTAAGAAAAACATTAACATGTACAAAAATGGGCCAAGCCTCGCTTCGTGCCCTCTCCGCCCTAAAAAGTTCTGAGATCCCATGTAGAGCCAAGTCTGCCTTTTGTTCTCATTCAATCGCCAATTGAACAATTATGTTATAAATTAAGTCCTTTTCCTAATTAATAACCAATCTTCTTTGACTCTATCATTATTATACATCTTTGTTCGTATCAAAAAGATCGTGACTTGGCAATCGCAAGTAAGTAATATTAAAAGGAAGTCGAAGGGATATTCACTAAATCGTTTATGGTCGAGGGGATATGTACAAGTTTATAAGATGAGTCATGCACAACCCTATGTACAAATTATATGGTGAGTTATGCATAACCCTATTTACAAGTTTATAAGGCGAGTTATGCATAACCTTATGTACACCTGCGCTTGCCAAGTCACGATATTTTTGATACGAACAAAGATGTATAATAATGATAGAGTCAAAGAATATTGGTTATTAATTAGGAAAAGTACTTAATTTATAACATAATTGTTCAATTGGCGATTGAATGAGACCAAAAGGCAGACTTGGCTCTACATGGGATTTCAGAACTTTTACGGCGGAGAGGGCACGAAGCGAGGCTTGGCCCATTTTTGTACATGGTAATGTTTTTCTTAGGATCTCACTTCTTTTTGTAGACCCTCTCGTTATACTTCGGTAGTTATATTAAAACAAGACCCTCTCGTGGTACTTCGTTTGCCAATATAATCGCTAACGTTTGTCCATATTTACGCTGAATTACCCCTTTCGACCCGCAGAGAATATGCAATAAAGATTGTACGCGATATCCTAATAAAAGAATGTAGCATCAGTTACGACACATTTCTATTAAACTACTACTCCTATTAGCTTTAATATATATTTAACTTTCGGTTAACTTTGGACCATTACGTCCTTTCATCAAGAACACACACTATTTCTGTTGAAAAGACGGCAGCGCCATCTAGTTTTAAAATAAAGAACTAAAGAACAATTTTATAAAAAATTCGGGATGTTTTAATTTTTCTGTGCTTTATAAAATAAATGAAAACTAAATCCTGAATTTTAAGTTTCTATCTCCTCTAGAAGTACCTTAGAATTTTGATGATCGGTGAGTGAGTGAGTGAGTGACAAAATAAGGTAAATTTCACCTGCGATATTTCGAAAAGCATATAGGGTAGGAACTTGAAATTTGGAAACAATAGCTAGGATTGACAGTCCTCGCGGCAAGCAAAATTTCAGACTTTCACCTATACCCATCACGAAGTTACAGTGGGCTTAAAAGTGCCACGAGTTGCTTCGAGAAAAGGATGTCAGTGCTCGACTTGGCTGGGAGCACGGCAGTGCTCCCAGAATGTGAAAGATTCGTGTTTTGGGTAAATTCATGGATACCTTATAATTAAACTAACAAATCTTTCACCCAGCCTCCATTTTCCTGTTTAATTCTTACGATTAATTAAATTGTCATTTAAAAGCTTTTTTCCCCATTTTGAAAAGAGAGCCATTGAAAAGGCGTGATATTTAAAAGTTTTGGGGCAAAGTAGTGATTGTTCTGCAAGAGTCAAACAGTCACTCCTCTAAAGTTTGCAGAATTTCTTGTTCAAACTCGTATAATAAACTGAAATAACACTAGTAAAAGAAGATAAGCCGTTAATTTCAACTTAATGATCATATTTAATTAAAATTAATCGAAAACAACAGGTTTTTTTTGGGTAACTATAGATAACCCTTAACTGAAATAACAAAATAAGATTAAACTACGCCAGTTGTTCTTTCAGCCTAAATGTTTTCCTATTTAACACTAAAATTAATTACATTATCACTATAATGCATTAATAGGCTCCAAACACAAAATTTTAGGGTAAGGAATGTGTCAAAATAAAACTTTTCCATTTAAATTTTAATATATCATTAGCATAGTTCGCCAAATCACCAGCAACAATTTAATCTGGCAACATTCAATGTAATAATGTTGCCAATAAAACAAGGGCGTCTAGCCCATAACTAAGCCATATCACTAGCCATCTCTCGCTATCCCTAATTCAATAAATTTTCTTCTACTGAAATACCACCTAGCATACCAGTCAAGTGGGGGGAGCAACAGAAAATTTTAAAGCACAGTCTTACGATAAGTCTTGGAATTTGGGCCTCAAATTACAACCTCTAATCGAATCCGTTTGGTACACATCAACGTCAACGTAAATGTTCAATGTGATTACCATTGTGGTGCAGGCACTCTTCATCTGTCCATGTCTTTCAATTACTTTACTAGCAACGAACTCATGACGCAGGAAGTCCAAGTAAATGCCTTCAGAGATTTTCTTATCAAGAAAAAGGGTCCGATAATTTGGTTTCCAAGAATGCCCTCCCAAAAATGCACGTTATGAAGGTTTAAGGTACCATCCTTAAATAGCCTCGTCAGAGAACAGTACCTTTCTAAAAATAATGGATCGGCTTCAATTAGTTCACGCAAAGGTTTTGCCGTTTTGGGTAATCCTCGTAAACATCATGTTCAATTTTCCCTGGTTTGAATACACTGGCATTTTGCTAAAAGACGAGACTAACTAATTAAATTCGGTCCTAACTGCTACACAGAAAAAAGTGTGTTCGAAAATTGAACACAATCTCTGAACACCTCCATGCAACACTCTCCTATACATGTTAAAAAATGAGAACATGTTCAAGTAAAAATATGTTCTTTTTTCTAATGTATTCAAACCGTTTTATGTTCCGGTTTTGAACGTGGTTTTTATTTAAGTGTTCAGCCCCTGAACATGTTAATTATGCAGGGAAAAAATGTGTTCGGAAGCTGAACACAATTTCTGAACACCTTCATGCAATACTCTCCTATACATGTTCAAAAATGAGAACATGTTCAAGTAACAATATGTTCTATTTTCTAATGTATTCAAGCCGTGTCATGTTCCGGTTTTGAACGTGTTTTTATTTAATTGTTCAGCATATGAACATGTTAATTACCTATATCATTGCACAGTCCCTTTAGAACCGTCAATAAAAAATTAGGGAATATTAAACATAAATCGTTGAAACTGGGGAGCCGCCGAAACGGTCGAATATAGGATCCCTTTATTTGATATACCCACTAAATTGCAAACGTTAACGGTTCGTACGAGACTGGTTGGTCAAAATCGTCAACTACTTTAACCATTTCCCTCTTGACACCAAAGAACATTGAAAAACCAAATGGACTAAAACCCAAGTCCTCTATGGTATAGTGTAATGCAATTTCAAATCTCTTTGGTGGAGAGAATACAATAAAAGGTTATAAAACAAAGTTAAGAAATGCCTGGTGTGATTAAAAATAAATGTACATAATTCCAGTACTTCAAACCATTTTACTTCAAAAATGAAATTATAGAAATGTACAGTAATGGATAATGCAAAAGTATGAAAATGGATTGGAAATTATTCCTAACGTACCCACCACCAAAAACAAACCATATTTTTACCAGGGAAAACATATTTAAATATCTGACGAACTATTGAAAAATATTTCGTCACTTTCAATTCAAACGTCTGTATAGATTTAAATGTCGGATTCATTAATGCCAAATTGTTCTAAGAACTGGAAATACGCCATATTTTTCCTGAATTTCGCCTTTTCGGAACGATCATTAAGAAGAAACTCTTGAAAAAATCCAAGAACTTGTCTCAAGACAGTGGGATAATTCAAATCGAGCACATAGTAGGTGATGACTAAAATGTAAAGGCATTCTAGGAGGGTGCTGGCTTTACAATCAATAATTGTTTCATTTATAACAACAAATCCATTGTTCAACTCCTCTTTGTTGTTGGTTATTATTACAAGCTGAGGGGCTTGGACATTAGATTCGACTGGAAGCGTCTGAAATTTCGCATTTTTTATAATTGCAACGAAAAAGAACATAAAAGACAAACGGACAAACGTTCAAACGCATTTCAAACCCTATGGCTAAAACTAAAACGCAGTAATTGCCATTTTGAAATGTATCTGCACGACTATTACATTATAAGTTTCACTCTTACATCCTTGAGACGAATAACGGAATACTGTACAGTCTTTTTAGGACATTTTGGTTTCGACTTGGATTTAGTTTTCTGTTGAGGTATTAAATGTTCTTCTAGCTTCTTTACGAATTGTAGGACAACTTGATCAGATTTCAGTTTCTCCTAGGAAAAATACACAATTACAAATGAAATGCAAATATTTTCAGTGAAACGAGGTAAATTCTATGTAAAATCAGTGGTGTGCTTATAAAGCATATATAATCATGCGTTTTACATACCCAACCACGTTTTCTACATTATAAGACCGAAGAAAGGAGTATTTATGTAACTTACTGAAGTCGACAAGTTGGGCCACACAGTGAAGGAGAAAAAATTGTGGTGTAAAATAAAAATTGAACTGACGAATTTTACACCACAACGTTACCTTCTTTGCATTGTGGCGTAACTTGTCGATTCCGGTTGGTTACATAAATACTCCTATCTTCTTTTAAACGTAGTTGGGGTATGTATTACACATAAGCCACCACTTAATTAAAAGACAGACGACAAAATTGTTATGTGCCCTCTATTGCCTATTAACAATCTACATCTTACGGTATCTTCATGTGGGAAAATTAATGCAGCAACTTTTTCATAGTTGGTAAAAAATTGTTCTTCTTTTGTTTCCATTCCGTGAAAAAGCGAAAATTCTGCTTTAAGCTATGATTAAAACAAAATAATTAAAATAATTTATGTTCATATAATATTTGAGACTTACATAAGGTTTTTCTACAAGGTGAGGATAATTCTCTAAAATTTCAGTGACTGATAATGGGTTTTCTACAATCCATTTACGCCTGTCAGTGAAAGTCTCCCGAGAGAGTTTTAGGATAGTAGAAATATTTCTTCTGTCTTTGTTCCATTCACAGAGTAGGTTGCGCTTCAAAGTTTCAATGTCCATCGGGGTTTCCATCTCCAAAGCGGCGGCCTTCTTACTCTTGCTTGATTTCTTAACTTCTCCAGATTGAACCACTTTTTGATAATGCCTAATATGGCGAATTTTTTGTGACAATTTCTTTGCAAACAAACCCTGTAAGTGATTATTAAAGGTCTTTAAAGTAGGCGCAGTTTCAATATTTACAGGGTTCCTTCAGGGGTATGCGTCAGCAATGGCGCTATTGACAACGCGCTTCCACATCTTACCGAAAGGATAAACCTTAAAAGAATCCGCTTTAATTGCGCGAAAATATTCAAAATAAACTCACCCACGGATTTTTAGCTTTCTTATCAACGTTTAATGATGGATATTTGCTTAAAGCCAATTTGCCTACAGTCGCATAGTCACTCTTTTTGTTCATACTGTACTTAACTAGAAGTCCGTGCGCCATTTCATCTACCATTTTGCGGAAAACAGAAACTGGTTTTCCAGTAACAAGCATGTTGTGCACATAATCAGTTAGCTTTGGTAGTTCAACAATTTCACTACAACCCTAGAAAAAAAAATTAAAACAAAAAACAATTGACAACACCGGAGTACAGAAGGATATAACGACTATTTTAAAACTATCTTTAAGTCACGACAAAAGCAACACTACCCCATTTAAAGGGGCTCACAGGCGCTATTGGGGGAGACCGCCCTTGGTTCGGGGGGAAAACACCCAGCTCTTTGGCCATAAGGAATGGCGCCACCGTCGCGGTGAGCGGGTGAGCAATATGCTAACCAATAGTTAGACCCCCCCCCTTCACCCCAACAGCTCCGGCCAGCCCCTTTAATTGAGCTATGTCTAACAGACTACACATACCAAATTCGAGGATTCAGAACCAACACCTGGGTCGTCAATATCAAACTCCTCAAAGCTAAATTCATCACATTGGTTTAAAGTTGAGAGTCCTGAGTTAACTTTAGACGTTTCACCCTGTTCTTTTGAGTTTTCAGTGCAACTAAAATTGGCTTCTGAATTCGGAATCATCGCTTCTTGAACCATTACAGGTCGCTAAAAATTCAAGTTCAATATAATGATTAATAACATAGCACTGAAGGATGCAAAACTTATAAAAAATTAAAGCCCCCGAAATGGAAAACAGTATACTTACGAGAGAATATTTTTGGTCATCTCGTAGAATCATTAGGATTTCATTTCTTAATTCTATTAAAACTTCCCATTCATCAATAATGGTTCCATCACAATCTAATACAACTTTGAAACTTCCAGCAGGCAAAGCCAACTTGAGAAAAGCTATGAAAATAATCTGGTCACTTTTTGTAAATTCGCACTATGCCTTGCTACAAGGACTAAGGGATTCATTTGAAGTTTGAAATGAAGGCTATCTATTCTTACCTTGATTAGCCAGTTCTTCATACGAATTAGCAATAACTGCTATTTTAATAGTTCTGTTAAAATTTGTTATCTTGAACAACGGCATTTTTTACTCATAAATCTGAAATATTATTTGTTCACAAAAGTAATTGATCCATTTAATTGCTAAAATATAGTCATTATAGTACTATTCCCCTCCATTCATATAGTCCAGTCAAACACACAGAAGGCGCAACCAATTTGCTTATCGTATATCAAAAATAATAATAATTGTTCAGTTAGTAGTTGAGGTCCTGTCTATGTTCACTTAAGTTAACTTTCCGAATAAATCCTAATGATTACACATCTTCCGCATTGTATATCATCGTCAAAAAGCTGTTTTGTTTTAAATAAGTAGGTTGAGGCCACTTGTATTTTAAACTTCTTAGATGTAGTAGTGTTTTTACTTCAGGGGGGTGAACTTCTTTGAGCACATAACGATTGCGATGTTCATCATAGTAAGAAATGTTTAATTTTGAACACCACGCATAGGACTTTTGGTTTATTGTGAGAACTTGTCGTACGATGACGAACGCAGGCATTGTTGTGTAATCCGTCAGTAAAACTGTACCGTTGCGATAATTGTGACCCAAAACTTTAATCCCCGAGCAAACATGCACTTTTTGTGGGAAGTCATTAGGCTCAAACTTCCTTAGTTGTATTTTAAGTTCATCCTCCAACGTAATGTCATAACCTTCAGTGACGAATTCACCATCATCCAAAAAATTGAAAGCCTTGCCACCCAAACCATCATTCTGTTGCATGCACATCCACCTTTGGTGTCGAAGTGACACGGTTTTTGATACAGCTTTGAAACATTTCCATTGTCTATTCTTAAATAAAGCATGTTTTCCTTCTTCCCTCATACACCAATGGTGACGCAAAGGACCGAAATTGCTCATTTGATCAGGAAAGTGGTTTAGGTAGTGAAGCTTGGGTGTTATGGTATTTTCTGGGTAGTAGAGCTTTTTGAAATCTTCTCCATGCTCGGCGACTAAGAACCTTAGAGTATGGACTGTCTCTGAATTTACTACACTAGATAGAGCTAATTGGGTTATTTTTTGAAGAAGTATGAAATTTTTCCAATTTGGGTCATCTTCTGGAACTTTATCAGCCACATACAATGGCATGTTAAATAGCAAGGACCTCATGGCTGATGCCGTTTGTTTCATTTCATTGTGAAGATGCTTCTTTTCAATAATTGCAGGCTTCGTATCTGTTTCGTCATTGCCATAAGGAAAACCTTGGATTTTCACATTAAGATAATCCAATGTGAAATATTTCTCTCTTTCAGTAAAAACAATTAACATCAGTCTTGTTTCATATTTTACGACTCCCTCTAAAAGGATGTGCATTGGATCGTGCAATAAGTGATGGGTGACATCAAATCTGGGGATTTCACGTAAAGGGCTTTCCTTGCTGATTCCATACTGCTTGGACCAGTATTTATGTGCTTGAGGACTACAGAGTTTTAACGCTTCACATCTATCATTATGTTCTTCCAAGTTTCTCTCGGGAAAATCAGAGTGCAAAAACGATTTACTGATGTCTGGCCGAGTTATCTCACATGTTCTACAAAACTTGTATGCCGAACCAACACCTTCTTTAAAGCCTCCCATCTCCTGAGCCGCAAGTGTATCTCCAGTTACGTAGGCCAGTCTTCCATTGAATTTGAGATCTATACCATTCACTTTCATCACCAACCCTTCATCTAATTCAGTTAAAACTGACTTGAAATTAGAAAGTAAACTATCAAGGCCGAATTGCTTCACGTCTTTCTGCCTTGCCACTGCCAGAAGCTGAATACTGCAGAGCTTTGACCGGAACTCGGGAGGAATGTTAAGCAATTTCCAGTAAAATATTGTGACCTTGTGTGTTTTAGCGTGTGCTCCAATTGGGTTAGCAATTTCGAAATCATCGGTGTAGAGGGACAACAACAGATACTTATGATTGAGAGGCTTTAAATATTTGTAATAAGAGCCATCCCACACGTCGTTCATGCTGTCCAGTAAATTCGTTATTGTTGCTGTTGCATCTCTTGTGTTTCCAAATAGAGCTTCTACTTCCGGCATAGTAACTAAGGCTTTTAAAGCCTTTTCGAATGGGACACAGTAACCAAAAATATCCTTTTTTTCTATTCTTGTAGTATTTTTTTTGGTGCTTGTAACCAATCTGTCACCCATATGAACAGCCACTGGGGGAATATAATTTAAATGCTTCTTGAGAAAGGTTTCTTGCTTATACGAAGTTTCGATATCTTGAAATGGTTCCCTCAAATCAACACCTTGTAAATTATTTTGATAACTAGAGATGAGACCTTTAGTAGCACACATGACTTCTGATATCTGTTGATCAGATAACTTATAACTCTCTTTCAGCTTTAATATGTAGGATGCTTCAATGAAAGTTTGTTTTGAAGGCTTGGGTAAAGTTTCATTGCCTTCAACTGCTGGTCCAACTTCCATCCCAGCTTCTCCTTCATTTCTAGGTGCAGCTTCCAGCTCGTTCCCTTGACATTCATCTTCATTTTCAAAATGGCCTTTTCTGCTTTTGTGGCTTCGAAGGGAACTATAGTTTTTATAAGAAGTGTGGCATATTTGACACCGAAAAGTACAGCTACTCATGTGTGGATGATCTTTTAACATGTGGCTATTATAATGACCAATGTTTTGAGAATAGAATGGGCAAATATTGCAGGAAAAAAAACTTTCAAGGTTTCGAAATTCCATTTCTAAAATCATAAATATATCATACAAGTGCATGGTTTGGTACGATTCTGAAATTCCCAATTTTCAAAAGGGACATGTACGGACATTTCTTAAAAGTCGTATAATTAACAGCTATTATTTTACTGAGTTATAAGTGATATTGCTAGTTAAAGGACTATAAGTATTGAAATATTTAATATTTTCACTTAATAGGGAGCTAACAGTTCTGACCCTGAAACGTCACACCCTTCTATCGCTTACGGGTTTCATACCCCCTGACGGTTGGAAACAGTATTCTACGCGCAAAAATGCCAACCAAGACTATATCTCTTCCCGTATCCAGTGGTTAGCTCCCTATTGTTACTTAAAACCACGGAGCTGTATTGTAAACTTACCCACAAAAAAAGATGACACCTTTAACTTGGACAAGGCTCAAAATTCTTCCCCAAACTTCGTGGTTATGGGTTGATTACTTCTCGACGTATACCGTAGGAGCTCTACGCCCTTCTGGGTCGGTAAATCGGGCTATGGGTTTTCTGATTAGCAGCAGTATATGTTGCAGACGTATTTTAGGGAATATTAAAATGCCCCGAACATAAGTAAATGCGATTGCGAAATAGCTTGGTCAGAAAGTTCGTCTCACGACTCCATGAGAGTCATGACTCTCATCGTCTGCGCTTTGCCAAGAATCATTTTCAAGGCGTCGGTTAATTAAATTCACATTCAAAATGTAGATCATTTACCTGGGTTTTAGTCGAATTGATACATTTATATTCATTTCATAGAGTAGTGTCGGTAGAGGGGGGGAGTAGACTGTGTATCCCTCCCTCTTGGAGCGCTTTTGTAAGAGGGGATACTGTACGCGCCTGGTAAGGGGGATGACACTGAGCTAAGAGAGTAATGTCAGTTCTACGTATGCAAACGTCATACCCTTCTATCTCTTAGCTAAGTATCATCCCCCCTACCAGGCGCGTACAGTATCCCCTCTTACAAAAGCGCGCCTAGAGGGAGGGATACACAGTCTACTCCCCCCTCTACCCACTCTACGTCTCTACTCTATGGTATGACGTTTGCATAGTAGAACTGACATTACTCTATTGTATTAATCGTTGCCTACGTTAATCAAGGCCTGTGCGCGGCGCCGATTTTTTTTTGCCAATTTAAGTTGCCAAATTCTCTCACCTGAGGCGCTATTATCTGGACCTAAATAATTTGAAATGTTCATTTTCTCGCGCTTGGAATTTCAAATACTCATTTTCGCGCGCGTTTCGGTCCAGCTATCAATGAAATCTCGCGCTAAAGGGAGAAAATAAGAAGTCGCGTTTCTTAAAAGTCGCCCCCTTCGAACCTACCGCGCACAGGCCTTGATTAACGTAGGCAACGTATTAATACTAAAGTCTAAATTCATTCTTGGGCGACAAAGAAAACCATGACATAAAGAATGAGCGCGAGGAAATTTGTTTTAACGCTATAGGGTAAGCAACTCCTTATCTCGGACGACAGCTTATTCGGTATATACTCTGTTCGAGGTTTGGTTGCCATCACGCACAAACCTACGTTAGATAGAGACCTAGCTTTGAGCGTGCTGACAAACGAAGCCGGAACAGGGTATATATCGAATAAATCCCGTCGGAGATAAGGAGTTGACTATCCTATAGCAAATATATCATAATTCACTTATGAAATATTATATATTTTGCCTATAGCAAGAAAAAAATTTCCTCACGCGCATTCTTTATCCATGGAAAAACCGTGTCTACGTGCGAAATACAACTAAACTATGCCTATAATTTGAAAACATTCCTCGAAGTACGACTTCAACTGCATGGTTACAGAACACGAAAAAAATGATCGCGTTCGCTGTTCCTAAATTTTGAACGCGTTCATTGTGAAAGTGTTAAGGTTTAGTGTTCAACGCTTTTAATTTTTCCAAACACAAGCAAAATTTAGAAGTTGAACACCAAAATTATGCGAAGTGTTCAATAAAGAACACTTTTTCCTCACTGAAACATATGAAGAAACCAAAATTTGACTTTTGAACACTAAAATGTGTTCAAATCTTTAACACATTTTTTTCTGTGTACGTAACGACGATTAGTTTTCACTACGGCCTTTTTTCTCGGTTCCTCAGACAACTCGGACCTTCTGCTTCAAAGTCATTCCCAAAGAAACCTTTATGTTTTCTTTATTTTGTTCATAGTTTAAGGTTAGGGGGCCGACCTTTATTACAATGGTTTCTTTTTTCGGTATTTGTGCCTTTTTAACAGGCGTATTGTTAAAATTGTAACACTACAGAAATTGTATTTCAAATGGGACCGGCAATACCGCAACGCTGAGCCGAAAAACTGGATGGTAATTGTTTGGACATTGTCAGGACATTGGAGGACCAAACATACCGTGGTGTCACGTGTCGAATGTTAAAGCGACCTTCACCACTATACATACTATGACCTGCTGCTCAAGCTGACAATCTTTGAAAACTCAACTTTGAGGAACTTCCGGTCTTTTTAGATACACAGAAAAAAATGTGTTAGGAAATTGAACACAATCTCTGAACATCTTCATGCAACACTCTCCTATACATGTTCAAAAATGAGAACATGTTCAAATAGAAATCTGTTCTTTTTTCTAATGTATTCAAGCCATTTTGTGTTTGATTTTGAACGTCTTTTTATTTAAGTGTTCTGCCTCTGAACATGTCAATTATGCAGAAAATGTGTTCAGGAGCTGAACACAATCCCTGAACACCTTCATGCGACTCTCTCTACTATACATGTTCAAAAATGAGCACATGTTTAAGTGAAAATATGTTCACTTTCTAAAGTGTTCAAGACGATTTTTGTTTCGGTTTTGAACGTCTTTTACGTGTTAAGCATACACTCTAAGAAAATGGGGTGCGCTTTAACACCTTTAAAAGTAGTTTGGGTCCAAATTTGACATCATTACAGGTGTTCATTTACATCCCTGAAAGGGTTTAATAACACTTATTGAGCAATTGGTGCTATAAATTGGCGCAACAGAGGTGCAGTTTAACACCTTTTTAACTCTTATATCGAACTAAAACTTAATTTTTACTCTCACATGAGTGTTGTGCAATTCCTTAAAGGGTGAGGCATAGCGCCTTTCAGAGTGTCGCATAACACCATTCAGAGTGTCTCATAACACCTTTCAGAGTGTCTCATTAACACCTTTCAGAGTGTCTCATTACACCTTTCAGAGTGTCTCATTACACCTTTCAGAGTATCGCATAACACCTTTCAGAGTGTCTCATCACCTTTCAGAGTGTCTCATAACACCTTTCAGAGTGTCTCATAACACCTTTCAGAGTGTCTCATTACACCTTTCAGAGTGTATCATAACACCTTTCAGAGTGTCTCATAACACCTTTCAGAGTGTCTCATAACACCTTTCAGAGTGTCTCATAACACCTTTCAGAGTGTCGCATAACACCTTTCAGAGTGTCGCATATCACCTTTCAGAGTGTCGCATATCACCTTTCAGAGTGTCTCATAACACCTTAAAGAGTGGGTGATTTATTAGCAATCAGTGCTATATTCACAGCAAGGTTCCACTTTGAGTTAAATTAAGAGGAAAGTTCTTACATGCAGAACTATACCGCTTTAAGCAATGCTTGCAGGGCCGGATTAAGAGGGGGGCGAGGGGGCACTGGCCCCCGGGCGCAAGTCTTGTTGGGGGCGGATAGAGTTAAACTATTCCCCCTTAGGGACATTTGCTGTTCTGTTTTTTCCGACTTAAGGGGGCGGCCCCCGGTGCAAAATTGCTTAATCCGGCCCTGAATGCTAGTTCTCGCATGCAGTGTGAAACTGCATAAAATAGGCCACTTGTTCGACTTTAAATCGAGCATAAAACTGCATGAAAAGTTGGTAATTTTTAGCGACTTAATAGCCTCTGAAAAAGGCAGAAAGTTTTTAATTAGTATAATTTCATCGGGTATTAAGTTGGTTTTGGAGGCCATAATATCCAAGCAGTAGACATAGACGTACTCCTTAAATTTACTAATCTCTTTTCACTAAGAATTTTTCGAGCACCAGAAACGCGTTTGACCTAATCTACTCTACAATATTTAAAAAAATTTCATTTTCTACTCTAATGCTTCTCAAAATAAAGATAAGACATGTCACAAAAGTTGGCGCCTATAGTCGCCCTACTAACATAGTCTCGTTTTTTTAGTGTCGCACAATACTTTTAAGAGTATCGCTTAACACTTTCAAGAGTGCAGTAGCGTTGCTAGGGTTTGAAATTTTGGGGGGGGGGGTTTAAGTTTATTATTCGTATATTAAAGATTTACAAACTGTTATTGATAAAGAGAACGGAACCGATCAGTTAGTGACTATGAGACAAATGTGGATGAAAGAATTTCACTCGTCTTTTATAAGTTCAGTTTCTGTTTGCTTTTAGTCCCCACTACTGTTTGATATTGAAATTCATCTCTACAAAGATGAAACTGAACGAACTTATCATAATAATTTTTTACACTATATTGCTACAAAATTTTAGGGGATACGAGGAATTTTTTGGTAGAGTTTACGGATTATTTTAAGGGGGCTAACTTTGAAATTTTAGGTGCGCTAAAGCCCCCAAAAAGACTTAGCGACGCCACTGCAAGAGTGTCGCATAACGCTTTTAAGAGTGTCGCATAACGCTTTTAAGAGTGTCACCTAACACGTTTCAGAGTGTCGCCTAACACGTTTAGCAGTGTTTTACAAAAGTACAATACCCTCTGATTACGAATTTCTTTGTTAATTTTATTTAAAGGATAAAAATATATTCTTTCATGAATATCATCTTTAAAAAATGCTTAACAATCAAGTTTTTCAATAATTTTTACTGTTTGGATTGACTTTAATATTAAAACATTAATGAAAATGAAAGAACTTATTTTAAAAAACCCGCAGTACTATAATTTTCCATTTTTAATTTCAAAACGGTTTTTAAAAGTTTTATTTTACATCGAATTTACACCTTAAATTGGCCCCACAAAAACTAAAGGTAATAAAACTCTCTTTGGGTGTTTTTACGGTGTAAAAAATGTGTTTTCTTAAATTACACTTCCCTTTCTTAGAGTGTACGAACATGTTAAGTACAGTCGCCGCAATTAAAAACTTTCTCTCTCGCGACGTCTTGTTTCAACAATAAGCCGCAAATTATTGATCTGATACAATTGTTAAAAAAAAACTTATCGTATATTGTTGTTTTAATAAAGATTTGCGGCTTATTGTTGAAACAAGACGTCGCGAGAAAGAAAGTTTTTAATTGCGGCGACTGTACCTCTCTCATTCTACAGTCCAAGAGAGATATGTACGAGAATTTCTTACTTGTAATTAATAATTAATAGGTATTACTGTACTGAGGTTTAAGTTATTTTGCTAGTAAAAGGACTATTAAGTATTGAAATTTATTTTTGTCACGTAATAGTTACTTAAAACTTACCCACGAAAAGGATTACACCTTTAATATTCTGAAGGGCCAAGGCTCAAAAATCCTGCCCAAAAAATATGTGCTGTTACTTTCGGGATCGGTTTTCTTATTAGCACTTTAGCAGCAGTAAAGGTTGCAGACGAATTTTAGGGAATATTAAAATTTCCCAAACATAAGTAAATGGTCTCTCCTCCCTGATGCAATTGCAAAAATGCTTTGTCAGAGAGTTCATCTCATCGTCTGCGCTTTGCCAAGAAACGTTTTCAAAGCGTAGTTTAATTAAATTCACATTCCAAATATTTATTATTTAAAAATATGCTTACAAGTCTGGGGATTATTTTAGAGGGTTCTAAGTTTGAAATTTGGGGGGCTAAATAGGGGGCTATACCCCCCCCCCCCCCGAAAAAAGGCCTAGCGACGCCACTGATTCATTGAATTGTATAATTACTTCAAGTTTAAATTCATTCTTGGGCGACAAAGAAAGACCATGGATATAAAGAATGCGCGTGAGGAAATAGGTTTTCACGCTATATGATAAGCAACTTCCTATCTCCGACGGGACCTTATTCGATGTATACTCTGTTCCAGCTTTAGTCGTCATCACGCACAAAGCTACGTTACATAGAGATCTAGCTTAGAGTGTGCTGAGAACCAAAGCTGGAACAGAGTATATATCGAATAAGCTTCGTCCAAGTACGCCTTCAACTACAAGGTTACAGAACATGAAAACAAATGATCGCGTTCGCTGTTCCTAAATTTTTAACGCGTTCATTGTGAAAGTGTTAAGATTTTGTGTTCAACTGTTACAATTTTTTCAAATAGAAACAAAAATTAGAAGTTGAGCGCCAAAATTGAGCGAAGTGTTCAATAAATTACACTTTTTCATCACTTAAACATATCAAGAAACCAAAATCTGATTTTTGAACACTAAAATGTGTTCAAATCTTTAACACACTTTTTTCTGTGTATAAAGGGGCTTTCAGTGTCGCTAAGTAGTAGAATTACAGTAGTTGGTCTCGTTTCCTAGCAAAATGCCAACTTATTCTAACCAGGAAAAATTGATTAGCAAGTTTATTTTGGGTGAAGGTCGCGGTAACATTCAACCATAGAGAATTTTACACATGTGTAAAATTCTCTCTGGTTCAACTAAAGGTAGTGCTTTATGCCGAACGGTCTCCACACCGACATTTGGGTGCGAGGACTTTCGTCATTTCGATAGTGCAAGATCGTGAACGTAGAAGAGACTGTATAGTCTGTAATGAGGATACAGACTTTGACATCGTAGAAAGTTTTGAAGCCAATCTCATGCTTGTAGTAGAGCGGTGGAACAAGAAGTTGCACTAAGCCATTCTACTGTTCGTGCCAGTTTACAAGGGCATTACTACAGGCATAATCATATCCCCCTACATCAAGCCTTAACGGACGAGAAGTACCTAAGACGGCAATACCATTAGTCTTGCCATGCGTCATGAGTTTAGTGGTTGCAAATGTAATGCAAGACACGGACAGTCATCTGGAAGAGTGCCTCAACCACAATGGTAGACACTTCGAATATTTACGTTGAGTTGTTTACTAAACAGTTTAGAGGTTGCAATTTGAGGCCCAGGTTCTAAGACTAATCGTAGGACTGTGCTTTAAAATATTTTGTTGCATTCACGCATATTCTCCTGTATTCTTTGTGTATCTTGCCACTCGTTGTCACTTAAATACAATAAAACATGAATTCTAAACATTTATTTACACCCTGTATAATTTAGCACGACATCACCCGTTGGCAGTATTGGGGGTTGTACATAAAGGAAGCTGTTGGTCTGATCTCGACAACACTGTATATGTATACAGTGTACGAAACAAATATTTTTCTTCCATATTTCAAATACCGTCGTTTTTAAACTTTTCATAAATAAAGTACAACACAATATGCTTATATAGACATCGTCTTCAAGCTCTTCTACTCATGATGCATTTCCTCAAAAATTCTCATTGATATATGTTTAGAGTGTACACAACAAATAAAAAAATTTATTCTACATTTCAAATACTGTCATTTTTGAACTAACTTCATATATAAAGTACAACATTATATGCTTTTCGAAAACTATGTTATTGGATATGAGTTCATATAATTAACTATACTTAAGTACTTCTTTAAGCTATTAGAAATAGATCAACCCCAAATGTATGTCGGTAGAAAAAACATGAAATTATTCAAATTTTAATTACATTAAGACTGAAGGGACAGATATTATAAAAAAACGTCTTGGTTTGGACCAAGGCCGAAAAAACAAACGATATGTCTGAGGTTTATCAGTTGACTGAAGTTTCAGATATTGCAATTTCTTTTTAAATTACTTTTATTCCTTTAATCCTTAATCAATATTTAATTCAATCAACTTATTTTTACTGTTAATCGATCTATTCCCTCTAAATTAATTTCAAAAATTACATATCTACGCTTTTTCAAGAATAATTCCATTTTCCGAAAACATTTTATCATGAAATTAATTATTTTGAAGGGATTTCGTGTCGATGATTACTAAGTTGGAAGCACAGTTTTAATTCTTGTTGCCTTGACAAATTTTCAAGTTTGCACCAAAAAAGTTTAAATCTGTTGTAAGTTGCTGGGAAGACTGATGTCAAGAAATTATGATAAAGAATTTATTTTGCTCAAACTAATTTATAAACTTATGTTGTCTACTTAAGACAAAGCAACAGCCTCGGTCCTGTCTTGTTTCTTTTAGTAGGTAGCTCTCCTTTTATGCACTGGAAAAATATGATATCGGTGTAAATATAACCAAAGGAAAGGGTAAAGTTTACATAAAAAGAAATACTTCTCAGTTCCGATGACTTGTTATTTCCTGAGGAAATAAAATGGTTGAACACATCATACCTTACCAGAACTGCCATGGACCGATCGTACACAAATTACATAAGGAGAAACTAAAACACTGGGGCGATGCCGCCATTGGGGTCTTCTCCCTCTCGCTTAGAAGCACCGCTAGAGGCAGTGCGAGTTGACTTTCCTCCCGCCTGTAGTGAACTTTGGCACCGTCTGACGATGGCCCTTGGTGCAAGGAAGAATACCCCAATGGTCTCCTCGCCCCTGTGTGTTTTCGGAAATGGTCTCTACGCCTGATAAAATCATTCCGCGTAATACGTAACCGGTGTACAACAGTACAAGTAACGCCAACAATGTAGTAAGGGGTGATGACGTTCCAAATCTAGATTGAGTTATGGCCAAGAAGCTTTGAAGTTCGGAGAGGGAAACTGCAGTGCAACCTTTCCTTCATAGTCGCGACAAAAAAATGTAACATTTCGATATTCGAAGTTAAATGTATAAATTCGCGTCCCCAATATATGCATCCACTATCAAATATTTACATTTTCCTTTCGAGTTATATCAAAGATCGCTTGCTCTTTTTAGACACTTCGTATAATATTTCAAATATTCAATATTCGTCACCCAACACGTACTCCCTTCAAAATAATTAATTTCATGATAAAATGTTTTCGGAAAATGGAATTATTCTTGAAAAAGCGTAGATATGTAATTTTTGAAATTAATTTAGAGGGAATAGATCGATTAACAGTAAAAATAAGTTGATTGAATTAAATATTGATTAAGGATTAAAGGAATAAAAGTAATTTAAAAAGAAATTGCAATATCTGAAACTTCAGTCAACTGATAAACCTCAGACATATCGTTTGTTTTTTCGGCCTTGGTCCAAACCAAGACGTTTTTTTATAATCTATATTGTTATTGTTACCCATAGAAGTTTAAATAAGACGTTTAAGACAATTAAATTTATCTACTCCTAGGTTTTGAACCCTAGTCTCTGAATTGCAAGCTTTGAGTTTTGCCACGGTACTGTGTAGGTGCGATATCTCAGAATCAAATTAATGCAACAAATCGGGTTTCTGTCATTTGCGACGTTTCGTTCAAATGGAATTCGGCTCATTGAAGCGTTTCGTCTTTATGGGATAAATATCCATTGGGTAAACTCTTCCAATGGGATTTCTGTCCCTTGGTTAAAAATTACTTGTTAAAGATTTCAAGTTGAAGAAATCTATGTATTCCGGGTTTAATCGATAGAACAAATTTGGTTTTAATTGCGTAGATGAAACCATGTTCATGATTCAAATTTTTACAAAAATAAAACTGGTATAAATGCGACATTTCGAAACAATAGGAACTCAGATTTTCATGTGTGATATCGTATAGAATCTGTTTTCGTAAAAACTTAGGTATTCCAAATAATTAAGTTGAGCAAATACAAAATGAATCGAACCCGGGACGCTGGCGCAGTAGACAGTCATTCTAACCACTAAACCATAGAGACTTGATAGAAACTGCGAGTTTTTTATTATTTATTTTTATCTCTAAAATGTCGGGGTGATGTGGGGGTGGGGTACCTCTTAATCTGTGGGGTCGGATACTTTTGAATTTTTATCTGTGGGGTCGGATACTTATGAATTTGTATGTTTGGGGTTTTTATATTTATTTTCATTTTATGTATGTGCTAATTAAATAGATAACGATTTTCCCCGTTTTTCGTTCTCGTTCGGTAGGTATCGTCATCTATGTTATGTTTGACTGGAACGTTTTGGCGGTTAATTCAAATGTGGGTTTAGATAGAGCTAACATAGTGTTAAATGACCGTTATGCGTTTGATCATTTTAGCATTGCTAAAGGTAATTCGAGGGGATAATCACTAAAATGCGTAATTACTATAACTAAACTTTCTCTTTCAAAAGTTTCTCGGCATAAGTCCTTGTTAGAAATTTATAAGATGCGATAAGTGTACATCGGCATAAGTCTATGTTTTAAACTCATCGAGGGGATTATCAATAAAAACTATCTGTTCTTCGATTCGCCGGAATCTAGGGGCTATTAACTCTGATTTTATGCACGGTAAATCAATTAAGCATAGAAAAAGATAGCGCTATTCACTCATTAGGGTAAGGTATAGAGGGGTTATCCACTCATTAGGGTAGGGTATAGAGGGGCTATTCACTCGTACGATATGGCTACTATTACGAGCCCTTGGGCCGTCTTGTTAAACTTGTTCTGTAAATTTTAAAGCACCGTTATGTGTCGCGACACAGCGTTTTGGAACCACTGCCCAATTATATATAAAAAGTACCTTGTTTTCTTAGTGGTGTTACTGTAAGTAAGCATATAAACCGTTTGAAGTGGGCATTGCAACTACCTGGTTTTGTATTTTCACGACCAGAAGTTTAGAACCCAACCGTGGTTTAAATCAAAAGCCTCTCCCAGCATGGTCTTGGCCATTAACGTTTGCTATCGCTACGTAAGCATCGCTGTTATATGGAATTTTTAATTTTTGTTCGCCGAAAAGAAATATAAATGAAAAGTTAAACTAGCCTAAAAGGGCCAAGTAATTTTGTGAAAGCCAGTGAAAGAGCAAGGGGTACGGGGGATACACCATTAAGCTAAAAAACGATACAGGCAGAGCCTAGAGATTGTTTTACCCCTTTAAAGAATATTCTCTTTCTCTATTCCCATCACCTCTCGACTTTACAACACGAAACTATTTTCAACCCCATGTGTACTAAAAAGGTAGCTTTCGGAAAGTTTTCATCGCTAACGCCGCTAAAGCATTGATCTTTGTGACTACAATAAAATAAATCCCTGTCACAACAGGCTGATCCGAAGAAATATCGATCAAGGTTCCGTTCCGAACTTCTATTTCGTTTGTTATTGTTCAGAGTAAGAGCTCGGCATTTCCTATCCATTATCTACAAATTGGTGGATAACCGATTATTTATAAACAAAGTTGATGATACGATTTATCATGTAAGTTCTGTGGATAATTTTCGAGAATGGATAAAGATAAAATAACGAGGATAATGCCGAGCTCTATTCAGAGTACCGTCAATATATTTTTAACGCTTGCGCGGCGAACGTTTTTTAATATTCAAGACCACATACCTGTTCCATGGACAATATTACAGAGTAAGAACAGAGCCAATAGATACAACAAACGATACATCGCGAATTTAAATTCATACTATAATAGTGGGCTAGTGCTGTGGAATATATCTCATAGAAAGTTTCCGTTTTATTGAGGAAATCCAGAAGAAAATTGATAAGGCTAATGTAAATTTTTAAAACGGAAATTTTATTCGCCTACCCAGGATTTGATACTTCATGGTCTACTACAGAGGAAATTCAAAATTACGGATGCTGATTCAAGATTAATCAAAACTCTCTATCTAGATATAACCAAGACTTAAAACAGAATTGATAAGAATAAGGTTATTACTTGACTGAAGACTTATATGTAGATTTTTTTATTTTTAGTTAAAGACATGCTTAAGAAAACCACGTCCCATACCGTATTTCATTGAATAAAATTATTTTAATGCATATCAATTTATTCAATGGCAATTATTCGAAAAAATTCTTTTCTCTTCTTTTCGACCATAAAGTTAAAACACTTATCGAAAATTTAGAAATTTCATGTGTTTACCTAAATTGAGACCGTTACACGACCAAATGCATTCTGCACTCAATCTTGATAAATTAATCAAAAATGTCTTGATTAGAATCAAGACCTAACAAGTTGGGAAAACCAAAATATTACCTCTCCGAGTCAAGACGACTACTTACAAACTTATTTACCCAGATATGGAAATGTTTCTTAAGTTAAAATTTATGAGATATTAAAGCAGTATACAAAGCATAGCAAATTTACTGTAAATCAGACGACATTTTACATCCAATAATGATATACTTGTACACATTAAAATCATCCGATGGGGGAAAAACGGGAAATGAAGAGATAAAACTTTGGAGGGATATTACCTTTACGTGTTTGTAAAGGCCCAATTTTCTACTCCTCAACTGTATGCCCTCTATGTTCAAAGCCATATTCACAACAGGGTTGGCATGTAAACACTATCCTCTCGTTTCACCTCAACGATTTTCTTAGTTTAACAACATGACTTAACGTTACATAACACCAAAGCTTATTTGTGGCTACACACACTGAAAGTAAATGCGTACCATAAAAAGCATGAAAACACGAAGCTATAATCCGATTACGATCAGACCTTTCACTGGTCTGGGCTGCGTTCAGCAGAGCTCACCAAAAAAGACAGCGGATTTTGGAAATGTTTACCGGTGAGCTCTGTCGTCATAGCTTTTCTCCGGTCATCGGCGTTTTATAAATGACGCTAGCGCAATAAAGCGTGCAAGGTACCAAGGCTTAACAAAATTGTAGGATAACATATTTATAGAGATAGATAACAACTTTTATAATTAAAATTAGAAAATAACATATCTCTTAAAATTCTCGCGTGATCAACTGGTTTCACGCCAATTAAATAGCTATAGTCCCATAAAGCTATTTGTATTAATTCCTCCATGGTTTTTTCGCCAAGCTGAGAACTACGCGTCTTACGTCACGTTATCCAAAAAGCCGACTATTTTTTTTGAAGACCGCGCTAGCTCAGCGCTAAGGACCGTGACGTCAAAATTCAAAAACAAAATCCCGTTATGTAGGACACTGCTAGCAGCGCTGGGCTCTGCTGAACGCGGCCCAGATTTCCACCATGATTATAACATCTAAGCCTAATTATTCAAAAGTGTATTTAACTTTCGGCTCACTCTGAACCGTTAATGTCTCTGCATACAGAAACGAAAACCAAACCCAAACGTTTACTTTTTGGTTCACTAGGCCTATTGACAAACAAAAGTTCATTTGACCAACATAGCAGCGTTGAGCTTGTATTCACTGTGACTTTAGAAAGGATTATGCTATAAACAGATGTAGTATAGCTTAAGTAATATATAAACATCCATTTTAAATAATAATATTTAAAAAAATCTTTGGAATATCAAAATGAAACGGAGCTTTAAACATGGATGAAAAAAAGCTAACAGGGATAAATCAAACTCGTAGATTTTACATTACTAAGAGGGAAACACATTTGTTACCAACAAGGCTGCCAGATTTGATTTCGATTTTATTTTTTAGCTCATTTACCGATTCAAATTCGGAAGTAGATTTATAGAAATTTTGCCATCTCGTGGTAACCTCGGGAACTTTAATTTAAAAATGTCGATTCCAACTTTAGACGTTTGAGAATCTTCGTATGATTTGTTAGGGTTGGTAACTTGCATACGTTATATTCAACGTTTTAAAGCTAAAGTTTCAAAACTTTTCGAGTCATTTAAAGTCTTCAACTAAATATTATAAGTTTTTTTTTAATTTCAACAGAAAAATAGCTCTGCGAATAATAGTAGACTTGAAAACTACACTAAGCCTTGACTAGGTATCAGCGGAATCCCGATTCCCGAGCCGCCGGCGGCTAAGCTCCCCGTAGCCGCGGGAATACAAAACATTCCTCGTAAAAAACAGATACACGGCGTCTTAAATAGGCCAAGCAAAAGCTACCCAGATTGATAAGATCTTCGTGCCTTACTCCCAAATAATTTTTCGTATTGTGAATAGTTTTAACTAAAGAATATTTCAGACACTATACTCAATATTTATAGTAGTTCCCTAATTCCAACAGAAAAATAGCTCTAAGAATTATAGTAGACTCGACGAAAACTACACTAAGCCTTGGCTAGGTATCAGCGGTATCCCGATTCCCGAGCCGCCGGCGGCTGAGCTCGCCGTAACCGCGAGAACAGCAAACATTCCCGGTTACGATTACGTGGGTACTAATCTTCTCAAAATAAAGAAAACGGTGCGTTTGTGTTTCATTTTCATGATCATTGTTGAAATACCGCTCTTATGGGAACTTCACTCATAACGGAAGTAGTAGTGTGTGCTTTCTAGTTCTTGCGAGGACCGATAAGGGGGCGCTATTATCAGTCCGTGTGTTAAACAAAATCGGCAATGTGTAATTTACCGCCTTTGTGGGGACCACCTTAAAAACTAATTTTAAGCAATTAAAATCAAAAAATAATTAATTTGAGCATATGTTATTTTTGGGTTTAATGGGGACCGGGGTGTGCGTCCCCATAAGTGACTACGGTCCCCACAAGATTGGTGTGTTTTCTCGTCGCGGTCCTCATAAGTATAGTAATGCAAACACACACACAAACACACACACACACACACACACACGTCGAAATTAGAACCTCTCCGTGACATACGTCACTCGGAGAGGTAAAAAGTATCGATAAGACTGAGGGTATCACTTGTCTGAAGGATCAGATATTAATTTTTCTTTTTAATTGAAACTTAAATGCATGCTTAAGAAAAAACAACGTTCCATTACCGTTTTCCGTTGAAATAAATTATTTTACTGGTAATCAATTTCAAAAATTTACTTATCACGGCTTTTCGAACCCATAGACTCAGTAGCCACAATTCCATTCCCCGAAAACATTTTATCATTACATTAATTACTTTTGGGAGAGTACGTGTATGGTTTTGCGTTTTAAAAGGTTCCTAAAGACGTTACATCCCCATTCGTGACCGGCACTCTTCGCAGTGGAACATTTTAATTATTCTAAAACCAATGGCGCCAAATTCAATAGGGACAGTAACATTTTTACTTTTTTTAGTCGCGGTTTTGCAAAATGATGTAATATCGAGTGTACTTTAGTGAACCGTCGTATTGTTCTTTCTCATAGTTCAGGGCATGATCAGTGTTACTGCCCAATTTCTCTCTCTAGTTTCTAACAATGGTTAGCAAAAAGAGAGGAAAGTTTGCTTCAAGGTAGCAGAGGGACATGGTAGTGAAAATAGTAATCTAGAATTTTGTTCGTTCAAACCTTAATATATCATGAAAAATTCAAGTGAGGAGGCGGCACTACCTAGAAAGATCTATTTTGGCAGATAACAGCGAAAAAATTATGTTCTACACACACTGGGACTATGGGAGAGTTTCTGGGCCGCAGGTCGCACATGATGAAATTTCAACTCCACTTTACATTCTCCCTGGTCGTACTAGTAGCAGGTTAAGCTCAGGGGCGGACTGGCCATAGGGCCCCAACTGCCACTGGCAGTGGGGCCCCAGTCAATGGGGGCCCTCCTTTTCGGGATTTGCATATTTCAAAATTGGTCCTTCACTAACTCAAAATAGTTACGTATCCAAAAATCGGACATTTGTAAATGGCATCTCAGAAGATAATGTTCATTTAATCATTTATAAAGCGGTAAGAGATAGTTTTGTAGTCTTATTGTTTTCAACTCTACTTTTATACCTTGGCCTATCCCGCGAGAAACAAAACTTAAAATCGGTTTATATTTTACTTTCATGCTTAGTGAGAAAAGGGAAAAATAAGGGACTAAGAGCACATTAAGAGAAGGCTCAAGTTATAAAACTACTACTCTTCATCACTTTTTTATTTTTACTGTTTAAGCTCTAGTTGAAGATAAATATATTTTTAAGTTTTATATTTATATTTATATTTATATTCATATTTTCACAACCATTACCCACTAGAATTAACCAAGGTCGAGGCCCGGTCGGGCCCCCGAGAGGGGGAAGCCCTCACATGAGCGGTTCCCGTATGAGCGGATTCCAAACTAGCGGTTTCCTAAATAGCGGTCCTCATAACAGCGGTTCCCTAAATAGCAGTTTTCCCGAAATGACAGTTTACCCGTTACAGCAGTTACCGATACAGTTGTTCTCGTAAACGTGTCGTACCTTAACAGCAGTTCTCAAAAGAGCAGAAAAACGGGGATGCGAAAAACTATAGTTATTTATTATGGTGTAGGCTGGGTTATATGAACTCAAATAGAACTATGCCAGATACGGATAATTTGGTTTGGTTAAAGTTGATTATTTGAACTCAATAGTATTAGGTCAGGCCAGGTTGGGTTGGGTTGGGATTTTAAGGGTTTTTTTTCGATTGGTTTGAGTTAGGTTAGTTATATTTTGGAAATAGTGTAACAATGTTACGCCTTTTCCAAAATATTGTTGTTTATCTTCATTGACTTTCCAATTAATAATATGCCTTTTCCAAAAAAATATGTCACATTACCAATGTTACGCCTTTTCCAAAATATTGTGTTTATCTTCATTGACTTTCCAAATAATAATATGCCTTTTTTAAAAAATTAGCTCACATTACTGATTAAACTAACATAAAAAACCAACGAACATAACTGTATTGTTAAGAAATGTTCAAAACTCAAGACTAACACTGCTATTTCCCAAAATAGCAGCCGCTATTTCTAAACTAGCAACTGCTATTTCTTGAAGAGCAGTTTTGATTAACACCGCTGTTTTTTTGGAATCGCGGTTGCTATTTCGAGAACTGCTCTTCCGAGAATTGCTGATACGAGTTACACCCCCCCCCAGAGGTACGGGTCGCGGGAAAAAGTACCGAACTGCCCCCCTCTCTCGACGGCCCTGTGCATTATAACGACATACTCCCCTCTCATTTTAGGGATCGGCTTGGGGGCCCTTTTTAAAACGGTGGCAGATGGTTGTGAAGCTTGCCAGTCCGCCCCTGGTACCCACAAGTACCTACAAGTACCCACAAGTACCTACAAGACCCTACAAGTACCCACAAGTACCTACAAGTACCAACAAGTACCAACAAGTACCCACAAGTACATACAAGTACCGTCAAGTACCTACAAGCACCCACAAGCACCTACAAGTATCCACAAGCACCTACAAGCACCCACAAGTACCTACAAGTATCCACAAGTACCTACAAGTACCCACAAGTACCTAAAAGTATCCACAAGTACCTACAAGTACCCACAAGTACCTACAAGTACCCACAAGTACCTACAAGTATCCACAAGTACCCACAAGTACCCACAAGTACCTACAAGTATCCACAAGTATCCACAAGTACGCACAAGTACCTACAAGTACCCACAAGTACCTACAAGTACCCACAAGTACCCACAAGCACCCACAAGTACCTACAAGCACCCACAAGTACCTACAAGTACCCACAAGTACCCACAAGCACCCACAAGTACCTACAAGCACCCACAAGTACCTACAAGTACCCACAAGCACCCACAAGCACCCATAAGTACCCACAAGCACCTACAAGCACCTACAAGCACCCACAAGCACCTACAAGTATCCACAAGCACCTACAAGCACCCACAAGTACCTACAAGTACCCACAAGTACCTACAAGCACCCACAAGTACCCACAAGCACCCACAAGTACCTACAAGTACCCACAAGTACCCACAAGTACCTACAAGTACCCACAAGTACCTACAAGTACCCACAAGTACCTACAAGTACCCACAAGTACCTACAAGTACCTAAAAGTACCCACAAGCACCCACAAGCACCCACAAGCACCCATAAGTACCCATAAGCACCCACAAGCACCCATAAGTACCCACAAGCACCTACAAGTACCCACAAGTACCTACAAGTACCCTTAAGTACCTAAAAGTACCCACAAGCACCTAAAAGCACCCACAAGCACCCACAAGCACCTACAAGCACCCACAAGTACCTACAAGCACCCACAAGTACCTACAAGCACCCACAAGTACCTACAAGCACCCACAAGTACCTACAAGCACCCACAAGTACCTACAAGCACCCACAAGTACCCACAATCACCCACAAGTACCCACAAGTACCTACAAGCACCCACAAGCACCTACAAGTACCCACAAGCACCTACAAGCACCCACAAGTACCTACAAGCACCCACAAGTACCCACAAGCACCCACAAGTACCCACAAGAACCCGGGCAAAGCACCTACAAGAACTCAAACGCCATGTTTTTCTTGCTTAATATCCCTCTAACGGCGTGAATCACAACAAAAACGCCGTAAGTCCAACATAAAAAATTAGGGCTAAAATGCGTGTCTCTAACAGTGGTAAAACACCGTAATTCCAATACCCAAAACAACGTAAGTCAAAGTATGTGTTAATAGTGATAAAAATCAATACTTAAACTTAATTTATCTTAATGAAACTAAAAAAGGCACATCTATGGACTGTTATCTTTCATTTTAGATGGTTCCCAAACGTAACGAATGAATAGTTTTCTTTATACACGATCGCAATTAAGGTCATTTTTCAAAAAAATCCCATGTTATCTCTATGGAACAATATAGTATCTTTCACCAAATGTCTTAATAATTTTATGGATTCTAAAACCACCCTTAACAACTTTTTTCATTATAGAATTAACTATTAGTTGGATCTATTTGAAATTTTAAGCACAAAAGTAGGGCCCAAATTTTAGTTCACTGGCAAAATTTCAAAGCGGCAAACACAATACGAAAAAAGTTACAGCCAATCAAAGAACCCTCCTTTAGCATTAGAGGGAGTATCAAGTCTTATCTAAGAGAGCGACCGCTCTCCTAGAATTATAAGAGGGAGGAACTTGACAACAAGAAACACCCATGATAATGAATCGACATTATACACCAATGATTATGAATTGACACTATGCACCCATGTTTATGAATTGACACTATGCACCCATGTTTATGAATTGACACTATATATCCAGGGAAAGACTGTAGAATATGGTTCTTACTAGGGGTGTGCGAATACCACTTTTTGGGTATCGAAACGGTTAAAGAATACCAAAACATTTTCCTTCTCAAATACCGAATCGAATAGTTTATTCCAAATCGAATACCGAATAGTAAGGCCTTGGTAATTTTTTTACTAACCGATAAATCGCGAATAGTTAAGCCTAATACTTGCGAATACTGGGCTTAACGTTTCGCGATTGATCGGTTAGTAACCCTAATATTCGCGAATAGTTACTACCAAGCAAGAAGAAAAAAATTAGAAGCTCCAATGTTTCAAAATAACTCTTCTCGTTGGTGGCCAAGTATTTCTTAGAATTTTCTTAGGCACTTGCTGGTCGTTTTTGATGGGAGACAAATAAAATTGGGATAAAATTTTTAAAATAAGGTGGGTCTCTCTAGTGCCAAGAACCTGAATTTATGGTAGTCGAACTTTAACCGAATAGTCAGTTCGGTATTCGATATTCGTATCGAATAGTGAAAATGGGCTCACCGAATACCGGATCGAATTATTCGGTTCGGTATTCGATCGAATTATTCGACTGAAACGGTTAACCGCACACCTCTAGTTCTTACTTTCACTATGTATCTGGCTCAAGGCTTTTTTTGTCAGATACCATCAGCATAGGTACCCATCGTTGACCTTAAGACTAATAATCTCGAATTTAAAAATCATTTCGATTTAATGAAAATAAAATTGAGCATCGAAGGGAGTGCGATTGCTCTACTTCTTCCCTTTCCAACGATATTTAGTATTTGATATTACAACAATGAGGACTCGCGTTATTAAGCAATATTGCTGACGATAACATATTCTTTGCATGGGGTATTAAAAACGACATCATTTGTTCTGGTTTTTCAGTTTATTTATATTATATTATTTCTTCATTTCCTGTTTTTCAGAGCGGTACATGTTGCTGTTTAAAATACAGCCCCTATTTTCAGTTTAAGCCGCTGTACTGTAAGTTGAAGGTGAAGTAGAGACAATTTTACTTAAACGTAGACTGGTTTTATATCGTGTTAGGAACGCTACTACTTTGGTCGTGAGTACAACTAGCCTTGTTACTTTTTCTAATATAAAACTTAGAAAGTTTAACAACTGAAACCTATTTAGGTTGGCGGATTGAAATTAACAGAAGCGGAAAACCATTATTTAACAGATAAAAATCAACGTTTATTTTAATGCGACTGTGAAATACAGAGACTGTCTTGTTTAATAATTCCATCTAGCTTTCAAGTTTCAACTGATTAGCATTCCTCGCTTAGACCTAAAAGGTAAACTAAAATTAAAAAGAAACTGCTTATTTATAGTCTATTTTCTAAGATTCCGTATCACATTCTAATTTTTTATACAATATAGGGTCTTAACGCGACAATTAAAAAATATACTTTGCTAGGTCTAAAATTTTGGTCTAATATTTCGTTACAAGCGTTATATTTAAGAAAAATAAATTTATCAGATATTATTTTCGATCAAATTTGTTCCTTCTGTTGGGATATTATTACGCTGGTAATTAACCTTCTACCCAGATTAATTACCATTAAAGATGATGTCAAAAACCGATTAAAAATGAATATAACCATAAGCAGATTATCTTCATCTTTAAGTGTCCATCATTAGGTCTTCTCATCTGCCCCCTTCCATTACGTCAGCGCCTAAGAAAAGTCGGACGGTAAAAATACAAGGAAAATGTTTCTTTTCCTGATAGCACCACTCGTGGCTAGACAATTTTTAGCTTACTATGGGGCAATTTTCTAACCTTTTAAACGAGTTATGGCAAGTGATAACTATCGTCTAAAGGGTTGTTTTCAACCTCGTGTCGTCTATGAGAGCGCGATATATAAATAGGTGGTTAGTCATGAGTGTTATCAAACCTTAAAGGGAGGGTGAAGTGGAAAATCAAGTGATTTTTATCGGTTCTTCTACTAATTTTAAGACCAGTCTGCATAGTGAAACATTCAGGTAATACTTCCGAATGATTTTAAAATTCAAATTAGTTTCAGATTTTAAGGATAATTTTAAACAAGGACGGCCGACCAATCGCGTAACGCCCTGCCTTTTTGTTAACAAAATTCACGTGGCACGTTCCGTGTCGAATGAAATTTATCAGGAGATTTGATAAAATTAGGCGCGCGACGTGAAAATCGTGGCGCGAGACATGGAACGTGCCACTAGAATTTTCAAACGAAAATCAGCGGATGTCTCGCGAATTGCTCTCGTGCTAATAAACAAGAGTTCCAAGGTAACCCTTACAATTTTGTCGCGCTTTCTAATGTATTTTAGCAATGTATAATGAACTCCATATTGATATAATAGCAAAGGATAATTATTACAAAAACTATATTTAGGCACTGTATAATTAATGCCTTACTTATATACAGTAACATTGCTAACTAATATTGAAATCGTATAAAGAATATCTCCTCAACAAAAGCCGAGATACAACAAACCCCAAAAAATCCTTATTTCTCAGCCTGTTACGGCTACAATGACAGGGAGCCGAACATAAAGAGGTCACACAAAAGACACGTGTCCTTGGAATGACCCATATTAGTTTAAAACACGTTTCCGCACAATTTAAATGAGATCATAGTGTTTAGCAGACGGCATAATGAATTTTAAACTTTTTAGGACGGTCTGAGACAAGGACTAGGCAATATCCCCGTCGGCGTTACAGCGTCACTTTCGGCTAGAGCTCGGCATTTTCGATCAATTATCCACTTTATTTTATCTTTATCCATACCCAAAAATTATCCACAGAACTTACATGTTAAATCGTATTATAATCCACAAATTTGTTTATAAATAATCGGTTATCCACCAATTTGTGGATAATTGATCGAAAATGCCGAGCTCTACTTTCGGCGAAAATGAGCCAAATAACGATGAAACCGAATTAAAAATAACGATGAAACCGAATTAAAAAATTAAACACCGTTAGCGGAATGCAGTGAGCAACAAAAAATGTCGAGTCCGCACGTTTAATTACCGAAATTCAAAGAATAACAGCGAAAACATGAGAGTGGAGGTATTTTAAGTAAGGTCTCAAACACAGTTATAGAAAAGCCCCGTCATGAGTCCCGAGGAACAAACAATACGAGCTTTTCCAAGACCTATGGCAAACATAGATATAGTAAAACTATAAAGGGTCTAGATCCACTTCGCTGGCTTAGGCTTAACGAAAAAACGCGGAAGGGGCAACGAGCAGACAGCCGCTATTTTCTGGGGGTAGCCGTATAAAACGCCATCTATCGGTAACTTTCGAAACTAAATTAAAGGATGAGCTTAGAGTAGTGGCACTCTATGTTAACCCCCTATAGGGCATAATAAGTCAAACCCTCGGAGATGCCATTACTCCATTTTATACGAGCTAAGAGCGGAAAAACGTATTTTATAAATTTTACACCTGTAAAATCTTTTAAAAAACACTTGGAACTTGTATTTCTACTTACTTTCGAGGAAATACCACCGTTTTCTGAAGGTAAGAGTATTTTTTTATACATTTATTAGTAATAAAAACATTTAAGGCGAGCTAAGCCTTGGTCTTGTAAAACACGGCAGATTAGTGATTAGCGTCGTTTTCAGCGTTGAAAAACGTTATTTTATCATGTTAAAAAAACGTTAGCAACGTTTTAAGGTACTGATATTTAAATATCCGGACATTAATCTGTTACATATTCTTAAAATAAGAGTCGATAATGGTGCCCACCAAAACAAACTTTGTTAAGTGTGTGTCTCTATATTTAAAGGCATAAAACGAAATATAACATAAACGTTTTTATTTACTTATTTATGTAACAATCATGGCTTCAACTCATGTTTGCTGCGTTCAAACTGTGGGTGTAAAGAAGGTTTTCTTTCTTACCACAACTTTCCGAAAGAGACTGCCACTAGAAAGAAGTGGATTGATTCTATAAAAACAGCTGATATCTCCAGTTTACGGATTTGTTCAAAACATTTTACAAAATCAGATTTCTTTCCCACCACTGGAAAGAGACTACGTAGAGCGCTCAAACTGTTCGCGATTCCATACTAATTTGGAGATCAAATTAATGTAACCGATGAAATTATCCCTAAACTGACTCTCCGTAATTTGACTCTCGGGCAACAATCTGAAGCATTAGAAGAAATGGGAGCGTTGTCCTTTGATCATGGATTGAAGCATGAACCCGCTGCTTTTTCAAATATTCAGGCAACACATCAATACCCAGTGTCACACCTCTGTGGGTTTGATTGTTAATCCACAATTTTGCTTCCTTGGGGCCAGCCCCGATCGCCTTATACTGTTTGAGGACCAGCTGTACTTAGTGGAGATCAAGTGCCCTTACGCTATTTTCAAGAATATAGAAACTATCAGAGGAAAAGCAGCTTCGGGTAACTTTCACCATTACATTGACGAAGAAACGGATGAACTGGAACTGAGAAAAACTTCAGACGTCTATCATCAGATTCAGGGTCAGCTTTTCGTGTGTAACGTACCCGTATGCTTTTTGGCAGTATTTGTGCCACCCGATAACATCGAAATCTTGATGATTGTGAAAGACAACCAATTCATCAATGATACCTTGCTTCCAAAATTATCCACTAAATATTTCATTAGTCTCCTACCTCATTTTGCCATAGAAATGTTCGAAAAGCCTAAAAAATAAATTTTCCAAGTCACGAAAGTACAGCCTCTATCATTCTATGTGCAACAGTGCAAATCTACATTATGGCCATGACCAAGGCTTAGCTCGCCTTAAATGTTTTTATTACTAATAAATGTATAAAAAAGACTCTTACCTTCAGAAAACGGTGGTATTTCCTCGAAAGTAAGTAGAAATACAAGTTCCAAGTGTTTTTTAAAAGATTTTACAGGTGTAAAATTTATAAAATACGTTTTTCCGCTCTTAGCTCGTATAAAATGGAGTAATGGCATCTCCGAGGGTTTGACTTATTATGCCCTATAGGGGGTTAACATAGAGTGCCACTACTCTAAGCTCATCCCTTAATTTAGTTTCTAAAGTTATCGATAGATGGCGTTTTATACGGCTACCCCCAGAAAAAAGCGGCTGTCTGCTCGTTGCCCCTTCCGCGTCGACCTCCCATTGAATTGTGTATCTACCCTTTTAATATATCTATGATGGCAAAACGCTGCCAGTAGGTAAAACCAAAAGACGGCGATAACACGAAAAATAGTTTAAATCACTGAAAATTAAGTTTGATTACCGTTAACGGAAGGCTTTAGAAGTCGTTATGTGCAAAAATCAAACGAAGCCAACTCGATCACGCGCTCAGCAAAAAAAATCCTTATTTCTCAGCCTGTTACGGCTACAATGCGACTCTGGAGCAATGAGATAGATCTCTATGAGAGAGATAGAGTTACAATTCAAATACTCGCGTATGCTTATTTTATTTAACACGTTTAAAAACTATCTTGACAGCTTGTTACACAGATTATAGCAGCAGACGTTAATAAAAAAGTTCTTAGGGTGGCGCCACCCGTATTTGATAAAGATTCATGCTCGATAAAAGGTGTATTGCGAAACGTCGATCTCGAGATCTCACGTTGTGACTCTAGGTTTCATATATATATTCTATCTCATTGCTCTGGAGTAGTTTAAAGAGAGCGAAGGCGAGACGACGACGAAGGCGGAGCTGAGACGACGACGAAGGCGGAGCTGACGACGAAAAAATGCGACGACGAAGGCGGAGCTAATTTTCCGTTTTATGTCTCATAAATGGATGTCCGTAATATTTTGTCCCATCATAGATGGCGACAAAATAAAAGGCGGTCAAATTAAAATTCGGAACAAAAATCTCGCCGGTAATCAGGAGAGGTTTTAATCACCTCTCGCGTGTCATACTAAGACTCACTAAAGGGAAGGCTTTCTCAGCTGCAGTGTCTCATATAATTTAATACCAGGATGGGGTGAGACGAATTAAAGGCAGCAGTGGAACAGACTAGCCCTGTATAAATCCCATTAGACATGAAAACTTAATGGTAGATCATAAATTTATGATATATCCAAATGCAAATCAGAAATAACAGGAACGGATTAATCGCTATTAGAGCAATATTAAACTTTACTTTAAGTCATTTCGCGTTCGGATTAATCGCTATTAGAGCAATATTAAACTTTACTTTAAGTCATTTCGCGTTCGGATTAATCGCTATTAGAGCAATATTGTTAATTGTGTTCGTGAAAAGTTACGTCATGTTTTAATACTATCTTCAACGCGGTCGGAATAGACTAATATGGTGTAAAGAAGGCCAAATACGTTCGTTTATTACGACCAAGGCTTAAGCCTTTTTGCCTTGCCAGCGCTCCTTCCAGAAGCCTTGGCTATAAATACCCAACGGCGCCATGTTTCGAACACCGCCTGTGAAACGGCTAACACTCGATGATCTCTCCCAAATTCAAGCACTTAAAGCTCGTGTTAAATTATTGTCTCCGGCAGCTGAAAATCATTCTCAGTTCCTGATTGACACTACCACTAACACACAAGATGTCATTGATACAGTACCAGTTAGTGAACTTAGTGGACTCGAGTCCCTTCCGAACTCTTGCCTTGCCACTAGAGATTCCCCTTGTGATATACCTCGTCCTACTCAAAACTGTGATTTACCAGGTGCCCTCCCGCCCTGTACCATTCCTACAAAAATAAGCATGGACTGTGATATCCTCGGTGATCTAACAAACATTCCTTCAGAAACTCTGCCTAGTCAGCCTCTCATACCTCATGAGACTACCAAAAAATCGCGGGGCCGTCCGAAAGGTCAGTCACTGCCCCCCAAGACGATTTCTACTCGATCCTCCACCACTATAAAAAACTCTCAACCTCGCTCAAATTTGAAGCACCCCTCGACTAAATCCAATGCTGTTTGCCCGTCTTGTACGCAAACTGTCGATGAAACTCACAAATCCTTCCAATGCGAAGCTTGTACATCTTGGGTCCACATCTCCTGCGTGAACATTTCTGACACACTTTACGAGTATCACAGATCCAATCCATGTGACCACCTGGTCTTTTTCTGCCCTAACTGCCTTTTATATGGACCCTCTATACTACGTACAGTGGCTACCCTATCCCAGGATCTCACCGCCGTAAAACAACAGCTTGACCCACTTGCCTCCGAGATGCCACTACTGAAACAATCTATTAATATGCTCTCGGAAGACTTACGCCCATTGAAAACCACTCCCCCTTCTCCAGATATTGAGACTCACTACAAGGATATCTCCAACCGTCTATTGAGCGACTTTCCGCAACTACGTGCCTCCCCCCATCGCGACTTGACTGAATTAAAAACAAATATAAATCAGGTACAATCGCAATTACGTGAGTTCATAAGTGATACGGCTGAACCACTCAAACTAATCTCAGAAGAAATTGATGCTCTTAAGGACTTTCACGCCATCCTCTCCAAGCAAGTTGAAAACCAAAGCGATGAAATCCTTCGTCTTAATTCCTGCGTTTCTGCCTCTATGGCACCTCCGAGTCCGCCTAACACCATTACAAATATTCCTGCTGATCATAACCTGACTATTAGTCCTACTGCTACTACCAATCATCAAGTCAGCCCACGTGGCTCTACTAACCTACACCATAACCAATTGGCCTTTAACGAGATTAGTCCTGCTCAACCCTATTGCTCTCAGACTTTGGTAAAAATTCCACCCACCACAGAAAGCCCACCTAAAGCTATCCCCGTTGTCTGCACTCACGTCGCCCATGGGCTTCCCCAGGGACAATCCGCTTCCAACTATGTGCCAAACAATTCTGGTACTGCCCCAATTCATCAGCTGCGTGACCTTCCAGAGACCCACAGGGAGCCATATCCTCGGAAGTACAATGCCCTCCTTTACAATGTCCCTGATCAAGATAATCCTCAGCAAGATACAGACTTTGCCTTATCCCTTCTTCAAGAAATGTTCTTTAAACCCTCTGAGTGTGATGCCATACGAATCAATCGTCTTGGGCCTTTTAAACCAAATGCCGCACGTCCGTTACGCATCTCTTTCCGCACAGTTCGACATCGACAATACTTCGTTCAAAGTATCCGAGAATGGATACTTTGTGGTACCTTTAAATACCCCGTCTCACACGATCGTACCGCGTCTCAACGTCAGACGCATAATTTTCTTGTAGCCGACCTCAGACATTTACGAGCCCAAGGTCAAACAGCCCTCTGCATACGACAAGGGCAAATTATGCATCGTACATCTAACCCTCCAGTCCCTTCAAATGGGATCTCGCATCCAAATGCCGGTCGCCCGGTAGTTTCTCCGCCTTCTTCATCATCGCACCTGCACCAGCACATCCCATCAGATGCATTAAACTGCTCAATCCTTCCAACGTACCTGCGGCCACCCCATCTCTCCCATTGCTCTCGTCCTCTGATGACTCAAGTTTAACAATTCTCTCGCTCAATGCCCAAAGACTTTATGGGAAACGTGATGAACTCTTAACCATTGCCTCTGCCTGTGATGCGGACTGCCTGTGTATTTGCGAAACCTGGGCCTCAGCCAAACACGATGATGCTATCTTTAATCTCCCAAACTATACCTTATTTCGCAAAGATCGTGACACCCGCCAAGGAGGTGGTATTATAATATATATCAAAAAATCATTCACAGTTCATAGACTAGCACTACCTGATCAGTTTGCTGAATCTCTTTGGCTTGAACTTAAACCACCTACAAGCAAACAATGGATTACACTGGGCTGTATCTACCGCGCACCAAATACCCCTCGGGATCAGACCGCTAAATTATTTACTAATATTCAAGAAATCTCCTCCACCAAACGCGAATTAATTATCACGGGTGACTTTAACCTTCCGTTCATTAACTGGGATACCCTTATCATCCATCACAAAGCATCCACTGAACATGATCAATTTTTACAATGTCTAACGAATTCGGCACTGACCCAACATGTTCGGTTTCCCACGCGATTTAGCCAATCGCGTCTTGCAAGTTCAAACATTCTTGATCTCGTGCTTACACAAGCCACTGTTATCCCACAAATTACTGACCTTCCCCCGCTTGGAGGTAGTGACCACTTAATTGTCTCCGTCTCGTATCCCCTACCTCGCACTAACGTCGCACGTCTCTTTCGTCATGATTTTGATTATTCCCGTGCCGACTTCCGAGCCTTAACCAGCCAGCTAATGGCAATTAATTGGGCACCTCTGGATACCCTGTCCATTGAGCAAGCTTGGCAATATTTCAAAGCACAGCTTTTTCGTTGCATTGCCCTCATTGTTCCTCTCTACACTACGCAGCCTCACAAATCCCGGCCTTGGGTTTCACAAGCGACCAAACGGGCCCTTCGAAAGAAGGAGCGGCTCTGGAGAAAACTCAAGAAAGCCTTGCATATAGGCGATATGCCCAAGTACACCCTGCTTAAGGATCAATACAAAACGCAAGTTCGACGAGTTCGTAGCTCCATTTCATATTTTCGGTCGCGGATGCAACACCGGCAACTATCTAACATTAAACATAATCCTCGAGCATTCTACCGATTCGTGCGCACTCGAATTAGGTCTCTTCCCTCTCGACTCGGAATCCGCCTCCCTAACGGTTCAAAAACTGATTCAGACTTTGAAATGGCGCAATGCTTAAATAACTCCCTAGTGAAAAACTTTAACTCCGTCCAAGTCGGTCTCCTCGCCCCGTCAAGTCTTCCCCAGGCCCCAGTGATGGAGGAGTACTTACCCACGTTTAATGAAGTCCGTCAAACCCTTAAACTTTTAGATGTGAAAAGCGCCTCTGGCCCAGATGGTATACCTAACAGACTCCTTAAGAACTGTAGTGCGGCATTAACTCTCCCTTTATTAAAACTATTTACACTGTCCCTCACGGTGAACTCTGTTCCAGCTGAATGGCGTGTCGCTCATGTCACCCCAATTTATAAGGGCAAAGGCGATAAATCTGATCCAGTTAATTATCGTCCAATTAGTTTAACCTCCTCGATTTGAAAAGTACTCGAAAAGTGTATTAGACTGGCTATATTGCGCCATGTCAGCCCCTATCTTAGCGAATACCAACACGGCTTTCTTAATAATAGATCAGTTGAAACAAATCTTTTATCAGCTATGCACGCGTGGCTACACGCCCTTGACGCTGGAAAACGGGTTGACATTGTTTACTTGGACATTGCGAAAGCATTCGACTCCGTCCCGCACTCCCGTCTCCTATCCAAACTTAAGTCCTATGGCCTCCATCATAATATTATCAGTTGGGTAGAAAGTTATCTACTTGGTAGGACTCAGGCTGTTAGGGTTGGTCAGACCTTGAGCGACTATCTCCCGGTCCTTAGTGGGGTTCCGCAAGGCAGTGTTTTAGGCCCTTTACTTTTTGTTTTATATATCAATGACTTGCCCAATTCTTTGTCCTCCTCCCCTCGGCTTTACGCAGATGATCTTAAACTTTACCGCGTGATTAACTCTTACCATGATGTGGCCCTTCTACAACAAGACCTACGGTCCCTTGAGGTTTGGTCAGCTCTTAACGGACTTAATTTCAATAGTGATAAATCTCAGGTCCTAGTTCTGCAGCGGTACTCCATTGACACTAATTCTCCCTCACCTTATTACCTTAACGGTAACAACATTACAAGAGTCAATGAATGTCGCGATCTAGGTCTAATCATTTCCCATAATCTTTCCTTTCGCTCTCATATTTTGAGAACCTGTGGGCGCGCAAATGGTCTTATATCTGTTATAAAGGCAAACTTCCCTGGTATTTCCCCTGCCACATTAACACGACTATTTCAATGTTATGTCCGTCATGTACTTGAATTTGGCAGCCAGATTTGGAATCCTCATGCTAATCGGGATGTATCTGCGCTCGATAATGTCCTGGGAAGGGCTTCCCGTATTCCCCATTCTTTGCGAAACAAATCAAGAGAACTAAGACTCTCTGCATTAGGTTGGTCCCCCCTTTCCATTCGTCGTTCTTACTTAGATCTAATTAGCCTTTTCAAAATTTTAAGCCTGCCCACCCAACCCTATTTTACTTTTCGCACTCATGGTAAGGGTACAAGGGACCACAGTCGAATGCTTTTTCCCCGTCCTTCTCGAACTAACTTATTGCGCGACTCCTTTTTCCGACGCACTGTCCCTCTGTGGAATTCTCTTCCTGACCAGATAGTATCAGCCCCCTCAGTTAGTCAATTTAAATTTAAATTAAAATCCCATCTTCGCCTTTAATCCCTTATGGAACACAAAAATGTCTCCCCTAGTCATTTATTTATTCATGGTGTTTTTATTTTTTGTATCTCATTTACTTGTACCTTTAATTATCAATTTGGAGCTGAATGGCCTTTCATGGCCCTAGCTCGACAACAAATAAACGGAGCAAAAAAAAAAAAAAAAACAAACGCATAATGCTAAGTTAAATGTTTACAAGCGGCCAAGTTCCGTCTTTGTTCTACCAATCAATATTGTAAAGCTCTTACTTTGAACTTTTTATATTCCTTTATACATTTCAAATCATTTATATCGAATTTAAATTGTAAAAAGGTGAAAAATAGTATAAAAATTACTGTTAGGTGTAGTCTATAGATCTACTGTATCTCCAAGTGAGAGGAGGGTAGTGAAGGTAGTGTAGATGTTTCAATCGTGTTTTTCCCGAACGACGCCCCATCGGAGCGGCCCAAAAAACAAATAATTTAACGAATTAATTAAAAGCAGTCAAGTCGTTAAAACTATATATATAGGGTATTTTTGGTTCGCGGAGATTATCGTAAATTTCTTAGTAGAAACTAAACAAATGTAATTCGGGTTGCCCGAGTACTCACGTATGGAATTATTCACTGGCAAGTTTTCCAGAAGTATACCACATAGGCTAGTAAATACTTACTTCCTTACATTCTGTTATTTGTATTTGCTCTCAGCAATAGCTATTCGTTGGATTGAATAGTTGAAAATTGAAATTAATCTTCCTCTAATATATAGCAACTTCTTAATGTTGTTGGTCAAAGCGCATGATCTTCGGAAGAGATATAGACAGAAATAAACATTTTTGGAAATATGCTAAATTTATTTAAGACCGAAAGCTTTCTTTTCGTGATATGAATTGAAATAATAATAATAAAAAAATGTTGTTTACTTCTTAATAAAAGTTTCAGATTTCACAGTGTTGCCGGTCTTTCTGGTCAAAATTTAGAAGAACAAGTTTAGCTTGACTAAGAAATCATGAAATTGGACCATGTCACTGCGGAGCTTTCGTCGGAACGTTCGAGTTACGTATCCAGAATACCAACTTTGCCCGGCGAAGAACGGAAGAAAACCAAGATAGTTTTCTTGATTTTGTCGTTAGCATTTTCGGAGTATTTCACCTACCAATCCGCTTTCATATTTTCTTCATTCTATACCCAATATGTAAGAATAATTCGGATTGAACTATGACCTCCAAATCTTTTTTTTTTTCAAACACAAACAACGGTTCCGGTTTTACTCCTTAAGGTAACTATGGTGAATAGTTGATTTTCTACATAAAAATTGTTTTCAGTGCCAGACCAGAGGAATATCGGGCCTTCTAATTGGTTTTATCATTGGAGTAACTCAGGTTGTAGCCATTTTTGCTGTATATGCTCAAGTTTGGTTGGTAAGTAAGCAAAAATGTTCATTACACAAAGTGTAGATCTATTAGGCATTTATCTCCAACATTCGAGTCTGGATCAACCGATCTTTTGCTCTGCTTTTTCCCTTACAACAATCAGGACTCGCGTAATTAAATAAAATAGCAAAAAATAACATTTTTACCAGTATTTCAGTCCTTATGACGTAAAAAAATGGGGTAGGCAACCCTCAGTATCGGGACAATCAAAGGGGTTGATTAACTGTCGTCTTTACGCACTCTCACGATACAAATCACTACAGTGGAGGCATCAAAAAGCGAGATGGAAGACAAAATTTTACCCCCGTGTCTTTCCCTCTTAGTTCCATCGAAATGGTCTATTCATGAACCATTTCTATTCATCTCTAAAAGGACCCCAAAACGGGGTAGATTCTTCTATATAGCACGTTTGATTTATATAAAAAAAACCGGGAATGGCCAGAGTTTGTGAAGAGTCATAAAAGAGTGAATGGACTTGTCCGACTTGAGTGTTCTCAAATTCACAGCCCCAGCACTATCCCTCTAGAGTGTGAGACCTCTCTTCTTCCCTTTCCAACGATATCTAGTATTTGATATTAGATATTACAACAATCAGGACTCGCGCTAATAAGCAAAATAGCTAACGATAACATTTACCCTGCAAGCCAATCCTTATTGTACCTCGCAAGTGATTTATTTTGTCCCATATCACTGACCTGCTTGTCAGCAACTGATTTCATATTCTACATATAATGAACTTATTTTAAACTAAAAAATAATTGAAATTTCCGATTTTCATTAATAAAAATTAAACTAATTATAGATGAATTACGTATCACCAAAAAATCAACTAGTCTCTGGTATCTTTATTACTGGATTCACCTCTTTGGCTTTTGGGTATTTACACTAATGATTTGGAAATCTAAAAAAATTGATAATTGATCCTATTCCTATTCTGCCACAGTTTCACCGATGAAATTGCAGACAACACTATTTTCGTTTGGACGTGCATCGTTCTAAGATTGGGTCAAGGATTGGGTATTGCAACAACTGAATTAGCCGCATTTGTCATTGCCAATGTGGATACTCCAATGAAGCAACTCTCCACAGCTATGGTTCCCATCTAGAGCTCGGCATTATCTATCCATTATCCACGTTATTTTATCTTTATCCATACTCGAAAATTATCACAGAACTTACATGTTAAATCGTATTATAATCCACAACTTGGTTTATAAATAATGGGTTATCCACCAATTTGTGGATAATGGATAGATAATGCCGAGCTCTATTCGCATCTTTATACAAAAACGAGTCAACGGTATTTAATAAAGTTATTTAAAGGCCATTTTGGAAAGTCTGACATCTGTCTCCATCGGCATTGCAGCTCCGTTAGGAGGAGCTCTTTACAAAGTAATGAACTGCTCTGAAACTGTGGCAAAACGTTTTCAGTTAAGCTGACGTAATTCAATATTTAAATAGGAAGATCAATTTTATATACCTTTCGCTGTCTCGGGCAGCTTGTGTATAGCCCAAGGTGTATTCATGGCGTTATTTTTAACCAAACAAGGTATCATTTTATAAAAATCCTGCTTTCCACACAACTTATATAAACCTATGAAATTATCAATAACCATCAGCAAAGGGACCCGGTTTTGGCCGCTGGGACATTTTTAGCACATTTTAACCGGCCATTTTAAATGATAGTGGCAAATTGCCCCAAAAGACATATAACCCGTCTTTTACGATGTACGAACCAGTAAACGAAAATTTGGTGAAATTTCTTGAAGTGCACGGACGTTATTACATAAAGAAGATTTTTATCTCTCCTAGTTGACGATGACGTCACGGAGAGGTATTACACATGACACGTCGGTGTGGTGACTGTGCATGTGTGTCTGTCACCGCGTTCGCAGCTGGAAAACTGGAGCCGGGTTTGTTATTCGATTTAAACATATTTTATCATTGCGTTTTTTAACGTTGTAAAAATAATTAAATTATTTAACGTTGTAAAAATAATTAAATTAACGGGCTTTACATTTATTCGGGTTCAATTTGCCGCCATCTTCTGAAATGGCGATCGAAACCTGAAAAAAACATTCTTTATGATCTTCGCATTTCAATCTATTTCTCTTATACTGGTCCCTCATAGGCTATATGATTATTCGATTTCTCGTCATCTTTTATAATGGTGGCCCTAGAAGTAATATAATATCCGGATGGGCTGACGGGCAACGTCGGATGCCTTTGCTGCTAGTATACATATATTTTATTACTTAGATCTGTTTTTAATAAGGTCATTTTTGTTACACTTACAGATTATAAAGAAGAATTTACAGTATGTGGCCTTTTCTCGAAGACATTCGCTGTGTCTTTAATTCCCTATTTGTACCACATGACTTTGTTTGGTTCACTACTAGGCTTCTTTGGTGGAATAATCGAACCTCACTTAAGAAAGGTGAGAACTCTTAACGGGAATTGTAGCGTATTTGGTAATTTATTTTTCTTCTTTTACATGGTATAGTTATGACTTAAAGGGTGTGAATGTTAAATTTCGTTTTTAGGGTTTACGTAAAAAACGTCCCAGTTTTAGGAAATTAGTTTTCACAAATTTTGGTGTATTTCAGTTCAATTTGACTCCTGTCGCTAGTGGAGGCATAATTCTATCTACAGCTGGGGTTCAAGCCTTAACATACCCTGTGTGGGGTCTCATATCAGATAAAACAGTGAGTTAATCAACTGAGTCCTAATAAAATTATTTAATTTCATCGGGGATTAGTAGAAAAGTATATGCATTGTGGGTTAAACAAGTATAGACCTTTTTGATGTAAGAAGGGAATAGGCAACTCAGTATCGCGACATACAGGGATGTTGATCCTTTTGCGCACTCTGAACTACAGCCAAAGGACAGGTTTTCCTTGTCAGTATTGTCGTGTGATGGTTGTTCGTAGTCCAAATTTACGGGAACTCTGATGCCATTTGATAAGCGATAATGAAAGTTTCCCTTCCTCCCGTTGTGGGAGTTACACTCTAAAAAATATGCTTTTGAAACTAAACAAAAAGTTGTACAAAGGCTCAACACTCTAGGAGCACACTTTTGCGCTCAGTTTTGAACAGTAAATACTGGTACCAAATATTGAACACCAAAACAGTGCACTAGGTTGAACAAAATTAGGCGTATTGTTGAACACTATGGGTGCTATGATTTTTTCTTAGGGATGTAATATTGAACTGTATAGTTGACTATTTGGCTCACATAATGTAGGAGTTTTGATGGTTTAGTTGTGAGTTTGGAACGCTTATAGTGGCAGTATTGAATGTTTCTGATGACTACTTGGCACGCTTAATGTAGCAATTTTGAATGGTTTAGTATACAAATTTGTCTTAGAATGCCAATATTGGTTACTTTTGTTCGCAACGTCTTATGGTTTAAATGCCTCTTTTATTTGCAGTTGGCTTTGATACAGGTTTGAATGGTTTTTTGGAACATTATATCTCTTATAATGCCAACCTTTGATATTTATGTTGATTCCCTCCCAATGAACCAAATTCCCATTCGACCGAACTCCCGCACCTTGGGCGGTTTACGAAAAGTGGTAAATAGCCTCAAGATATTGCACTTGTAAGTTCTCGTCGAATAACGTAGTATCAATGATTTACATTTTCAATCGATTTGAAGACTTATGTAAATAAATGGGAAAGGTAAAATACGCCATAATCCGAAACATTAACTTTGATATTATTATTAAATGGTATTTAGAAAGGCAAATGTATATTTAATTCAGAGTAATTAAGCATGTTACAGTAATATGTTGAGGTATTTTTGGATTTTTAATGAACGTTTTGTTCGTAGTACAAATTTACAGCAGCAGAATCACGCAATTTTAGGACAGAATAAATGAAGTTATTATTTGGGTTTTTTAAACTTTTAATTTAACCGAAATGCAACACCTTGGGCCATTCACGAAAAGTACTGGCGTCGTTTTTTTTTATTTTCTTTGGTTAGTTACTAATTAATAAAGTATGTTTTCTAGACTTAAAAACCGTTACGTTTGTTTACAAGTCTTTAAATAAGTGCAGAGACATTGTCTGCATTTAATTTAGAAATAATCAAGTTTGTTTACAAGGTTTAAATAGGTGCAGAGACTTTGTCTGCAGTTATATTAAAAACAACTTTTTTTCATTGTTTTGTTAAATTTTTGTGTGTAATGCAATTGAAATACGTAAAAACCTAAAAAGTTAATGGGAAAACTGGCAGTATTGAACACGTTCAATATCATCTTGGATGATCCTGCACACCTTTCGCGAATGAACGCCTGATATTTCTAAACTGTTCAAGAATTAATAAATGCGTTGAACTTTGAACATCCATTGAACATTTTTCTTAGAGTTGACAAATCAAAAAGCGGGTACAATTCGTCTCATTTTCTACTACTCCATTATTTCACTAACAAATTCTTGGAGCAAGTTATGCAAAGTCAGTGTTCTGTTCTTTCTATTTTCAGAGAAGGTATAACACAATTCTATTTATTGCATATGGTCTTATTCTTTGTGGATTGGTTCTGTTTGGACCACTTCCTGGACTTCCTAAACAATTAATGTAAGTGAGTAAGAAAAGACGCTTTATCAGGGAGGAGAGAGGTGATAGAGAAAAATAAAGGGAATACTTTCATTCATAACCCGGTATCAGCAGAGCTCTGCCTTCAGGCAGACTTTTCGTCAGGGCAGATTCCACTCCCCAACCCCGTTGGTCAGACTTTTCGTGTGTTTAGGGTGTTTCGGGGTCCCGGGGCTCGCTCCAGGGTCAAATCGATTCAGTTCCTACACGAAAGAATTGCGATACAGAATCTGAACTGGTTTTAAACTAGACGAAACGTTCACGGAACGGTATGCACTCCTGACGATTAGTTTGCGGGGCAGAACAATATCGCGTTCTGAGCAAGCCTGGACTGACCATTAGATTACACCTAATGTAACATTGTTCTTTCTTTTTTTTTAGAATACTACCCATAGTAATTTTTTCATTGGTCTTATGTGAGCTTGGAATATCTGCAATGTCTATTTCAACATTTTTGCTGTGCAAAATTCAGTTACTGTAAGTTTTAGGAACGGTATTAATCGTAAAACACTATTTTGCGACATTGCTGATAGCAATCAGAAACCATAGAGCAGTAGATTACGAGACCCAACTGCAAACTCCAAATTTTTTTCAATTAAATTAAACTGCTCCATGTAAATTTCAACTGTCCAAACATATATTTAGTTTCTTTTCATATTTTATTCGGTAGTTTTTACCTCTCCGAGTGACGTATGTCACGGAGAGGTATTACACCGGCCGTGTCTGTCTGTCTGTGTGTGTCTGTGTGTGTGTCTCTGTCTGTCAGAACCCACGTGACCGCGTTCGCAGTATGCGTATCGGAGCAAACAAATACCCGATTTCCGGAACGCGTTCGCGGTTCACGGAAATTTGGCCATTCATCTACCAACACCAGTCTTTACTAACTGGCTTCTAAGGACCACAATCTGCTAGTTTTTGTCCATCCCACATGGACACTAGTCTGTACTTGCAAGCTTCCAAGCACAACCATCTTCTGTTCTTCGTCAATTTCACCTTGACACCAGCTTCTATGCACCACCATCTTCAGGTCTTTGTCCATTCCACATGGACGCCAGTCAGTCCATTCTGGCTTCTTTTCCTTCGTCATCGTTTGGTTTCAAGATATACGCGGCGATCGGCTAGGGTTGCGAGAAACGTCTAGCCTCCCAATGGTAGGGCTTCCACCATCGGTTCACGCGAATGCGTTTTTATCTATTATTGGTTTCAAGATATACGCGGCGATCGGCTAGGGTTACGAGAAACGTCTTGCCTCCCAATGGCAGGGCTTCCACCATCGGTTCACGCGAATGCGTTTTTACCTCTCCGAGTGACGTATATCACGGAGAGGTTCTAATTTCGACGTGTCTGTGTGTGGGTGTGTGTGTGTGTGTGTGTCTGTCTGTTGTTATACCCACGTGACCGCGTTCGCAGTTTGCAAATCGGAGCAAACGTGTTCTCAATTTCCGGAAATTTCGAAAATTGTATTACACTTACAGGCTATTACTCCATTGCCTGTCTAACATCACCAGCCTCTGGTCTTTGTCCATCCCACATGGACACCAGTCTGTACACACTGGCTGCTAATCCCCACCCTCTTGTGGTCTTTGTCCATCCCACATGGACAACAGTCTGTACACACTGGCTTCTAGCCACCACCGTCATCTGCTCTTTGTCCATCCCACATGGACACCAGTCTGTACACCTGGCTTCTAACACCACCATCTTCTGGTCTTTGTTTTTGTCCATCCCACATGGACACCAGTCTGTACACCTGGCTTCTAACACCACCATCTTCTGCTCTTTGTTTTTGTCCATCCCACATGGACACCAGTCTGTACACCTGGCTTCTACTCCATCATCATCGTTAAGGTTAAGACATACGCGGCGATCGGCCAGGGTCACGAGAAACGTCCGGCCTCCCTAAAGTGGGGCTTCCACCAAAGGTTCACGCAATTGCGCTGTTCTTATCCATAGCTGCGATTCGACACCCTTATATACTACCTATTTGAGTAAGGCGACGCAACCGGCGTATGCTTCATTTCAAACGCCAATATTAGTCAAGTCTCTCAAGAATGTTTAATTATTCTTTTTCAAAACGATGTAACGCTCAATAAGGCGAACAACTATCGAAGAAAATATTTAATATTAATTATATTTATTTTAATATTTAAGATAATCATGTCTCTAAACTCAAAATTAATACGGAAAGGGTAAAACAGTAGTCTATGTGTTTGTCTATATGTGTCCGTCCGTTGTTACACTAGTGCGCTGCGTTAGAAGTTCGTTTTTGTTTTGATGTGTAAAGAAATCCTTCAGAACCTTAATATTCCCGTTTTCCATAATATAAAATGAATATGTGGAAATATTTTTCGTAATTATGATGCATTTAGTACTTTTGAAGCTTTAAAGCTCTATTTCATTTTGATATTCCAAAGATTTTTTTAATATTATTATTTAAAATGGATGTTTATATATTACTTAAGCTATACTACATCTGTTTATAGCATAATCCTTCCTAAAGTAAATACAAGCGCAACGCTACAATGTTGGTCAAATGAACTGTTATTTGTTAATAGGCCTAGTGAACCAAAAAGTAAACGCTTGGGTTTGGTTTTCGTTTCTGTAATGCAGAGACATTAACGGTTCAGAGTGAGCCGAAAGTTAAATACACTATTAAATAATTAGGCTTAGATTATATAACCATGGTGGAAATCTGGGCCGCGTTCAGCAGAACCCAGCGCTGTTAGCAGTGTCCTACATAACGGGATTTTGTTTTTGAATTTTGACGTCACGGTGCTTAGGGCTGAGCTAGCGCGGTCTTCAAAGAAAATAGTAGGCTTTTTGGATAACGTGACGTAAAACGTGTAGTTCTCAGCTTGGCGAAAAAACCATGGATGAATCAATACAAATAGCTCTATGGGACTATAGCTATTTAATTGGCGTGAAACCAGTTGATCACGCGAGAATTTTAAGAGATATGTTAGTTTCTAATTTTAATTATAAAAGTTGTTATCTATCTCTATAAATATGTTATCATACAATTTTTGTTAAGCCTTGGTACCTTGCACGCTTTATTGCGCTAGCGTCATTTATAAAACGCCGATGACCGGAGAAAAGCTATGACGACAGAGCTCACCGGTAAACATTTCCAAAATCCGCTGTCTTTTTTGGTGAGCTCTGCTGAACGCAGCCCAGACCAGTGAAAGGTCTGATCGTAATCGGATAATAGCTTCGTGTTTTCATGCTTTTCATGGTACGCATTTACTTTCAGTGTGTGTAGCCACAAATAAGCTTTGGTGTTATGTAACGTTAACAGTCATGTTGACGAACTAAGAAAATCGTTGAGGTGAAACGAGAGGATAGTGTTTATATGGCAACCCTGTTGTGAATATGGCTTTGAACATAGAGGGCATACACTTGAGGATTAGAAAATTGGGCCTTTACAAACACGTAAAGGTAGTATCCCTCCAAGGTTTTATCTTTTCATTTCCCGTTTCTCCCCCATCGGATGATTTTAATGTGTACAAGTATATCATTATTGGATGTAAAATGTCGTCTGATTTACAGTATATTTGCTATGCTTTGTATACTGCTTTAATATTTCATAAATTTTAACTTAAGAAACATTTCCATATCTGGGTAAATAAGTTTGTAAGTAGTCGTCTTGAATCGGAGAGGTAATATTTTGGTTTTCCCAACTTGTTATCTATTATTATAATGGAAACAAATCGTATATATACCCCAAAATTTGAAGAAAGCGGGCAGGAGGGGCACCCTTCACTTTAAACGTCAATATTAGCAAAGTTTCGAAAGATAATAGGAACAACTTTATTTTAAACGATTTAACTATTTTTAAAGTTATTTACTGGCGATTAAAATAATTAATATCATTTATATTTAATTAATTATTTAAGATAAACTTATTTCTACGTACTGACACAAGTGAGAGTTAATATAGAACGAGTAATGAAGATTGCATCTGAATCGAAACACTACACGTATATCAAAGTTAATATAAAGCGAGTACGATGAAAAGATCTCTTACAAAACTGTAACATTTTCTTTTTGCAGAATATTTAATGGAAATACTTAAATATTTTTCGGCATTACGATTCATTTAGTAGTTGTGAAGGTATAAAGCTCTGTTTCATCTCAATATTCCAAGAACATCTTTTGATATTAACATTTAAAATTTGGTGTTTACTTTTTAATTCATCTTTACTACATTTATATATAGTGTAAACGTAACTTTTAGCTTCATTAAATAATAAGGATGTTAATACTTCATCTCTCCATACGTGTTGGAATGACTGGGTCTATGAGATAAGAATTGACCTTGTTTCATGTCCTCTTATAGGAGGTCTTAACGGTTCAGAGTGAGCCGAAAGTTAAATACACATTTAAGTGATAGATATTAGGTCGTCATTAGAATTATTGAGGATACGCAGGAAATTATTAAACGGTTTAGACTTTACAAATGATCATGGCAATATCTCGCCGATTAGAACTATGTATTTCCGGTTTGTCTCATTGGCTGGCGGATCTGTGTTTGGAAAGTAAATTCGTCTCGGCTCGGAGAGGTTTATTTTGGTTTCCCAACTTGTTAATTAATTTCATGATTCAACAGAAAATCATGTCCATCGGAAAACATGGCAAACTCTGTTGTATCAGCGGCCTACGTTGGCTTCAGTAGTATGGGGTAAGCAGTTTTCCTGGTGGAAATGAAGTTTCATTGGTTTTAAAACCTTTTTTTGGTTGTCTTTCCACGAAAGCATGACGATAGGAGATTTGATAGGAGGATCTTTCATTGATTACATAGGATATCGAAATGGTGCTGCTCTTTGGGCACTTATCGTCTTATTAGGGGTAAGAAATTCAATGAACAGACCCTTTCAAGAGTACTGTGGTGAAATAGAGACTGGTGTTAGACCACCACCTACTTAATACCTCTCCGTGACGTCATCGTCACTCGGAGAGGTAAAAAATAACAATCATATTTTGTCTGTTCATACTAACTTGAATTTCGTTGTTGTGTTGCAGATTTTCCTTCAAGTTGCTTTCAACATCGTTGCTAGACGTAAGGAATAAAGAAATTTCTCGAAAATGCTTCGAATACGATCCGATTACCATTTACTTGTTAACAGATTTTTAGAAATAATTTTTTGGCGTGAAATGCTTCCATGTTTTTTTAGCTTTATCGCGAACATTTGGAAATATTTAAATTAAGTGGTTAATCCAAAAACCTTCAAAAAAATTCAATTCAAATATGTCACTAAATTCCTGTCCACACGTGAAAAAGTCCCATCTCTAACTAGAACTCGGCATTTTCTATCAATTATTCACAAATTGGTGGATGACCGATTATTTATAAACAAATTTGTGGATTACAAAACGATTTAACATTTAAGTTCTGTGGATAATTTTCGAGTATGGATAAAGATAAAATAACGTGGATAATGGATAGATAATGCCGAGCTCTCTAACGTTACTCATGTTACTTATGCTAGCAGGGTAACGAACCAAATACTTTGACTCGGGAACTTAAATTATGGTAAAACATCAGCTTTTTATCTAGTGGTATCTATATGTGCTGAAAATCGAAATGCAACAGCGCTTTATAGGTACTAAAGTAAGCGAAATTCCGAAAAACATTTTACATATTTTCGTTTTATATTGTGAAAAAATAATGATAATAATAAGGTTTTGTAGCATTTCTTTAAATACGCAAACGAGGCAAACTGTTAACGTGGTGCACTAGTGTAATAACGGACGCACTCACACATATGCTCGCACGTCCAGCGTAATACCTCTCCGTGACGTCATCGTCACTAGGAGAGTTAAAAACAGTACTGAAAGAGAGATATTCCCCACATACTTTCTTAACATTTTTGAGTACCGTATAAAAATACACCACGTGCAGGCGCTGTATTAAAACCTGCCTTCTGTAAAGCTCGTGACGAAGGTCAGGATAAACTTGTTGTATATAGAATATTACACAGTAATAAAAAACGAAGATCAATAAATCGCCAGAAAGTTAACAAGGATTTCGAGATCATCTGTTTAGAAAACATAAGAAAAAGATATTCAACTCATCGTGTCTATCAATTTAATTAGTAATTTGAGTACAAGGTGCCGAATCAAACACGATTTGTAGTTTCACTATGTATTACGAAATAAAATGATTTTCTAACATACGGCTTGCATAATTCATACAGGCGGACAGCATCGTGATGCTCGGATAAATTAGCAAGACCAGGAAACCTAGACTGCGAAGTTATAACGGATAAAAATATTAGTTGAAACACCTGGGGTTTTTTTTTAGGTTTTTCGTAGACGATTATTTAGTTAATGAAAACAGAAGAGACTATAATAAGTTGATGCACAAGGTTTTTATCAATCTACATTGTGTCTTCAGGATTTGAATGAGATCACTTAAATGTGATATAATAAAACGCCTATTCTTGAAAAATGGTATAGTATAGGAAAGTAACAGTTTTTCCAATTGTCTGTAATTGTAACTCTATCGGAGCTTTGCTACAAAAATAAGATTTGTTAATAAAAATTATTCAACCTTGCTTTTTGGAATTGTGATACGCATTGCCATAGCAGATCTTTGTTTGACGTGCTTTTTCTCTGCTGCAACACACAAAAGAGTATTAGTTTTTAACGTTTTAGTGATGATGTGAAATTTAACGTTGACGGCTGACCCAAACATCTGCCTACCCTTCAGCTTGTTTTTTTTTAACATAAAAATAAAAAAAATAAAACTTACACGACTCGGTCTTAAGCTGAACCAAAATATCTATTAACATAGACTTTCAGTTTAAAAGCGTCTGGGAACTATTCATGCTAACTATTTCCAGTATTCATCAATTCTTTCAATAGGTCACGGCGTGACTGTAAGCGGTCAAATCAATTCTTTTTTTTCTGAAATTCGATAAACTTACCTGGAATTGTTTAGAAAATGACAGAAGCTGACGAAATTTAAATCTAGCGCAAAAATATGATGGCATCATGATTTAAGATTACGCCAACCAAAAATTGAAAAGATAACTTTAGTTCGATGTAATGGCTAATAAACTGGTCTTCAAAATATGCCAAATGCAGAAACAGCCCCTTGGGACCACTAGCGCCACTCGACGATGATTATGAGAATTAAACATAGGCCTTGAAACTCAAAAAGAAACCATATTTTTACTTCTCTATAAATATAACGAAGAAAAGATTTTCACTTATATGCAAAAGTTAAGAAATAAACATTTTCATTTACATGTGGAGTTATGAGCTTTACATTAGCAGCTTATACCCAATTCTACCCATCCAATAGTTAACTTCAGTTTGATTAAGTTTCAATAACATTCTTAGGCTGAAGACTATTGAAGGCTGATATTTCTTACTCCATATGTGTGACCATTTCCTTGTCAAAGGGGCCAATGTTTTGAAGTCCATATCTTCGTAATTAAAAGTTGTAAATCTCATGTGCTTTGACATTTTGTACTCAGTTTGACCTTAAGAACATACCCTTTATTTATGGCAGATTTATTATAAGCTTTCTGTACGACATAATTAGTTAATATTCTAATGTTTATCTACAATATATTGTCGATCTAGCTACTTTCTACACTACCCAAATCTGGGAAAGTTTATTTGAGAAAATTAAACGTTGAAAAATACAAATTCTCGTATATAAGGTCATGGTCTTAAAATTAAAGACAAAATATATTCTAACCGTGGACATTGGTTTTCTGGTAAAAATCAGCGTGGGTGGTTTATGACGTAACATTTGTTTCTGCAATGCGAAATTTTTTTAATAAAATTTCCATTGAATTGAGAAATATTAAAGAGTCAACGATTCTTAATAAAATTATTTGGATACACAACAAAGAATCGATTAGATTTCCTCACTTTTCGTGGAAAAAAATTGTCCCACATTATAACAGGCGTCATACCTAAATAAGCCTTTTTTTACATATTATGGCCTTGATTTAAAATTAACATGCAAAAGTGGTAACCCTTTCCTATGATGACTTAAATAAATTCACGTGCGATGAAAAATTGAGTAAATAAGATAGATCAAATGCAGTTTATTTAGGAATTACCCCATCTAATACACCCCGTGTTTCTGATAAGTCTGGCATTCACTATGGGGCATTCTCTTTGAGCGATTTTTGAATCGAAAATGTTCTGAGTTATTTTGCTGTCCTGGCCACTATTTTCGAGCTATGATTTGGATGTTTTAGAAAAGTCCTCTAAACATATTACCTGTATCTTTCAGTTTTTGTTTTTAAATTTTAAGGGGTGATCCGTAAAATATAAAAATAAAATTTCGAAAACAATAGCCTGGACGGCGAAATTACATAAAACATTTTCAACTCAAGAACATCTTCTTAACTTATGCCAGGCTTATCAGATATACTCTGTAAATATAAATTAATTTATGCTTAAACATTTATTTATAGGATGTTTCATCGTCAAGTATAATTTCATTTAGAGTCTGAAATCTCGAAATCTTGACGCGGTCATCCCGCTGTAAATTGAGAGTGATTCACTCCTCGGGGTGTTATTTCAACTAGTAGAAATTACACCTTTCTGGATTTTAAGATATTCGAATAATATTTCAAATTTGGTTTTAAAACTTAATAAATGAAAAGAAAAAAAAATGCCGAGTTTTTTTATTAACATATTTGAGTATTATTTTCCTGCAAAAGCATCTTTACTGTCGAATAAAGCGCATTTAATAAGTTAATATTATTTCTATACAATCGAAATCAGATTTATGCTGTTATGTTTCTACTATCCTATCTACGCATCGTAAGGGGTAGCCAAGTTTAGTACGTAGTGTTATTTCAATTTAACTCTAAATTTCGTTTATGTATATCGACCATGAAATTTTAAGTTCACTCTGTCTTTTTTATTTGATATTGTTTCCTTGTTATCTGAAACAGAATTTCACGTGCTGCAACATTCTTCATGCAGAGATTATAAAATCCCAAAAAAATAATCTGTTGAAAAAAATGAGGCGGAAAAATTTCTCTTAGAAATTAAACGAGAAAGGCAAGTGCTCTCTCACTCTCTCCTTTCTTGATATAAATTCGCGGTTAAAGATCAACTTTCGTTCCGACTGGTTCCTTTTAGATGGCCGCGTGGAGACGTTACCCTCTCTGGTGCTGTTTCACCCAGAGTTGGCATTATAACTTACGCGTTACTACAGTACTATTTAAATACATCATCGTTGAACCCTCAAGCTGGTAAAGAAAGCATTTCTCAACGTACTCTGACTGCCGTTTACATTAGAAAATCAATGGGAATGAACTTCTTCCTTCTATTCGTATTTACACAAAGAAACCGGAACTCAAAATACCGTCAATTCAACGAAACAGGACAGAAACTGAAAAGAAACCGAGCATCGAAAGAAAACCCTTTAACAAATGAGTGCTAAAGTGACTTTGACCCGCTTAAAACGTCTGTCTCTCTTTTGGAAATTGTTTTCACCTTCCGGATTATTAATATTGAGAATTTTATTAACTTACAATAGCAGCAAGTGAAATTTAGTGTGTTCTCATATCATTTCTCGGCAAAAAGATTTTATTGATTTATTAGAAACTATTTCATTAGCTCAGGATGTTAAAAACGTTTTCTGTACATATAGTCTTTCTTGTTGAGATCGATAATCGTTTCCCAAAACTTTTATTGTTTTCTTTTTTGATAGTTCGATATTTTATGGAAGAGCTAGTGGCTATTATTTTCGTAAATCCTTGAAGCTATCGCTGTTATTCTGATATAGCAAATTGAACAAAAGGATAGAGTATAAAATTAAAGTAACCTAAGAATAAATTAAACCTAAGGTTAACCTTAGCTAACCTAGCCTATACGTAAACTAAAATCAACCCAGGCCTAACCTTTACCTTAACGTAAACTAAAATCAACCCAGGCCTAACCTTTACCTTAACGTAAACCCCACCTAGCGTAACCTAAACCTAAATAAAACCTAGCGTAACCTAAATCTAAATAAAACCTAGCATAATCTAACCCAAACCCAAACTAGCATAATCTAAACCCAAACCCAAACTAGCATAATCTAAACCCAAACCCAAACTAGCATAATCTAAACCCAAAACCAACCTAGCATAACCTCCTTAGCTATTCCTAACATAGACCTATCTCTAGTCTAAACCTGCGCAACCTATCACGGAACTTCGTATCATTATCTAAACTACAACATTAACACCATAGGGATCAGTTTCCGCTATATCTCCGATTTAGGGTCTACTGTGGCTACTATTTTAAAATAAGTTGTGGCAGATTCCAACGACCTAATAAAAAACGCCATTTCCCAACAAATATCAAACCGTTATGTTTCTAGAGAACGAGCGTGTAAATGTATTATTTATTTGCTCACGCAAACTCTACATTTTATCAACTTATCTAGCAATGCATTTGCACATTTCTTGAAAATGTGACGCTTTTCAAACCGTAGTTTAGAAATATATGCCTGTAAAGTCTCGTGAACACCTGTTCCACGACACTTTTTTCTCATAGAAGGAGTTCGCCACTGAAGTATTTAGTAAAATTTTGTGTATCTGTAGAATTCCTTTGTCCTTGTAGTGTTACGCGAAACTTTCATGGAGTAGTTAGCCCCTTGGGCCGAAACATATTGATTAAAAAAGAAACGTAACGAAGCGATCAAATATACGAGGTAAACTTGCACTACTTTTCAGACTACTTGTCTTTGTTGCCAGTTGCTTCAAATATTAAAGCATCGACAATGTGTGAAAATCAGACCCTAATTGTGGCTGCTAGAAATGTAAGAGCTTAATTTTAACATTAAATACTTTTTACAATTCAATTAGAATTCGTTGTCATTGTTAACGGTAAAATGCGTGTTGGTCTAATGTAAAACCTAGTAGTCAACAAAGGTAAATTGTAAACGCGCATTAGCAATGCTGTATATGTTATAGTTGCACACTCAATTACAATTTTGTAAGGGATGTTTTAAAAATAAGTTATTCAATGAGTTTTATGGTCACTTACATTGTTATAATATAATATTTTTAACTTTTCATATTGAAGTCGTATTCGTTCAGATTTCCGACGAAAAGTGGCAGTACCGAATTTAGTGGAAGGGAGTTCAAAATTTTGCAAATTCTCTCGGAAATGCTGTCTTTTAAGTATGACTTTTAACCTACTTCAACCAGTCCGCGGTGACACATGTTCCTATGGTAGGGAAACTGATGGTTGCCTCTTGCGCGTCTATTAATTTGGGGAAAGGAATATTCACTTAGGGCAGTTTTTGAAGTTGAGACACATCTATTCTTCAATTAAAAATATACGACCCATCTTTCCATTTAATAGTTTTTCCATTTCTGAAATGTTCATTCGGAACCATTTATGTTTTTGACTTAAACTTACGAACAATATGTTTGATGAAAATAAGATACTAGGTCTTGAGTTAAAGTTTTAGTGCTATAGTATTCGTCATCCACAAACTTAAAATGCAAAAAAATCCTTCAAAAATCTAGTTTATTATGATATGTTTACTTTTTTTATTTGGTTTCGTAGCAATTTATAAAATTGCAATCAAAGTATTGTGTTTGGAAAAGGCCTAGTTAAAATTTTGTTTCGTTTGATGACGTAGTAAGGAGAAATTTTCACTTTAGGTGTTGCTCACGTGACGCCTGTTAAGCCTGGTTTTCACTGGCCCAAAACGCAAGAAAAACCGCGTTCCGCGCCGTTTTTTTTTAGAGGTAACTTGACGCAAAGTTTCACGTTTTCTGTGCGGCAAGCACGGATTTGGTTTTCTATTTTTCCGCAAATTTTTACGAAAAGGAAAGCGGTGGCCAATAGGAATTGACGAATGCGTGACGTCATAGGCTTGGTTTTGGTCAGCTCGCGAGGCTTTTTTTCGACGCCATTTTTTATTTTCAAGGCGCTTCTGTTGTCGAGTTAAATGTCTAAAAATTTATAGTTAACGATTTGCTAAAGAAATTTGGCTTAATCGTTATTTATATGATAAAATTGAACGTTTTTACAAAGACAATTAAGCTAAGAAAATAGATAGGTTGCTATTGGTGCATTTTCAACATACAGATAAGCCTTGGTCTCCACGAACTCTCACTCTTTCATATTACAAGTGAAAACGTTTTGCCGCCGCTTTTTAAGGAATTTTCCGCAAAATTTTGCGGATTTTTCTTTTCTGTTCCGTGAAAATTTCGGCAGTGAAAACCAGGCGCGTTAAGGCTATTTTATTCAGATTCGCGGCATTAGTAGACTCGGAAGTCTCGGGCGCTCGCGCTTTGTGTTTTCGCGCGAGATGCCGTGAGTGACGTAGCAAGGAGAAAAACCCGCCAAAATCTTCTCCGCAAATTTGCTTTTGCCCCCAAATTTGAAGTTTTCGAAGTGTTTTTCTGTGTTCCCTCATATTTCAATATTTATCAGGCATATTATGGGAATCAGAAGAGTTTAAACTCAAAAAAAGTAAGGTTTTCTTTAGATGTTGCTATTCCTTTTGCAGGATTTTTACTTAATTTTATCGAAAAGAATGTTTCGATTTAAAAAACATCGCATTTTAAATTAGTCTATGAATACAAGAACACTCAAAAATAGGAATTTTATCTTGTATCTTTCTAACACAAATTATATGCTAGCATATTTTTGGAATCAGAAGAGTTTAAACTCTCAAAAAAGTAAGGTTTTCTTTAGATTTGAGATAATTTTTTATATCAGGTCGGTATTCCTTTAAAACGAGGTAAATAGATTATATATGAATATACGTGATTATTGTAGGTCAAGACTTGAAACTACCTCATGGCGTATATATTTTTTGGTAATAAATTTTTTCCTTTAAACACTATTTTTTCATTCTAAATATAAAAGTGATGTGAAAATCTTACAAAAATGTGTCGATACAACGGCGTTTGGGAAACTTGACTTAAGGGTTTCTGAATACCATGCAGTGTGCACGGTTACTTAAAACTACCGTCAATTTTAATGCTGTTAAATTTGGAAAGTTGCATGTTGCATACAAATTTTTGAGTTCCAAAATGAATAAGCAAGCTAACAAACTACAATTCTAACGTCTCATTCAGACCACTGGGCCGGGTTGCCCATACAAATTCTGGAACGTATTTTTCAATGAGAAAGAT
>JAEQBA010001169.1:121852-134448 GCA_019434445.1 Phalangium opilio
TTTCAAATTTCCCGCGAATTTTCGATTCGAAATTCCCGAGTTCATGTTTCACCTCATAGTGGCGTAACGTATTTAATTTCAATTGAAATTATTTTTCTGTCGGTGCTGGGCCTCGAACCCGCAATGTCCAATCCATACGAGACGTCAGTGAAGACGCCCGGCCGCGCGCTCTACCACGAAGCCACGCTTGCTTGTAACATAGAGCGAGATAAATTATAGTCAAGAGAAGAGCAAGGTAGAACGATATGGACCCCCCCCGACCTCCCCGACGCCCGCCACGAGACGAGAGAGAGAGAGAGCTGTCTGCTTTAGATCGGACCCCCCCACCCCCCCGACTCGCGCCACTGGATGCTGTCGAATATATATTGTATCGCGCTAGAGGAGGAGAGACAGTTGCTTGCAATTTTTTTTTGCAATTTATATTATTATATATCTTTTTAATCCTAGGCAAGATTAGATTTCTACTTGGGAACTTAAACATTACAATTAATATTATTATATTAATCAAAAAAGAAATTAAAGTTCTCCCCGACAGAAGGCGCGCTAAGCAGAGAGAGTTTTCTAATTTTTTGAAGACTCGTCTGCTTAAAAGTTAGGGAGTTGATTTACTAATAAATTAAATGTATTAACAAATGAAACTCGAGTCAGCGTTTTAAAACTATAACTAGTTTTGGGACGGAGGTACCATTGCTCACTATTTGTTTGGCAAGTTTAAAATTAAATGATCACTTAACGGAACTGACATAAAAAATAGGTAGATTTTTGCAGAATTAATTGCAGATTCTTTGCAAAATTAACTAATCATTTTGGCAGTTTCCGCTCTCGCTGGTTCATCTACTAATAATAGTTACGTAAGTGATAATTATAAAAATAAAATCAACAACTCAAAGATATAAAATGAAATTATGATCAAATTGAAACTAATTTCAATCAACGACAAACGGAATCAACTAATCATTTTGGCAGTTTCCACTCTCGCTGGGTTCATCTACTAATAACAGTTACGTAAGTGATAATATAGAAATAAAATCAACAATCTCATAAAATCAACAACTCAAAATATAAAATGATATTTATGATCAAAACGAATCTAATTTCAATCAACGACAAACGGAATCAACGTGTTCATCTCTCCATCCACGGAAATATGAAATTTCTACATGAAACATGAAAGTGCTATCAACCTAACAATTTTTAGAAATGTAATTTAATCAATGAAACATACTCATTAAAGTTAACTAATTATAAGTCGCTAATTTGATTATTATATTAAAAAATTATATTATTTAAGTAATAAATTTAACGATGGTGTTGATAGTACCAATAGAGTATTCAAGGATTGATTACGTTAATATCAGCGTATCAAACAAAAAGTATTTAATTATAATTTGGAATTTCAATTTAAATTTATACAGTTTTTTAAATGCCCATTGAGATTCAGAGTCTGTCACTGAATGTTGAAGATCTCCAGTCTCTGCCAAGTGATTTAAATTTTCAGACCCTCTCTTTGGGAAATGGGGAATTAAATTAACGAGACTTACAAACTGACATCATCCTTAAATTAAATAAGGATTATAAATGATAAGTTAATCAAGGTATTGAAGGTTTAATTAACGTTACTTTGAAAGTATCAAATTAAAATTTACAATTTAAGCTCATAATAAAAAGAACATTAAGATAATTATTAATAGGCCTTTCCTATTATGGGGGTAGTAAAACTGTACCAGTCCAGAAAGAACATATAATTTTGTTTAAGAATGGACTAGCAATAATTTCCTATTTTGTCTTCCTTAAACTTTGTATTTTGGCAGCTCTGTTGCCAAGAGTTTTTTGTTAGTTTGGCAACCTAGGCCATCGTCACCAAAGCAATGTTTTTTCCTAACCTCAGGCTCATACTCCGAAGTGTGTACCTTATTCTAATGTTAGGAAAGGATTTTAAATATCCATGCGGTGGCATAACTAGTTAAATATCAGCAACAGTTGAAAAACCTTGGCCTAACTTTTAGGGTGGTCTGCTACAGTATAAGGTACAATTCGTTCAGTAATATAAATCGGTTACATAATAATAAAAATATAAATTTAAATAAGATTTGCAAACGCTTCAGAAACTCCCGTTTCTCGGACCCCGAGTCCCCGTCTCCCCGATACACTAAAGACCGAGGCTTAAACCTCGTAGCTCGCGGCCATCTTTATTGTTTACATCATGGGCTCGTCACTACAGGGTAGGAAATAAGACAGGTTTACAAGTCCCAAACCAGTTTATTAATTGCTCGGACCAGTTTATTTATTCCAAAAGTTGGGGTCAGTGGTATCAGGGAGCACTTTATTAATTATGGTTTTTGGAAAAAATAGACGGTGGGACCAGTTTATAAATTCGGGGTTCCTTATTAGAATTTTTCTAGCTCAACACATTTTCTACCAATTCTACTCATAGGTAGTTAGTACTCCTTGGCTACAACTTCCCTACAAAAGTTTTGTATTCTATTGACTATTGATCTTGTCTAGCGTCTATACTCTAGAATGAGTCTCTTGTAGTCGACAGTCTAGACCATAGCCAGTACTAGTTGTCAGTAGTCGTATTTCTCAGTAGTGTATGGTCACATTAGAAGATTTTGATCTGGCTTACTGATAGCGAGAGAAGATATTGCCACCGAATTTATGTAAAATGCAATAAGGAATAAGGATAGTTCAGAAAAGGATTAAGAACTTCAAATATCATTAGACATGTTGATTGATATTTAGTGGCAACTAGTTTAAAAATTGTGATAAGAAATAAAAGTTAACTGTTATGGTTATATGCTACTTTTTCCTACAGTAAAAATTCAAATTCAATTAGAATTTTCAGCTTCTTTACTTTTGTGTCTTTACGTGCTTTTTATTCTCACCATTTTAGAAATTTAATTTATAGTGGGACCGGTAAAATAATAATTAATGCGAGGGTCACTGGTCCCAAGGACCACCACCACATCCGCGACACCAATTCGCCGCCGCCATGGATTAAATATACCTTACAGGGATAGTTATGTCCCCCAACATTTTAGTATATCACGAGTTGAACACGTTTGTTTCAAACAAGGCAGCCAGATATTTCCGCCGTTCCCCAAATTTACTGATTCATCCGGAAGTAGATTCTTGATATGTCGCCATCTCGCGTCGACCGCGTGAGATGATAAACCGTTAAATCGCGTGTTTTCGAAAAAATCGGGCGTTTCAAACATGTTGCAAAGAATTTGTCAATTAGATGATTTAATTCATGTTAATTTTAGGGATTGTAGCATTACTACTTGAACTAAATACAGTAAGTAACCTTTTCACATATTTGTATTATATAACCCCGTGCATCAGTATTTTTGAAACTTCCGGTCTTTGACAATAGTGACCGACAGGGGCGCCTGGAACAAATATTTTACCCCCTGTAAGGTATATTTAATCCATGCCGCCGCCCACTCCGAAACAGACGAGCGCCTGAAAGGCTCAACGATGAGACAGCAGCTAAACCAAGTTTTCACCATAATAACAATAACCTCATGAAGGACAGTATAAATAATAAGTTTAAACAAACTTTTCACCATAATAACAATAACCTCATAAAGGACAGTATAAATAATGACTTTAAACAAACTTTTCACCACAATAACAACAACCTCATAAAGGACAGTATAAAATAGTGAGTTAAACGAAGTTAAATCTGAATTACAATCTATCTCATTAAGCTCAACCAAACTGTTACAAATGCATAGCGCAATATTACAAGTTGCCAATGATCTTCGAATTTTATTGTTAAACCCTCACATTATCTTAAGACTCATACAGTCACTGGGTTTAATCTCACGGGAGAGTATTGCTATATTCGTATTTCCCGCCTATTCCAACACAACCTAGATGGCGCCCCATCCTCAGATATCGATTGATTGTAACCCCCATTTTCTAAGCATGATATAGAGATAGAGAGAACATTCCTCACTTCTTTATCCGCACTCAAGCGGCATCCTTGCCACTGAATGTAACGAATGACCATAATCATATGGTAGAATAAATCTTGGATACTGATTAGTATATCTCGCCTAATTAATCCGCCAAGACTTGAACACTACAGTTTATTACTTATTTAATTAAACTGTAAACAAAATTCTTACTAGATGGTTTTATTCATAATCGGAATGCTATTTTATAAACAATGGAAAAAAACCTGAAAATTTTAAACTTGTCGGGGTCAATGAATTTAGTAATACTAATTCTAGTCAGAGGGCGCGAAAAGTGTAATCTGGCCGGGGCCATCTTGTTTTATAATTTTTTTTATTGGACTTACGGCGTTTTTGTTGTGATTCACGCCGTATTAAGCAAGAAAAACATGGCGTTTGAGCTCTCGGTTAAAAACAAATTTGTACTTGTGGGTGCTTGTGTTATCTTGTGGGTGTTTGTAGGTAATTGTGGGTACTTGTGGGTTCTAGTGGTACTTGTGGGTTCTTGTGGGTACTGTGGGTGCTTGTGGGTACTTGTGGGTTCTCGTGGGTTCTTGTGGTTGCTTGTAGGTACTTGTGGGTGCTTGTGGGTTCTTGTGGTTCTCGTGGGCGCTTGTGGTGCTTGTGGGTACTTGTGGGTTCTCGTGGGCGCTTGTGGGTGCTTGTGGGTACTTGTGGGTTCTTGTGGGTCTCGTGGTGCTTGAAGGTGCTTGTGGGTGCTTGTGGGTGCTTGTAGGTGTTTGTGGGAGCTTGTGGGAGCTTGTAGGTGCTTGTAGGTACTTGTGGGTACTTGTGGGTGCTTGTAGGTACTTATGGGTACTTGTAGGTACTTGTGGGTACTTATAGGTACTTGTGGGTGCTTGTAGGTACTTGTGGGTGCTTGTAGGTACTTGTGGGTACTTGTGGGTGCTTGTAGGTACTTGTGGGTACTTGTGGGTGCTTTTAGGTGCATGTGGGTGCTTGTAGGTACTTGTGGGTACTTGTGGGTGCTTTTAGGTGCTTGTGGGTACTTGTAGGTACTTGTGGGTACTTGTAGGTACTTGTGGGTACTTGTAGGTACTTGTGGGTGCTTGTGGGTACTTGTGGGTGCTTGTGGGTACTTGTGGGTTCTCGTGGGTTCTTGTGGGTGCTTGTAGGTACTTGTGGGTACTTGTAGGTACTTGTGGGTACTTGTAGGTACTTGTGGGTATTTGTGGGTACTTGTAGGTACTTGTGGGTACTTGTGGGTACTTGTAGGTACTTGTGGGTACTTGTGGGTACTTGTGGGTGCTTGTGGGTACTTGTGGGTGCTTGTGGGTGCTTGTAGGTACTTGTGGGTACTTGTAGGTACTTGTAGGTACTTGTGGGTGCTTGTAGGTACTTGTGGGTGCTTGTAGGTACTTGTGGGTGCTTGTAGGTACTTGTGGGTGCTTGTAGGTACTTGTGGGTACTTGTGGGTGCTTGTAGGTACTTGCGGGTACTTGTCCCGGGTACTTGTCCCGGGTACTTGTGGGTGCTTGTGGGTACTTGTGGGTGCTTGTAGGTACTTGTGGGTGCTTGTGGGTACTTGTGGGTGCTTGTGGATACTTGTGGGTGCTTGAAGGTACTTGTGGGTACTTGCCCCGGGTACTTGTGGGTGCTTGTGGGTACTTGTGGGTGCTTGTAGGTACTTGCGGGGTGCTTGTTGGTACTTGTGGGTGCTTGTGGAAATTTGTGGGTGCTTGAAGGTACTTGTGGGTACTTGCCCGGGTACTTGTAGGTACTTGCCCCGGTGCTCCTGGTTGCTTGCCAAGGGTGCTTGTAGGTACTTGCCCCGGGTGCTTGTAGGTACTTGCTCCGGGTGATTGCGGGTACTTGCTCCGGGTGATTGTGGGTACTTGCTCCGGGTGCTTGTAGGTACTTGCCCCGGGTGCTTGTAGGCACTTGCTCCGGGTGCTTGTAGGTACTGCTCTGGGTGCTTTTTTTCGGCCTTGGTCCAAACCAAGACGTTTTTTTATAATTTTTTTTATTGGACTTACGGCGTTTTGTTGTGATTCACGCCGTTATTAAGCAAGAAAACATGGCGTTTGAGCTCTCGGTTAAAAACAAATTTGTACTTGTGGGTGCTTGTGTTATCTTGTGGGTGTTTGTAGGTATTGTGGGTACTTGTGGGTTCTAGTGGGTACTTGTGGGTTCTTGTGGGTACTTGTGGGTGCTTGTGGGTACTTGTGGTTTCTCGTGGGTTCTTGTTTTGCTTGTAGGTACTTGTGGGTGCTTGTGGGTTCTTGTGGTTCTCGTGGGGCGCTTGTGGGTGCTTGTGGGTACTTGTGGGTTCTCGTGGGCGCTTGTGGGTGCTTGTGGGTACTTGTGGGTTCTTGTGGGTTCTCGTGGGTGCTTGAAGGTGCTTGAAGGTGCTTGTGGGTGCTTGTGGGTGCTTGTAGGTGTTTGTGGGAGCTTGTGGGAGCTTGTAGGTGCTTGTAGGTACTTGTGGGTACTTGTGGGTGCTTGTAGGTACTTATGGGTACTTGTAGGTACTTGTGGTACTTATAGGTACTTGTGGGTGCTTGTTCCGGTACTTGTGAGTGCTTGTAGGTACTTGTGGGTACTTGTGGGTGCTTGTAGGTACTTGTGGGTACTTGTGGGTGTTTTTCGGTGCATGTGGGTCTTGTAGGTACTTGTGGGTACTTGTGGGTGCTTTTAGGTGCATGTGGGCACTTTAGGTACTTGTGGGTACTTGTAGGTACTTGTGGGTACTTGTAGGTACTTGTGGTTCTTGTGGGTACTTGTGGGTGCTTGTGGGTACTTGTGGGTTCTCGTGGGTTCTTGTGGTTGCTTGTAGTACTTGTGGGTACTTGTGGGTACTTGGGTAGGTACTTGTGGGTACTTGTGGGTACTTGTAGGTACTTGTGGGTATTTGTGGGTACTTGTAGGTACTTGTGGGTACTTGTGGGTACTTGTAGGTACTTGTGGGTACTTGTGGGTACTTGTGGGTGCTTGTGGGTACTTGTGGGTACTTGTGGGTGCTTGTAGGTACTTGTGGGTATATTAGTACTTGAGGTACTTGTGGGTGCTTGTAGGTACTTGTGGGTGCTTGTAGGTACTTGTGGGTGCTTGTAGGTACTTGTGGGTGCTTGTAGGTACTTGTGGGTACTTGTGGGTGCTTGTAGGTACTTGTGGGTACTTGTCCCGGGTACTTGTGGGTGCTTGTCCCTGGTACTTGTGGGTACTTGTGGGTGCTTGTAGGTACTTGCGGGTGCTTGTGGGTACTTTTGGGTGCTTGTGGAAATTTGTGGGTGCTTGAAGGTACTTGTGGTACTTGCCCCGGGTACTTGTCCCGGGTACTTGTGGGTGCTTGTCCCGGGTACTTGTGGGTGCTTGTAGGTACTTGCGGGTGCTTGTGGGTACTTGTGGGTGCTTGTGGAAATTTGTGGGTGCTTGAAGGTACTTGTGGGTACTAGCCCCGGGTACTTGTAGGTACTTGCCCCGGGTGCTCCTGGTTGCTTGCCAAGGGTGCTTGTAGGTACTGCCCCGGGTGCTTGTAGGTACTTGCTCCGGTGATTGCGGGTACTTGCTCCGGGTGATTGTGGGTACTTGCTCCGGGTGCTTGTAGGTACTTGCCCCGGGTGCTTGTAGGCACTTGCTCCGGGTGCTTGTAGGTACTTGCTCTGGGTGCTTTTTTTCGGCCTTGGTCCAAACCAAGACGTTTTTTTATAATTTTTTTTATTGGACTTACGGCGTTTTTTGTTGTGATTCACGCCGTTATTAAGCAAGAAAAACATGAGCTCTCGGTTAAAAACAAAATTTGTACTTGTGGGTGATTGTGTGATCTTGTGGGTGTTTGTAGGTACTTGTGGGTACTTGTGGGTTCTAGTGGGTACTTGTGGGTACTTGTGGGTTCTCGTGGGTTCTTGTGGTGCTTGTAGGTACTTTTGGGTGGCTTGTGGGGTACTTTGGGTTCTTATGGGTTCTTCGTGGGCACTTGTGGGTGCTTGTAGGTGCTTGTGGGTGCTTGTGGATACTGTAGGTGCTTGTGGGTGCTTGTGGGATACTTGTAGGTGCTTGTGGGGCTTGTAGGTGCTTGTGGTGCTTGTGGGTACTTGTGGTACTTGTGGGTGCTTGTAGGTACTTATGGGTACTTGTAGGTACTTGTGGGTATTTATAGTACTTTGTGGGTACTTGTGGGTGTCTGTCCCGGGTACTTGTGGGTGCTTGTTCCGGGTACTGTGAGTGCTTGTAGGTACTTGTTGGTCTTGTGGGGTGCTTGTAGGTACTTGTGGGTACTTGGGGTGCTTTTAGGTGCATGTGGGTGCTTGTAGGTACTTGTGGTGAGTAGTAAACCACCTAAAATATGGAGAGTTAATTAGGTCATTAAGTGTGCCGCCAGCCTTCTAGCGCGCTAGACCCGCGCGTGTTACTCGCGTGTGTCTAGAGTGGGGGAACACCGTTTTTTTATCCGGGGGGGTTCTTTGAGTTCGTTTATTGGTCGAGGGTGGGGGTCGCCAATTGATTAGGTCTTTTTAACTGTTAAGGGCGGAACTTCTTTAGTCGTGACGTATGGCCAGATTAGATAAGAGGTGTTAGCTTATGCGATGTATGTTAGACATCTGTTAACGTCTCGAATTTCACTCGAGACAATTTTATTTACGTCTACATGTTATCCGCTACTCGGTCATTGCGCTAGAAAGATCATAAATTGACTGAACAAGATGTCGCGAATAGTTTTAAAGGTATTGACTGACAACGTAATCTTTAACTGTAAAATTTAGTTTAATTGTACGATTTTATATACATAAATAATAAATAAATGAAAATACAGAAATAAGATATAATTGAAAAATACATAAAAGTAAGATATAAAATGAAAATACACAAAATATATAAATATGAATAATTTAAAAGTAATCTTTAAAAGCAAAGGCCCCTCTGTAACGAATCAATAGAGTATTATTATACCCTATTGTAACCTTTTCAAATACTAATAAATACTTACCACCCGCCACGGTGATTAGGATCGGGGTGTCGCGCGGTACTGCAAAAGATTAGTTTACAATTAATAATGATTCATTAGTTTACAGTTAATAAAAGTTTTCTATTTACCGTCAGATAGGTTTAACGTGATCTCGCGATGATCGGCGCCAGGAATCGGAGGTCCTTCCTGAATGACAACAGCCTGGGGTGGTTGTTGAATTCGCTCAAGCGGATCAACGGGAGGAAGGATGTTTGGAGGAGGGGAAGGAGCACCAGGGTATGGGGGAGGAGGGGTTTCGATACGGGGCGGTATTCAGTGTTGATAACGTTACGTAAAATGGGGATATCTATGTCACCATCGTCACCCCAATTACTCTCCCACGAATAAGGAGATCAGCGCCGGCCGGAATTAAATTACGATTGGGTGCCGGCGAAACCGGAGCTTCGTCGGCTAAACCCCAATCAACCGAGCCGGCGCGGCTCTGAGGTGCCATTTCCTGAGCGTTGAAAAAGACCTCAATTTTTCTAGCTCTTACCAGAGCGCATCTATCTCCGTTATGCGGGAATCGTAAATGGGGGTCATAGACATCTTCCCCTCCAGCATAATGCGAATTGAAGGGGCACCCCACCTTCCTATATCCACAACGCGGAGGTTTCCAAGAAAAAAATTTAAAATTCTTTTTGATCTGGCCTTTTACGTAAACGGTATCGCAACCTCGGGTTAATTGTTGAAGTACGGTTCGGATCTCGTCTTGACCGTATTCACCATCGCGCCCCAAACCGGAATGTCTGAGGTTATAAATAAACCGTGTTATCCGTTTCTACGGAAACACTCCTCGTCAGGAATTTGAAAATTCCTAACGCTACGCTCACCGCTATCGCGTATACACCCAATCTAATAAAATGAAAACACACGTGTAAGGGAAAATTCTAAAATATTAGTTAAGATTTAATACCTCTTGACTAGAAACCTACAACGTAGGTTCCTTGCGCGACTAAAAACGATCGCAAAGCTCGTGGCGATGAAAATGAGGGACTCCCTATTTTAAAAATATTCTCTTAATCGAGGGTTTAAATCTAATAGAAAATACGTACATTATATATATTTTAAGTTTTAAAAAATGAAATAAAATAAAGATGAGGCGTTAGAACCTATAAGAAGATAAGTGTTACTATTGACTAACCATTTTAAAATTACCGGAGAAATTACATACATTTTATAGCTTTAAATTTAGAAGAGTTGTAACGGAATGAGTAAAGAGGTGATGTTAGAGGTATATAGTGATGTTTTAGAAACTAAAAGACATTAAGATAAGGGTTACTGCTAACCATTTTAAAATACTTGAAAAATACTTACATTTATAGATTTAAATTTAGAAGAGTTTGTAACGGAATGAGTAAAGAGGTGATGTTTAGAGATAATAGTGATGTTTTAGAAACTAAAAGACATTAAGATAAGGGTTACTACTAACCATTTTTAAAATACTGGAAAAATACTTACATTTTTTGTTGCGAGACTAGAAGAACAAGCTATTGAGTTTATGAAAGTTTTCGTTGTAGAGAATACAAGGCTTTAACGTTGTATTTATACATATTTCTCACCCATGAGTATACTAGGAGTCCGATAGTAACACGAAACCGTTCAAAGATTATAGTATAAGTTAGTTATAAAATTTCGATAGTTAACTGTAACCTTAAGATTACTCGTGAAGAGTTGGGTAAAAAAGTAAAGAAAAACAGATGTGTTGGAAGACTTTGAAAAAAAAAAATACGAATGAATTTAATATTATTGAATCTATACACATGTAATAACGTAAATAAAGACGGTCATCGACGCTAGGAAAGAGAGTTTATAAATATCGATAACTAAGTTTATTCCTAAGATTACTATTGAACGATTTATATAAAATGAAAACCAGATGTGTTTGGAGACTTAAAAAATAAAGATACGGATGAAATTTAATATTATAGCGTAAATAAAATACGTTCATCGCGATGGGAAGAGTTTAGTTATAAATTATCACACCCGATAACTGATTTAATTTTGACCTAAAGTTATAATTAAACAATTTCGATAAAAAGTAAAGAGAAGCAGATGTCGTTGAAGTATGAAAAATAAAAGATACGAATTTAATATTACTCAATCTATATACATATATGACGTAGTTAAGTAATATGAAACCGTGTATTATGAGACGAGGTATTCATACCCCTTACATTAAAGAATAGATCTCTTGGACTTATATCTAGAAAAGATAAAACCCGTATATATATAAAAGCTCAGACTCAACGTTTGAGATTCATTCGTGCCGAAATTACTGCACTAACATCCCGCAGCAAGAAATTTCTATTCCTGAGAATGGTGAGTGCTTTATACTTTTTCAATGAGATTAGAATATTTAGTTTATAGGAAATAGGTATTTCAATAGGCCGAATCAAAGGATACGACACAATCCTGTGACAAAGAAGTAGAGACCTTGTTATCTCAGTCGGGATATAAAAAGGAAGATTGGAAAGATCATATAATAGAATATGGCCGGGATAGATTATTAGGAGTTAAAATATCGTCGTTCAGGGGTACTTTATACATCGATATTAGGAGGTACGCGAAATCAAAGAACCCTCGAAACCGTTTCCCATCCCTACTAAGGACGGTATATGTATTAAATACGAGAGCGCATTTGAACTTAAATCAATTCTGAACAACGCTCAGGGAGATTGGGGCGCAACGGTATATATGTCAGAAGAACCCATTCAAATAGCCGCCACGCCTGATCGAGAAATAGCCATCTTTAAATACAGAGGACAACCCTATGAGAAGCAGTTCGTAATTAGAGATTCAGACGATCTCCATAACATAATAGTTGCCTTGGAGAAAACAATCAATAGATTTGAAGAACTTTCCCATTAGAAAAAAATGTCGGACACTTCGTCATCCTCAGATGATGAACTTTATCCCATCGATTTATCCACAAAATTTAGACCTGAACAATATTTCAAGATAGATGAAATATCTAATCGAAAATCTAGAAAATATAATGTATTACAACAGAATATAATGTTAAATTCCGTAACTTAGAAGAACTAAAATAACCAAAATTCATGATCAACTTTCCCAATATTAACATCTCTTATAAACCAAATCACGCAAAATAATGAAGAGTATAACTTAATTAGATTCGCCATAAGCTCCGACGCGTTAGAGAACCCTGTAAATTTAAGATTTATGGCGATAAATGAGTTAACTCCTGATCGATTACTCTCTAGTATCGAAAGGTGGCTCAGTCCAACGTAGTCTTTTATTAGAGGGTTCTCTAAAAATTGATGTTATTCTTTTAAAATGCAATGTTCCAATGACAGGTAGAAAAGCGGTGCATAATCGAACTATAGCTGAACTGGATAAATATATTGACCAAGGTTATGCTTACATACCTATTAGAAATAATGATACTCTATGCGTTTTCTAGAGCCTTAGCCGTGGGTAAAGTCTAGCTGATCGAACTTATTTAAAATCAATAGGAAAGCTAAACGAGTTTAATCAATGGAGGTTCCGATTATTAAGAAATGTAGACCACCCTTCCCAAAACCGCGGCTTTAGAGTTACACGCATTAGCCGAACTCCCGGAGGGTCCTGTAGATTTATTGGTGTTCAAAAGTTTCAAAATGCCCTGTCAGATTACCATATTGTAATTTTTTTCCGCGGAAGAG
>JAEQBA010001169.1:135032-157643 GCA_019434445.1 Phalangium opilio
TTCTTTAGGGGCTTTGATTGTATAAAGGATTTTATAGACTATCTTTCCAATGTGAGACAAGCTCTATTAAAAGGGAAATAAGAAAGTAAAGGTTGCGCGAATGTTGTTTTCCGATGTAATCTGCTGCGCTCATAACGGGGCAGGGTTCGATTTTTCTTTATATTGAAAGAAATACTTAGAAGGAATATAGTTCCTGAGCCTATCTTCAACGGTTCAAAAATCATGGCACTCTTCTTAAATAATCTAAAGATCAAGTTCATGACAGCTACGATTTATTAGCGTCCCCTAAGGAAATTTTCTCTACATTCGATCTCGGGGAAGAAAAAAAGACTATTCCCGCATCTGTTCCATAATGAAAAAACGTTAGACTATGTAGGCCCTATACCGAGATACATCAATTGAGCCCGATAATTTTAAAGATAAGGAGCACGCGGATTTTATGAAATGGTATTCGGAAAGAAAGGATAAGCCCTATAATCTGAGACAGGAGCTTGAAACATACGCTATTCAAGATGTTAAGGTCCTACAATAGGAATGAAAAATTTAGAGAGTTATTTAGGAATGTCTCCGGGGTCGACGTGCTTAACGTAGGTGGTATTACCATAGCGGGAACAGTAACTAATATTTTCCTTCACAAACATCTTGAAAAATACACACTAGGTGTCGTACCTGCAAAGGGTTTTCGTGGAAATTTTAGTATCGGAGCCTTAAAGTGTATAGCCTTGGAAGAAAAATTACGAGGGGTAAAATTTCAAACTGCCTTGTCATTGGAAGGGGAAAAAAGGGTGTCAAACTATTTAATAGACGGATATTGTAAAAATCCTGAAATTGTTTTAAACTATAACGGATGCGTCTATCACGGATGTGTAAAACACACAAAACATTACGAGTACAATCCTATAGTTAAAGATCTAAACAGAAATGTCTACGAAAGAACTCTAGACAGGGAAAATTATCTAAAAAAGATTTTACCGAACGCCGAACACCTCAATATTTGGGATGCGAGTTCAATGAGAGATTACGAGATGATCCTGACGCTAAACTCTATTGTGACAGTTTAAAATTTAAACAACCAATTGGATCCAGGAGTGCCTTGTACGGGGGAAGAAGCGAGTGTATATGTCTGTATTATAAGGCAAAACCGGGCGAGTCTATTCAATACCTAGATATCTGCTCGCTCTATCCTTACGTATGTAAATGGGGCGTATTTCCTAAAGGTCATCCTGAAATTATTACGAAAGACTTCAACTTTGAACCTAATTTCTATTTCGGTCTTATTTCTTGTCGAGTTTTAGCACCTGAAAATCTATTTTTGCCTGTCCTTCCAATTAAAACTAAAAAGAAACTTTTCTTTGCTTTGTGTTTAAAATGCGTTGAAACTGAACAATCAGTCTGTACACATAATTCGGAAGAAAGATCCTTCTGTGGTTGTTGGCCAAGTCCCGAAGTATATCTAGCAGTTAAAAATGGATATAAGATTCTAGAGTTTTTTGAAGTCCAACATTACAAAGATAAGTTTGACAGAAAAGAAAATACCGGTTTATTTGACACGTTCATTGATTGTTACCTTAAAATTAAACAATCTAGTTCAGGTTGGCCTTCGGGAATAGAAAGCGAAGAGCAAAAAGAAGCGTATTTAAAATCAATTTATGACCGAGAAGGAATAGTTATTAATAAAGATGAGATAGTGGACAACCCCACTCTTCGCGCCATTAGTAAACTATGTCTAAATTCGCTTTGGGGCAAAATGGGTTACAATACGGATAAGAGAAAAAATGTATACATTGACTCTTACGCTGGATTAGTTAAGATAATAACTGATGAAACGAAAGAACTGTTAGACCTGAAACCAGTAAACGATAAAATCTGTTTAGTCAGTTATAAACTAAAAAAAGAATACGCTCCTACCTACTACAAAGGAAGTCCCACGATAGCTTCCTTTGTTAGTTCATTAGGACGTATCGAGTTGTATAATACGATAAGTAAAATGGGTGAGAGGTTACTTTATACTGACACCGATTCATGTATAGTTGTAACAAAGGAAGGGGAATATTTACCCCCCTTATCTAGTAATCTAGGGTGTTGGACGGATGAGTTAAAGGGTGAGACGATTCTCGAATTTGTCTCGACAGGGCCTAAGTCGTACGCTTACCGTACCTCGGACGGTAAATCTGTTATTAAAATGAAAGGTATTACCCTTAACAGAAGAAATGAAGAAATCATTAACTTTGATTCGATTAAAAGTGTTTTATATAGTCCCTCGAAAACTTTGTCGGTCACCGTTCCATTTAATGTTGTAAGACGTAAAGAAACAGCTACACTTTTATTAGGCAATCTAAAGAAAACCTTTGGATATAGTTTCAATAAACGTAGAGTCTTAGAGGATTACACAACACTTCCTTACGGATATTTAAATCATCAAGACCCGTCTGCCACGTCAAATGAGAAAACGGACCACTAAACATCGGGTCACGTTTTCCCACCTTGTTAAAGTGAGAGTGATACCGTACGAAGATCGAGTCAACTACGAGTTCATAGACGATATTAGAGAACGTTTTAAAAATGGAGAACGGGTTAGAGTATCGCCTCCGCTTAGAAACACCGATGACCATTTTACTGGCTGGCCCAAGCAGCTCGGGGAAAACAACGTGGGTAATAAATTTACTCAAATATAAAGACATTATCATGGACAAACCTCCTGATAGAATAGTCTATTGCTATAGTGTTTATCAGGACATTTTTGATGAACTGAAACTCTTTTTACCTATTGAATTCCACGAAGGACTAATTCCTAACGATCCTGATTTTTTTGATAAGAGAATAAATAATCTTTTAATCCTAGACGATCTAGCTAACACCTGTACCAAACAGGAGTTTATAAGTAATCTTTTTTGTGTCGGGAGTCATCATTTATCTTTAAGCATCGTGCTGCTGTCTCAAAATGTCTTTAACCCAGGTAAATATTCTAGAAATATATCATTGAACTGTTCTTATATCGTTATGTTTAAAAATCCTAGGGATAATAACCAGGTTCGCTATTTAAGTCGTCAGCTTTTTCCTACAGACACCAAACGCCTAACAGAAGCGTACGAAGAGTGTACCGAAAAAGCGTATTCTTATATCTTAATAGATCTAAAACAAAGTACCGATAATAGTTTAAGACTTAGGTCCAATATATTCCCCAATGAAGGACCGATGGTAATCTACGTTAGAAAATAATAATCCATAAAATATAAATCTCAATTTATTTAACCTCATTTCGAGACATGCCTTTACCCGTGTCGGTTAGGAACCAATTACCCTTTTTAAATCTCTTGCGTAAAAGCGGTGTGAAACAAAGAAAACTTTTAATATCAAAGTGTACGCGACCCCAATTGGATTGTATAAGCGGTATTTGTTATAATTTGAAGAACGGCGGTATTCCATTGAATCGTCATAAAAAGAAAAGACTTCAACGTTACAAAACCGTTATACGGTATTTATCCAAGAGAGGTTTAAGCGACAAAAAGAGGCGACAGGTGTTAATTAAAGAGGTAGGAGGATTCTGGCCGGCGTTGCTTTCAATGTTAATACCGACAATAGCTTCGGTCTTTACTAGATAATGAAAAAGTGCGTTTTAGTACCAGCGGCTTTACTGACGGACAATCAAAAGGAAGTTAACAGTTTAGACAACGCCATTAAAGAGGTACTGAGAAAACCTGGTTCTGCCGAGGAAAAATTGAAGGAGTACCTTTTAACTCTTCAAAAATATTTATCTTTAAAGAGTTTAGCGGAGCCACCAAGCGTTACTATCTTGCCACCTACAACGAATTCGTCTTTTCCAGCACCCGGAGTGTCGAGTAAAATACAGCCTCTAAGTCCTTCATCCTCGTCTACCCCTATCCAGAATATACCTATTAATATCTCTACCCCCTCCCAAAATGTCCCTACTAATGTCGCTACCCCTCCCCAAAGTATCCCTTTTAATATCTCCTCGAGTCTGACTACCCCACAGCCTATAATGAGTAGTACAGCAATGGGTCAAACACCGGCGATATCGTTTACTACGCCAGCGTCACTCTCTCGAACGACCAGTATGCCAATTTTAACACCCATGGGACCCGTGGTACCGAAACAGTCCGGGACGTCTCAAACGCCAAGTATGCCAGTTTTAACACCCATGGTACCGAATCAACCCGTGGCGTCTCAAATTCAACAGGCCTTATCAACGAAGGGCGCTTCTGGTTCAAAGTTCCGGAAACTTAACCCTAACGATGAGACTTCGCCGAAAAAAAGACTCGTGAAAATTCCATCTACGAAATCAAAACCGTACCCTTCACAAGCCAAAATAATAAAAGATCGCGAAGCTAGTTTGAAAGAGCTTCAAAAGCCCGAATCTAAGATCGAGTGGGTAACTTATAGAAAGGCAAAAAAATAACCTTAATAATGATTATTACATTTTATATAAAAGCATCTAACTCATTATTTTGAAAAACACGTATTTGATTATATAAAACATGTATTTGAGTATATAAAAATTCATGTATCTGATTATATATAAAAGCATGATAATTACAATTTATATATATAGCATTCAATACAAATGTATCTGATTATTAAACATTACAACTTGAATATTTTATTGGTTACATTTTTCATATCTATGTCTTAACAAGTGCAGCAGATATTCCATAAAGATATGGCGTCGTTAATTTCCGTTTTATTTTCATACATTTTCAGAACTCTTTGAAACGAATTTCCCTGACATCTTTGAATAAGGAAGAATATGCAATGAGGTCCGCAACAAAGGGAGAACATATCTTGAATTAATTTATCGTTATAGATCCATCTGGACGCGTATTTGGCCAGGTTAATTTTATACGTATCCGGGCTCTGCCCGTAGCTGCAGAAAAAATTACCTTCATCGTTTTCAACGTAAATGGCTACCCTATGAAGCCCAGGATCCTCGGCTCTCTCCGTGTTCAGAACAAAACAAAATTTCTTCTTTTTAGGTTTCCTGGGTAGCATGTCTCTAGGAAAAGTACCTAGATAGTAGGGTTTTGTCCTCTGGTCGCATGATAATATTTGATTTATTTGTAACGTATTCATAACACTTTAGATAGTTCGTATTCGTAAAACGTTCCTTTAATTATCTCGTTATTTTTGTCTTTAACGACGTATACTGGAGGATTACGGTATAAAACCTTATCAATAATAAAGATCTCTTTAGTAAAGTAGCCTTTATATCCCTTTGAAAAGGTTTTTTCAAATTTACTCAACCTTACTAAATCACCTTCTTTTAGCTTTGGTTTTGTCCCAGGTTTAATGGTACCGAAAAGACGGTACCACACCTTATGCTCATTTTGTAGGTTAACATTGACTGGCGCGATACCCGTTGAGCGGTGTATCGAGTGATTGTAAGCCTTAACTATTTTTGGTAACGCACTCAGATAGCTACGAGTATCCGCGCTAGTCATGAATTTGTGTATTTTCTCTTCAACCGTTCTGTTAAATCTCTCGCAGATCGCAATTTTTTTATTCCCGTAAGCTACGTAGTGATGAATACCTTTCTCTTTAAAATATTGCTGTACTGGTTTAGCTAAAAATTCAGAGCCAGCGTCCGTATTTATATTCGTGGGTACAACATCTTTATGTATTATTTTGAAAGCTCTTATAACTTCCGCGGAAGTCTTGTTTTTAATAGGTATAACGTAGGCGTATTTACTCAAAACATCTACATTACTTAACAAATATTTCATACCCTTGTTGTATCTGGAAAGTTTATCTAAAACTATTAAATCAGCCTGATGAGTTTCATACATAGATGTCACTGTAATTTTGTTGCGAGGAAACTTTAATCGACGATAACGATGAATAGTATAGGTGGGTTGTTTTAATAGAAAACTCTCAACTTCTTTCCTCGAAGACTGAGGAACTCCTTTCATTAATTTATCCAATCCGGAAAAAGAGGAGGGATTTTCGGGGTCGTAGTACGCGTTTGAGAGAGACATTTTTTCTAAACAAGATCGAAAATGATATCTGATAATATAACGTAGTTGTAGGGTATTATATAAGAGGGAGATATACAATTTTCTGGAATATTTTCTAAATAAGGAAAAAAATTGATATATAACATAGGTATAGGAAACGCAACAATAAGAGTAATTTATATTTTATTCGGTTACTTAAAAATTAACAATACATTGTTTTTAGACCGACAAAATTTCCAAGAATATATTTTAAATAGATACGTCATTAAACACTGGATCATTTAGGACATTAGCTTCGGTAGTGGTTTTTCTGTGGCGAATATCTCCTGGTCCCTTGGCACCGTTTATCGAGTAATTTCGATATTAAATTCATTTTGCTCTTCTCCGAGGTAACGTATTTCAACGATTTCAAATCCTCTCGGAATATTTTCAGACGCCTTAGAGTAATCCATGACCCAATACACGCGAGATAAGAGTGATATATATTTTTTAACCGTACATTAGTTCAGTTTTTAGACCGACAAAGTTTCCGAGAATATCGTTAAATAAAATTGAGACGTCGTCTTCGTAATCTCCGTATTCCTCGACAAAGGATTCTAGAATTCTTTCGTGGTTAAGCAACGGAATAGCTCTAATTAGGTTTTTCTCCACTCTCTCGCTCCAATTAGTATCCGTGGGTAAACAAGTGATATCGTGGGCGACTTCGTTATGACAGCTGATATTTTCGCACGAATCAGTGAAATTAAATAAAATATTCGTCAAACTGTCCAAGATAATCTTCTTCATTATTTCTCTGGCCTCTTCTTTTCGCTTTAATTCGCTACCAATGACATTTTTCAAGTTCTTTAACCTTAACCAACTGTCCTTATTTAATGAAAATCCTTTCGATGTTGAGAATAGAATATTATATCTATTATTCGATCCTCTAATATATTGACGAATATCAACTATTTTTCCTCTCTGACATACGAAGCATTCTAGTTTAACTCTCTGAGTACCGTCAACTAACCAAGTCAGAAATCGTCCCGTTATTCCGTTAAAGAAAGCGTCAATATCCGCTTCGAAAGTCCATATACTATTCCAAATGCAACTGTCGAAAGACGCTTCGGTTTTAGTATCGAGTCGTTTGACATTGAAGACGGGAAGAATTCCGCTTCCAACGTAAATGTTTTGCTTCTCCGATAGGTAGTGTACTTGATTCATCTCTAACCGGTTATGAGAGAATGCTTCTTAAATCAGAGGTTATATAGAGCCTTTTTACTCGGGATTAAATAACACCGAGCGATCCCTAGTTATCATGATAGAATTTTCGAATTCGGAATAAATTATGCACGTGACATTGTGTGGTAAATTGTTTTTAAAATTCATATTGATACGTAGATTTCCTTGTCGGGGCAAAGAAAGATGACTAGCCCCCGCATTTTCATCTGGGCTTAAATCTAGGCAATACAAAGCGTAACCTTTTTTGTACTCTTCGTACGTGATAAAATTTCCCTTGTTTTTTCTGTATGTGTTTAGAGAGGTGAATAACGACATGTACTCTCGAGTGTATAGATTGTTTTCGTAATCAGGCGTAAAGGCTTCCGAAGGAAAGGTATCAGTACCGACGTTGACGGATAGGTAATTAAGATCAAAAGTTTCAAAATTAAAGGGATTTAAAGAATGATTACCATTAAAGGCCGAGGTTCGAACTAGACCTATAATTACTCTTTGAGGTATTTTACCTAAAAAGACGTTTTCTCGATTAACGTCGTTCATTCCAGCTGGAATTGAAAAGGTTTTCACGACTGTTTGATTCAAAGGATAGATGGCGCTGGTTTGCTCTAATACCGTAGCGTGGGCTAACATTATTTCGGGATTTATTTTTAGTCTTTAACGTACAATGAGGCATTATCGATAACCACTTTATATTTCTTATCAGCGGCTTCTTTCGATATTACGCAAAACTCTGGTTTGGATCGAATAAGCCTAAATCTAACGTCTAAATTATTCAATAGGAAACGATTTAAGCGACAAATATCAACGTGTAACGGGGCGTATAAATCTATCGTACTCGATACCTTGGCTCTCTCGGCTCTTCTTAATATCCCATTGGTAGTAAGATTATTATTGGCTGCCACCCAGGCGGAATCGGGATCGATCGGATTATCCTTATAATATAAGCCTAGATTTAGTTGGCTTTCTTTAGCATCTATACCGTAGTTTAATAAATTCTCGAGATAAGCGATATAAGGGGCTCCTTGGTTAGGGGACTGAACGCTCGTGTTTCCTAAAAAGACGTCTATTTGGGAAAAGAGGGCGGCGTGTAAAAGATTAACCGGAGCTACATTTTTCAGCCGCTGGTACGTCGGTGCCGTCCAAATGAAGCCCCCTGACCTTCAGCCTTAACCTAGTTTTAGAAAGGTCGATATAATGTTCGCTCGTGCCAGGGACAAAAAATTCCAAAGGTCCACTATCCGTTACGGAGCTTAAAGGTTGATAACTTTCGTCGCTACTAGTTATAATGTTAGCGTTCAAAGGGGGTGTCGCGAATAGGTCTAATTCCCCCATCATGCCTTCGAATTGAGCCATCTTGTTTTACGATAAAAAATTGGCCTTTGATCTACTTTTCTTCTTTCGTATCTTCTGACGTTTCCGTCGAATACCAGACCCGTACTGAGAATTAGCCAGACTATCACCCGCTTTATGAATTAAATTTGAGCCCGCTATTTTTAGATTCCTTTTGAACGCTCTCTTGGGTTCTTCTCCAGCGCTCAAATCATGAATAAACCTTCCACCAAGTCCTAAAGCTTCTTTACCCACGCTCTTAGCTATCGGTTTCGCTAGAGGAGTTAACATTCTCATCAAAGCTCTAAAAATGCCTCCTAATCCAGATCCTTTCTGCACTAATACACCTGGTGGAGATCCAAAAAACTGTTCCTGATAATAGGAAACGTACCTATTAGGTCGAGACATGTCGTCTAAAGTGAATTTTGATAATGATGCGATCCGATATAAAGGATATAGGAGCGTCGGCTTCGTCTCTAATATCAATTTTGATAGTTTCAATTTCGTTGGATCTTATAGGATAATAGTCTATAGTATCGTATGTGATAATTTTCTCCGACGTATCGTTTTTAGTGGGAATGACGCGTAGAAGGGGTTTGAAACCAGAGCCTATAAACTGGGGGTATATCAGATTAGTGTAAACGTGTAAATATTGACTGACTAAATCCGGTTTGAAGTTGGCGTTTGCAGACCCTAATAGACGATTAGTTTGGTCACCGAATCCTAACATAGAACCTAATTTGTTACGAACGCCTCTAAAAAGCACGGTGCATTCCTTATCAGTCATTATTCGAACGGTACCGTTATCGTTTAACGAGAAATTAAACCGAGATTGATGAGCTTCGGGTATCGCTCTATTCATAGCTTCCAATAGGGCGTCCACACTATAGGGTCCCTCAGGAATCTTTACCGTTACCTTACGATTTTGAAGTTTTAAAGTTTTTTTCAATTTTATCTCGATATAATTATTGGTGTAGTTTATCGTAATATTTCTAGCTTGTTGAGACAATGGAATGGGACAAATGTATTCTCCAGTAATTTACTCGTCCGTTTCGAATCCTAAAACCTGAGCCAGAGGGCCAGGAGCTAGCCTGGCCTGGTGACCGGCATCGACTGATAATTTAACTCTCTTGATAGGAGGCCCAGTCGGAACTGACGGGTCCATTAAGTTGGCCCCTCTGCCCAAAGATAGGAGGAAGGTAATGTTGGCAATCGATTGCGCTCTTCTTGCGCTGCAGTGCGCCACCATTTATTTTACTTGCGCCACTATAGTTTACACACAAGTTGGAAAATACATTGGGGGGGCCAAATTAACGAACAGCCCCACCACCCAACGGTGGGAGGAAGGTAATGTATGCAAACGATTGCGCTCTTTGTGCGCTGCAGTGCGCCACCATTTATTTTACTTGCGCCACTATAGTTTACACACAAGTTAAAAATATATTGGGGGGGGGGCAAATTAACAAACAGCCCCACCACCCAAAGGTGGGAGGAAGGTAATGTATGCAAACGATTGCGCTCTTCATGCGCTGCAGTGCGCCACCATTTGTTCTACTTTCGCCACTACGGTTTTGACACTAGATGAAAAAGAAGATGGGGGGAGTTAACGAGAAGCCCCCACCCATTGGTAGAAGGAAGATATTGTATGCAAACGATTGTGCTGTTCATGCTTCTTCGTAACAAATAACCACAATGTTAATTGTTGGGCATTTATCAGCGGTGAGCTTCTCTGAGCACGTTCGAAAGTGGCGTAACATTGTTACTAGTTCAGTAACCAGGTCATCGTCGATGCCCGTAATTCTATGCAATTGATGCATTTTTAGAAGTATTTCTTTGATCGGTTGGGGCAGTTTTTGGTATGACTCGAGTATAATCAATTTGCTGTTCCGTCTTGTTTCAAAGTATAAGGGAGCTTAGAATTTAACCCGGCCTTTTAAAAGTAAATAACTAACGCTTTCACACCATCAATCGAGCTCAGCTGGGAAATGTTCGGATCTTTAAACGAGTGCTCGAGCTCCAAATTCAGAATGTGACATTGACATGGTAAGCAACGTGGAAAAACTACAACCATATTTGACCCACCATCAGTAACCGCAGTAGAATGATCCATAATTGTACTCGCGTCGTCAGAGGGAAAATAACTTTGCAAAATCCTTGTACATTCACCTCGAATATTTATAGTGGATAGGCTGTTCTTTAAGGTAAATGTATGATCAATGAAGTGTATACTCAGGGATAGAAAGTGTCGTTGTTTGTATTGATCGGTCTACATATCCGTTGTAAATGAAAATCGTGGGTAGGACAGTGACCCCTGCAAGGATGTCATGATTTTACCTTTCAAAGGGGATACTACAGAGTTGAGATGTTTGTCTTTTAGCGTTTTACGATGTTGCAAGATGGTTTTTACGTCAACGTGTCCATGGCGAGCTCCAAAGTCTGAGAAGGCTTGCACGGTACGTAAGAAGCCTTTCGATTCTACACTATAAAGTGGTCGTAGATCTCGTGCTAATCCAATTACGACAGTTTGGTTTATGTCGTCTTTCGCAAGGTCTGAGATAGGTTTTCGCGGCACATTTGAGACAAGAACGCTAGATGACGTCGAGACGCGTCGGACAATTTGGTGATGCCTTTCGCATGACTGAACGTGGTTCAACATGAGGTGGGTTCCATTCTTTGCGTCCCACGACAGGATTGAACTACATTTTACACATCGAACGAACCCCGCCGCTTTACCGTCCACGAAAACGACATCGGAGGTCCAAACCACCGATTTTCCCCTTTCGTTTGCATTAAATGAGACACGGCTAGTTTCAGAATTGTTTTCGATCAATAGCTTAAGGTCATTTTTGGTCAACTTAGTCAAATCCGGTGCTCGCGACATGCCTAAAGACACCACAACTACCGCGGTCGCTCAAGTTGACAACGTATACGTTAACGAAATTTAAGTAAAGCAAAATGATACATTCGCTTCAAACATGTACATTACACGAGCTCAAATAATTGGTGGCTATCTCGGCTACTGACAAGATACCATACTAATGTTTAGAGAGGGTAGTTAAAAGAGTTAAAACACATCCCATTGGTAAGAACTTTTTTGTTTTGAATAAAGAATTTGTAGAATGAGGAGCCCCAATAGGCAAAAAATGACGTCAAAGTCCTATTGAATTGTGACACGCTTCATTTTGGGTAGCCGTAGCACCCACCCTCTAACGTGGTACCCGGAACATATGTTCAGCTAAAAAGACCCGAAATACCCACCCGCTAATTTTTTCTACCCACCCATATCCACCCTCGGGTGGGTTGGGTTTTTTACGGATATCCCAAAGATTTGACTGCGAGCTCCCACCTCTATTTTCTAGCAAACTATGTGCAGGAAGCTCAAAATCTTGTCCCTTATCTATTTTCTAAAATATAGTGGCGCATGTAGAAAAAATGGTGCCGCACTGTAGCGCATGAAGACCGCAAACTTTTGCATATTTTATCTTCCTTCTACCGATGGGTGAAGGGGCTGCTCGTTAGCTGGGCCCTCATCATATTTTTGATCTAGGGTTTAAACCGTACTGGCGCAAGTAGAACAAATGGTTTTATTTTCCAACTTGTGTCTAAAATATAGTGGCGCATATAGAAAAAATGGTGGTGCACTGCAGCGCATGAAGAGCGCAATAATTTGCAGACATTACCTTCGTTCCACCTTTGGGTGGTGGGGCTGTTCGTTAATTTGGCCCCCCACCACTAATTTATTTTTCAACTTGTGTGTAAACTATAGTGGCGCAAGTAAAATAAATGGTGGCGCACTGCAGTGCACGAAGAGCGCAATCGTTTGCATACATTGCCTTCCTTCCACCTTTGGGTGGTGGGGCTGTTCGTTAATCTGGCCCCTCAATTTATTTTCTAACTTGTATGTAAACTATAGTGGCGCAAGTAAAATAAATGGTGGCGCACTGCAGCGCACGAAGAGCGCAATCGTTTGCATACATTGCCTTCCTTCCACATTGGGTGGTGGGGCTGTTCGTTAATTTGCCCCCCCCCCAATTTATTTTCAAACTTGTGTCTAAAATATAATGGCGCGTATAGAAAAAATGGTGGCGCACTGCAGCGCATGAAGAGCGCAATAATTTGCAGACATTAATTTCCTCCTGCGGGTGGGTGGAGGGGCCAACTTGTTGGACCTGGAACGGACATATCTATAACCTGCATTTTCACGGGAAAATTCTGTTTTTCAAGCTGAACGGTTAAGTCACGCACCAGTTTATTCTCCATTGAAAAAAATACGGCGTTTCCATTTTTATCTTTCGAGCCTTCGTACTTTTGCGGTATTAACTCTACTCTTCTAACGTCCCAGCCATCATTCGTTAAATATCGTTCAGGTACCTGTATTTCGAAAGAGTTACAGGTATTGTCTATTACGGTTGAAATTTTCGGTGTTAATATGTCCGATAAACCAATTTCCCATTCGTTTGAAAGAATAATTGGTTTACCTAATTTTACCGTGAAAGACGATTGTGAATTATCGGGTTATTCATCAGTTTTATCACTTAACAGAGTAACGAAAAAAGAATTGACCGACATAATTGATATTTTATTTAAAAATGAATGAGGATTTACACGTTATTCAATTTTATTTAGAAATAAAAGGTTGAACTCGATGTGATGGTTAGAGCGGGGTTCGATCTCGCGACCTATTGATTGGCGAACAAACGCGCTAACCACTACACCGAGAGCAACCTTAATCGCTTCCTACGTTTTAGAGAAGATTACATTAACATATACTTGGAAATAAAACGGGTAAATGTTCATGATAAGAACTATCGGGAGTACCGAATTTACTCATTTGTTCCTGTATGTATTTTATAAAGTCATTTCCGTAAAATTTGGCTTTTTCTTCTAAACACAATGGCGCCGGTGAATCCGTTTCCGGGGCTTTGGCTCTTGGTTGATTTATACCGTGACCCAATCGGGTAAATAAAAGTCCATCATCTAATTCATCCAAAATAATGGTACTTCTAGGTAATATGAATGTTTCAAAATTTCCACCTGATTCTGATACTCGATATCTTTTTCTTGAGGCTCTCTATCTTTATACATCGGGCATTTGTTCGTAACACGAGCGATTTTCCCACTTTCAGATACTCGGTGTTCGAAACATATTGTATACATAGCGCATTGATCTAAAAGATACGCGACCATATAGTGTAAATCCTCGCGCCCTTTGAATCGTTGATTAGTCACTATAGAACGCATTCTGTGTAAGAAGATCTATAAGTCACTGCTCTCTTCAAGGCGTTCGTCGAATAACCGAGATAAAGAGAGATCGCTCTCTTATCAAACAAAGTCTTATTTTAGTCTGGCGATTACATCACGACTAAAGACAAGTACAGACAAGTCCTAAAAACCCCTAAACAATTAACAAAGACCTAATCAATTGACGGTTATAGAAAAGATTACATTAACGACCACCGGGAAATAAAAAGGATAAATATTCCTCGTAGATACTATCGAGAGTCCCTAATTTCCTCATTTCTTCCCGTAAACATTTTATAAAGTCATTTCCGTAAAATTCGGCTTTTTCTTCTAAACACAATGGCGCCGGTGAATCCGTTTCCGTGGCTTTAACTCTTGTTTGATTTATACCGTGACCCAATCGGGTAAATAAAAGTCCGTCATGTAAATCCTCCAAAATAATGTCACTATTATCAAATATTAATCGCTTCAAAATTTCCACCTGATTCTGGTATTCGATATCTTGATGTTCAGGAGGTTTATCTTCATATATCGTGCATTTCTTAGTAACACGAGCGATTTTCCCACTTTCAGATACTCGGTGTTCGAAACATATTGTATACATAGTGCATTGATCTAAAAGATACGCGACCATATATTGGAAATCCTCGCGCCCTTTGAATCGTTGATACGTCACTATATAAGGCATAGTGTGTAAGAAGATATCCATTAGAAGTCACTGCTCTCTTCAAGGCGAATAACCGAGATAAAGAGAGCACTCTCTTATCAGACAAACTCTATCTGGCGATTACGTCACGACTAAAGAAGTTCACGCCCTTAACCAATTAACAAAGACCTAATCAATTGGCGACCCCCACTCTCGACCAATAAACGAACTCAGAGAAACCCCCCCGGATAAAAAACCGGTTTTCCCCCCGCTAGACTCACGCGAGTATACACGCGCGAGTCTAGCGCGCTAGAAGGCTGGCGACCTAATTAAATGACCTAATTTCCACTCCATATTTTAGGTGGTTCACTACTAACACCAGCTTGGAGAAGATCGGTAGCAACTTGACCAGCTGAAATTTTCCATCGAGTAAGGAGGATGATGGGCCTCTACTCCTGGAGGGGAAAACGCGCACAGTTGGTTGCGTGACCGAGTTGGCTATGGCTAAGTACACCCCAGCGAGTGCGACTGCTACAAATAAATTTTTTCAATCTCAATGTTTTGGTCTACATTTGAGCTGAACTGAACTGCAAGTGAAGTTCGTACGATCCCTGCACGCCGCACGTGTTCTTCTAGTTCAGACAAAGACATTCACTTTACTCGTGAAAGCTTATAGGTAAGCCTAATTACATTTTTATGAGTTTTGGGTTTTCTTATTTTCAGCTGTGAACTTGTGAAGTTTGCTGAGCATCGTTTCAGTTTTGACGCTTTTCTAAAAGCGGACTAAGCTGTACATAGAAATTTCTTAGCGTCTTTTTAAAGGTAAGAAAATTTTTCTTGCTTCATTGTTTGTATTTGTGTTTGTGTTTAGGTGTGAGAGACCTTTTTTCGTGGTCCAACAGAGAGACCTTTTTTCGTGGTCCAACAGAGAAACCTTTTTTCGTGGTTCAACAGAGAAACCTTTTTTCGTGGTTCAACAGAGAAACCTTTTTTCGTGGTTCAACAGAGAGACCTCTTTTCGTGGTTCAACAGACAGGGAGTCTTTTCTTGCTTTAAAAGAAGACTTTCTGGCTCTGAAAGAGAACTAAAATGGTTTCGCTGATACGTGCTAAGAAGCAAAAAAATCACTTAAAATATTTAAAGCGAATTGCGTTGAAAGACCAAGCTCAGGCTAGGGTGAATAAGATTTTGGAAAACTCTGTATCAAACCGAGTTAGGTGTAAAAGGTACTATTAAAAAAAACAGCTCTCTCAGAGTAAAAAATCGAGTAATAGACGTAATCGTAAGTCTTTATTGACGAGTTCAACAAAAATTGAAAAGGTTTTGCAGGCCCCCAAAATAGGTGGCACTTCGCGACAAAGAAAAGGTGGTGCGAATCCTGCCAACTATTATGTTAAAAAAATCTCCTTCAACAAAAGAATTTTTAAAACCAAAAATAAAAAGATGATTGCCGAAAGTTTCAAGAGGTTTTTGATCACGCGACTTACGGAACGTTTGCTGTCAACAAAAACTTCTTCTAATTCATGTAAAAAGCAAAGTTCCAAATTTACATCCCACAAACTCTTATGCCAGGTGCTATCTGGAAAAACATTTCACTTAAAAAGGCAAATATATTCGGCCTTCCAGGCAAGACGTTCGTTACTTACTGAAGATTTGAAAAGTTTTGCCAAGAAAGTACAAGAAATTGGATTGGTAGATAGTGACAATTTTATCAAAGTCATTGGAGGAAAAAGGCTTCACAATAGTCTCGAAGAAGCTTTTTATCACGAGACAACATATTTTACTTTGGGGAATGATGGCAGAATTTTAAAAAACGAGGACCACGAAACACGTTTTGAAAAGATTTTGCAGTTCGACGAAAATGGTCTTCTAATAAAGGTGCTACGAGAAAGCTCTCGTAGCAGCGAAAATGTTAATGAATTATGGGTTGATGAAACTGGTAATTTTATTGACCAGAAAAGACTGAACAGAGGCATTGAACACTGCTTGGAAGTTAATGATTTCGGTGTGTTCACGAATCTATTCAATGCAGTAGAAAACGTTTCAAAGGACAAAAATCCCAAAGCGAATATCGTAATTAACGAATCTGGGTTTATTGATACCAAAGAAAAAGCTTCGTATTGGGAATGCAATGACATTTGCAATGTTAGAGAGCGGACTATTTTTAAAGTCATAGCTTTCATTAATCAGGCGGCAAAGGCCAGTGATAGCGTCTTAAATGAACTTTTGAGTTCTGATTTTGACGTTTGCTCCTACAAAAATAAGTTTTGCCAGAAATCTATTGTCAAATTGCCATCGGACGATTCAGATTTTGAAGTGCAAGTTCTTCCGTATCTTGGTCATTTCTTATATTGCTCTGAAAGCGAGGAATGCCAAAGTTACTTGAGAGCCTTCAGAGAATTGGCTTCGCGTTACTCGGGGATTAGAACTATTTCGAGTAAACTCTACTCCGTTCGAGGGCTGCTTAGCTCTTTATCAACATTGACTGATGAGATAGATCATGGTGATTTCGAATCTCTTCAAAATGTTATACCCAAAATGAGAAAAATTGTTGAGGCACGTGGCTTGAAAATGTTTAATGCGGACAACTAGGCGGCGAAAGGCGATGAAAGTGATATAAGGCCTTGTCTCGATGAGAGTGAAATCTTGGCTTTCTACAATAAACAATTTGCTAGAGCTGAGCGTGATATTAATGAATTTCACGACACATCTTGCGATTGTTGCGCTAGATTATTAAAAAATTCTGATTTGAGGACCGTGCAAAAACTGGGATGCACTTCAGTTTTTGACAACCACGCCTTTCTGATTTTAAGAGCTGGTTTGCTATTGAAAAATCCTGAATTTAGAGAAATGGACATGCTTTTATGCCCTTATTGTTCTAAAGAGTTGCGAAAGGGAAAAATTCTAATTAGATGTTTCCTCAACGGCTTGGGAGTTGACGTCCCTCCGACAGAAGTCACGAGTTTGAACATGTTTGAAAAAGCCTTAATTCAGCTTGTGAAGGCATTTCACACTGTAGTCCGGTTAGGTACTAAAACTAATTCCAACATGCAGTTTGGCGCGGTGAAAGCTTTGAAAGGTAGAATCATATACTTGCCAATTCCAGTCCAAAAAAAATTGGATATGATACCAGCAGCACTACCTAAAGATCACGAATTGCACGTCTTGGTTAATGGTTTGCCCACTAGTTCGCTTTGATGCTTTGAAAAAGGCCGTCGCTAAACTGAAAAACATTAATCCATTGTACAAAGACATTGATATTACTCTTATCAATGAAGATTACATTTATGGAACCGAAGAGATTAACGGAACTATTGAAGACGAAAATTCATTAACTCCCGATGAATTATTGGCGAAAACGGATCCTTTGGCGCTGTTAAACAACCACGACGAGGTCAATACAAACGGCTTCAGTACAGTTGCAAAAAATCCGCAAGCGGAATCGCACCAAATCGATATCGATGTTATCAATGATGGTGTGATCGAATCAAATCTTTCGCCAGACGACCGTTATAAAATTTTAACTCAACCTGAGGCACTGTTGCGAAAACTCTCAAAAGATGAAGTGAATGAGCTGTACGATCACTATACAATTCACCCGGTGAATGTTCAGCCGTCAAAAGATTTGTTGGCTTCTTACCAAAGGAAGCGTGTCGAAGCGGAGCCTATCAGTAATTGGGACAAAAATCTAGAATACATGTCATTCGTGCACTTGTTACCAATGGCTCGCTATGGCAAGCACGACGAAAGACCGTTTGGGAAAATGACGGAAACTGAATACCGACTTTCTCGTCTTTTGATCGCGAATCCAATGTTTAGACGTGATTATGCGGTCATGTTCCATTTATACCAAGAGGCCGAAATGAAATCCATTAACAGTAGTTTGAATTATGTTCTACGCGTGAAAAAACCCATGAACGTATCGGTCAATGATTTCGTGAATCAAGTTGATTCTCGAGATTCGGAGCTCGAGAGTAATTTAGCGACTTTCATGGCCCACATTCGAGGAACCAAGGATTATTGGTATAAAGTTCTCAAATGTGTTTTGGCCATGATTAGGGAGTATGGCCCCCCTACTTGGCTTTTAACTTTTAATCCGGCCGAATACGATGACATTGAACTTCACGACCACCTACGACGAGTGAATGCTGACGTGCCAGGGATCGAATCTATGTCGGTGGCTGAACTATTAAATTTAGATCCTCTTAGCGTTAGTTGACATTTTCACAACAAAGTGAGGTCTCTCCTAAGCAACTTTGTGCTTTGTAAAGAGAATCCGGTTCTTGGACCGATAGCGCATCATTTTGTGCGCGTCGAGTACCAATCTCGCGGCTTAGCCCATTACCATTGCTTGTTGTGGGCCGAGGAAGCTCCCGTGATTGGTTCCTCTTCGGCAATAGCTATTTTAGAATACGTGCAGAAGTATGTCACGTGTTCAATCCCAAAAGCTGCTGAAAGTCCAGAACTTTACCGGCTAGTAAAAAAATTTCAAACACATAAATGTTGCAGCAGTTGCTACCGAAAGGTTAAGAGAGGAAATAAGGAGCTCAAAGTGTGTCGTTACGGTTTTCCTCTGCTGAATCAGTTACGCGTCATCGTAAAATGAAACGAAGCCAAAAACGCCTGTATGATTTGCCCAGAAATGAGAGCGAAGTTTTTATCAATGACTACAATCCGGCATTGAAAGCCAATATGGATTTGCAGTTTGTCGCCGATTCCTCGGAACAAGTGGCGATATACGTCACGTCGTACGTGACAAAGGGAGATCGGGCTGAAATGGATCAGTGTTTCGCAGAGTTGGCACACGAAAGCTTGTCTAAAAGACTGTTCGCTTATGGACTGAAATCTTTCACAAATAAATCGGTCGGTATTTACGAAGCCTTGGACATGATGTTGGGTCAGAAATTGTTTCAAAATTCTGACAGCACCAAATTTATTAACACTAACGTGAAGGAAAACCGATCCAAAGTTTTGAAATGTTACAAGGATATTGCGCGCTTGAGGGAAATTGATCCTGAAAGCGAAGACATTTGCCAAAAGGGTTTGTGGACGATGAGTATCCCAACAGACCCGATAGCTTGGAAGATTTAAGCTTGCGAAAGTTCGGCCGGTTTTACGATTACGTCAAGTACTCGGAGGCAGCGAAAAAATCTGAAAATGTAATCGAGTTGAAAAATAATCTCGGTTTGATGAGAAAGAGGATTAAGCCCTACATAATAGAACATTACGTTCACGACCCAATAGAGGAACCAGAAAAGTACTGCCACGCTCTACTTATTCTGTTCAAACCAGGGCGAAACGAAACTGAATTATTGGGCGAATTTGCAACCTTCGCTGAAGCTTTCAAAAGCTCATTATCGACGCTAAACCCATGAGAGAATACCATGAGAAATTTTCGGTTTCCAAAGAAGTTGAAAAGAAGCGCAAAGCCTCCGAAAAAGCTAAAGAGACTTCAGCTTTTTCGGATACAGAAAGCTATGACGATGAAAATGCCCTTCAAGGGAAAGAAATCGTCGTTGAAACGGAAAATGCGATGCACGATGTCGAAGCCGCTATGGAAATTGATTTCGAGAGCATGACACTAGACCAAGTTGCGCTACTCAACACTGATCAAAAAGGGTGTACGACAAAGTCATGGATCACTTCACCCAAGAGGGAGGGCAAAATGAAAATTTTTGCCATTTTGTGTCTGGTCCGGGTGGCACTGGAAAGTCCTTTCTTATTGCCACTATCGCCAACGCCGTTAGACGCCACTTTAAAAATGCCGGTAGCGTCGCGATCGCCGCTCCCACGGGCTTGGCTGCTCTAAATGTCAACGGCGTAACGTTGCATAGATTACTTATGTTGCCAGTAGAACATGGGCGTACCGCGGAATACCATTCCCTCAATTCCGAAAATATTTCCATTATGAAACAAACTCTGGGAAATTTGAAACTCTTGATAGTCGATGAGATCTCTATGGTGTCTTCGGTCTTACTAACTTACGTTCATTTGAGGCTAAATGAATTTTGGGAAATGAACAAGCCTTTCGGCGGTGTCGTTTGCATTCTCGTTTTTGGAGATTTCTTCCAATTGCCGCCTGTACAGGGTAATCCCGCGTTTTTAAAAGTCACTTCCCAGGAAGCGAGACTAAGATTTAATAGCATTGGTGGCACTGATCTTTGGAAGTATTTCCAATACGATGAACTAACGCAAAACGTACGACAGGCCGACGACGAGTTTATGGCGACCTACTAAACCGAATTAGAATCGGAACACTTACGAAAGATGACGTTTCAACCTTAGAAAGTAGACTAGTTCCGGGAGGGAACAAAATTGAGGTGGCTATGAATCTTTACGTTAAGCTGGTTAAAGAAGGATTTCATCCCATCTGTTTGATGCCGAAATTGGCCATGTGCGATAAATTCAACATAAAAATGCTCGAAGAAAGCCGACAGAAAGTTGAATGCGTTGAATGCGAAGACAAACTCGTTGATTACGACAAAAAATTCCAAAAACATTGTCAGGAGACTCAAATGTTAGACAATGAGCCGTCTAAAACCGGAGGTCTTGAGAGCAAGCTGTATCTCTGCGTTGGATCTCGAGTAATGGTTAGGAGAAACATCAATTTCGAAGAAGGTGTTATTAACGGCACCATGGCCGTTATAACGGGATTCCAAAAGAACGAGCGTGGAACATCATTGGTATCCGGTCAGAGTAGATCGGGAACCAAACGACGAGAACAATAAGCCCGACTTTTAGTCGAGAAAATGAGCGTCAAGTTCTTGCTAATGACCAATGTATACGTGAAACGAACGCAATTCCCCATAATCTTGGCATACGCCATTACTATACACAAAAGCCAGGGAATGAGTTTAAAATGCGCAATTATGGATTTGGGATCAAATTTATTTGGAACCGGCATGGCATACGTTGCTTTATCGCGAGTGACTTCCTTGGCCGGTCTCCATCTCTTGCAATTAGACCCGAATAAAATTATGGCAGATGGACGAGCCATTGCGGAGTATAACAGGCTTCGTCAAAAACACAGACCTGATCTTCCACTTATAGAAATAGTGGGGTCGGAAGCAAAGAGAGGTACAAAAAGGCCAACGTCGAAGAGTATTTTAGAAGGTGAAGGAGAGCGATTGATGAAACGGCAAAGAAAGACCAAATAAAAAGATTAGACTAGGTCTTCAGAGTGTAGACATTTTTCCTTGAAAGGATTTGAAAATGGAGATGGAGTAACGTGCTACGCAAATAGCGTTTTGCAATTGCTCTTACTGATTCCGGAATTAAGAAACATGGTTAAAGGGCATAAAGGATCATTGAGCGATAAGCCTATTTTGACTTGCCTTCGTAACACTATTGAGCATGTTGAAAATTCAAATCGAGTTCCGGCGACGATGGTTTCAATTTGCGAACGGCTGTTGGTCTGCCTTTTACCCACAAACAACAACAAGATGCTAGTGAATTCTTATGGGTTCTCTTGCCAAAACTTTGCGAAGAAATGGAAACTTGTGACTCTAACGCTCTTCAAGAACTATATGGACAAAGTCGCAAAACGTTACCAAATGCCCGAACTGTCACCTGAAAAAGTTCTGGAAACATTATCCAAAGCTGCATCTTCACTCTTCCTTTGCCAAACCTCGCAAATTGATTGGAAACTATTAATCGAAAGGATGAGACCAGCAATGATGGCATGCGGAACTTGTAAACACAGAGAAATTAATGAACGTGATGTATTGATTTCTGCCAGTAAGTACGTATTTCTGTGGTTTCCAAGAGATACTGTAGTAAATGGTCACCCTATTAAGATTTTAACCAAAATATCGGGATTCGAAAATCAGAAAGTGGTTTTAAACCAAAGCGTTTACAAAACTAGGGGCGTGATCATTCATAAAGGTTCATCTTTAAACCAAGGTCACTATCTGAATTTTATTCGAAAAGATAACAGCTGGTACGAGGTTAGTGATACAACAATCACCAAGCGTGACAGATTCGTCAGTAACTTGACTGATGTCTCAATCATCCTTCTGGAGAAAGTCTCTCCTTTTTAAAGAGAACCCAGCCAAACTAGCGTTGTTAAGGGTGATCACTAAAAAATGGTAAATTAAGGAAACATAGGAAATTTGCCCTTGAAATATACGGAGAATTGGTGTAAAATGTAAGCGAAAAAAATTAAATTGCAGGGAAAAAACTTGGGAGAAATTGTGGGTAAAAAAAATA
>JAEQBA010001169.1:158751-182668 GCA_019434445.1 Phalangium opilio
CGTTAGGCTTAGGTTTTATGGCTCGTAACTCTGGTTCTACTAGAGATACGGGGATGTCCTTTGAGTATGTTATAGTCCAATTTGTCCCCATCCAACGATACTAAAAACATAGGGCTTACGACAAACGGGGGTCGAGAATTAAGCAAAATTTAATAAATTCGCTCCGTTGAATTAAGACGGACTTATTTTACAAAACACCAATTAACTCGTTCTAAGAGAGATACGGGGTTGTCCTTTGAGTATGTGATAGTCCAATTTGTCCCCTTTCAACGATACTAAAAACTTAGGAATAGGACAAACAAAGGCCGAGTAATTGAGCAAAACGTAAACACAAACAAACCCCACCATAGGATTAACATTAGACTATACTTTGCAGGCTCGTAACTCTGGTTCTATGATCCTATAGTCCAACGGGGCAAGGGCAGGTCCAGTCTAAGAAGGCCAGTTTCAAAAATACTCACCAAGGAAAGAAATGAAAATGAAAACTCATTCAATTTTTAATTTTTTAATAAAATTCATGAAATCTCAGTGAAAACTTTTAATACGCTTCTGAAACCATTTTTTCCGATTCCTCGCCTTGAAATTATTCAGAAATATATTTTCCTTGTTAATGTACCTTAATTAGAAAGCCGTAATTTAGGTAATGCTCAACTGGGGGTAGCGTCTCACTTCTAGTTAGACTGTTACTTATAATTTTCACACAAACTTGAGGCTCGTAACTCTGTTCTACTAGAGATGCCGGGATGTCCTTTGAGTATGTCATAGTCCTATTTGTCCCCTCTCCAAGGATACTTAAAACTTAGGGCTACGTCAAACAGGGTCCGTGGAATAAGGAAAATGTTCATAACCACCACACCCTCCGTTACACTGAATTTTAGGCTCGTAACTCTGCTTCTAACCTTTACGTGTTACTGTTATGACGTGCAGCTTAGGATAGGGGTGTTTTAGAGACATTTTGACCCTTAGAAGGGCAGATACGGAAGGTTTTTTTCCCCTTTTATGGCTCTATCTATCTCACTCGTTTAACCACCCACTGCGTCATTCGTTTAGCTTACCACCCCTCGACGCGTAACTTAAATCCGCTATATCTTTAAACCGTAAAAGGTAGAGCTAATTTGAAAGCAGATCTAGATAGAGCACTTAATGGAGATTATTAGCTGTAATTTTCATTAAATTTTAATCATAATTAACTTAATTACAAGCAAAATAAACTTTCAATGTATTTCCTATGGCCCCTTGCTGGGTGTCTTCTACGCTATACATATTTTAAAATCGCTATATCTTTTAAACCGTAATAGATAGCGTTAATTGAAAGCAGATTTAAATAGAGCACTTAATTATCTTCATTAGGTTTAATTTTCATTAAATTGAATGATAATTAACTTAATTACAAGCAAAATAAACTTTCAATGTATTTCCTATGACCCTTGCTGGGTCTTCTACCCTCTAACATATTTTAAAATCGCTATATCTTTTAAACCGTAATAGATAGCGTTAATTTGAAAGCAGATTTAAATAGAGCACTTAATATCTTCATTAGGTTAATTTTCATTTAATTTGAATGATAATAACTTAATTACAAGCAAAATAAACTTTCAATGTATTTCCTATGGCCCCTTGCTGGGTTTCTTCTACGCTATACATATCTTAAAATCGCTATATCTTTTAAACCGTAATAGATAGCGTTAATTTGAAAGCAGATTTAAATAGAGCACTTAATATCTTCATTAGGTTTAATTTTCATTTAATTTGAATGATAATTAACTTAATTACAAGCAAAATAAACTTTCAATGTATTTCCTATGGCCCCTTGCTGGGTGTCTTCTACGCTATACATATTTTAAAATCGCTATATCTTTTAAACCGCAATAGATAGCGTTAATTGGAAAGCAGATTTAAATAGAGCACTTAATTATCTTCATTAGGTTTATTTTCATTTAATTTGAATGATAATTAACTTAATTACAAGCAAAATAAACTTTCAATGTATTTCCTATGGCCCCTTGCTGGGTGTCTTCTACGCTATACATATCTTAAAATCGCTATATCTTTTAAACCGTAATAGATAGCGTTAATTTGAAAGCAGATTTAAATAGAGCACTTAGATATCTTCATTAGGTTTAATTTTCATTTAATTTGAATGATAATTAACTTAATTACAAGCAAAATAAACTTTCAATGTATTTCCTATGGCCCCTTGCTGGGTGTCTTCTACGCTATACATATTTTAAAATCGCTATATCTTTTAAACCGTAATAGATAGCGTTAATTTGAAAGCAGATTTAAATAGAGCACTTAATTATCTTCATTAGGTTTAATTTTCATTTAATTTGAATGATAATTAACTTAATTACAAGCAAAATAAACTTTCAATGTATTTCCTATGGCCCCTTGCTGGGTGTCTTCTACGCTATACATATCTTAAAATCGCTATATCTTTTAAACCGTAATAGATAGCGTTAATTTGAAAGCAGATTTAAATAGAGCACTTAATTATCTTCATTAGGTTTAATTTTCATTTAATTTGAATGATAATTAACTTAATTACAAGCAAAATAAACTTTCAATGTATTTCCTATGGCCCCTTGCTGGGTGTCTTCTACGCTATACATATTTTAAAATCGCTATATCTTTTAAACCGTAATAGATAGCGTTAATTGGAAAGCAGATTTAAATAGAGCACTTAATTATCTTCATTAGGTTTAATTTTCATTTAATTTCAATGATAATTAACTTAATTACAAGCAAAATAAACTTTCAATGTATTTCCTATGGCCCCTTGCTGGGTGTCTTCCACGCTATACATATTTTAAAATCGCTATATCTTTTAAACCGCAATAGATAGCGTTAATTTGAAAGCAGATTTAGATAGAGCACTTAATTATCTTCATTAGGGTTAATTTCCATTGCATTTGAATGATAATTAACTTAATTACAAGCAAAATAAACTTTCAATGTATTTCCTATGGCCCCTTGCTGGGTGTCTTCTACGCTATACATATCTTAAAATCGCTATATCTTTTAAACCGTAATAGATAGCGTTAATTTGAAAGCAGATTTAAATAGAGCACTTAATTATCTTCATTAAATTTAATTTTCATTTAATTTGAATGATAATTAACTTAATTACAAGCAAAATAAACTTTCAATGTATTTCCTATGGCCCCTTGCTGGGTGTCTTCTACGCTATACATATCTTAAAATCGCTATATCTTTTAAACCGTAATAGATAGCGTTAATTTGAAAGCAGATTTAAATAGAGCACTTAATTATCTTCATTAGGTTTAATTTTCATTTAATTTGAATGATAATTAACTTAATTACAAGCAAAATAAACTTTCAATGTATTTCCTATGGCCCCTTGCTGGGTGTCTTCTACGCTATACATATCTTAAAATCGCTATATCTTTTAAACCGTAATAGATAGCGTTAATTTGAAAGCAGAATTAAATAGAGCACTTAATTATCTTCATTAGGTTTAATTTTCATTTCATTTGAATGATAATTAACTTAATTACAAGCAAAATAAACTTTCAATGTATTTCCTATGGCCCCTTGCTGGGTGTCTTCTACGCTATACATATCTTAAAATCGCTATATCTTTTAAACCGTAATAGATAGCGTTAATTTGAAAGCAGATGTAAATAGAGCACTTAATTATCTTCATTAGGTTTAATTTTCATTTAATTTGAATGATAATTAACTTAATTACAAGCAAAATAAACTTTCAATGTATTTCCTATGGCCCCTTGATGGGTGTCTTCACGCTATACATATTTTAAAATCGCTATATCTTTTAAACCGCAATAGATAGCGTTAATTTGAAAGCCGATTTAGATAGAGCACTTAAATATCTTCATTAGGGTTAATTTCCATTTCATTTGAATCATAATTAACTTAATTACAAGCAAAATAAACTTTCAATGTATTTCCTATGGCCCCTGCTGGGTGTCTTCTACGCTATACATATCTTAAAATCGCTATATCTTTTAAACCGTAATAGATAGCGTTAATTTGAAAGCAGAATTAAATAGAGCACTTAATTATCTTCATTAAATTTAATTTTCATTTAATTTGAATGATAATTAACTTAATTACAAGCAAAATAAACTTTCAATGTATTTCCTATGGCCCCTTGCTGGGTGTCTTCTACGCTATACATATCTTAAAATCGCTATATCTTTTAAACCGTAATAGATAGCGTTAATTTGAAAGCAGATGTAAATAGAGCACTTAATTATCTTCATTAGGTTTAATTTTCATTTAATTTGAATGATAATTAACTTAATTACAAGCAAAATAAACTTTCAATGTATTTCCTATGGCCCCTTGCTGGGTGTCTTCTACGCTATACATATCTTAAAATCGCTATATCTTTTAAACCGTAATAGATAGCGTTAATTTGAAAGCAGATTTAAATAGAGCACTTAATTATCTTCATTAGGTTTAATTTTCATTTAATTTGAATGATAATTAACTTAATTACAAGCAAAATAAACTTTCAATGTATTTCCTATGGCCCCTTGCTGGGTGTCTTCTACGCTATACATATCTTAAAATCGCTATATCTTTTAAACCGTAATAGATAGCGTTAATTTGAAAGCAGATTTAAATAGAGCACTTAATTATCCTCATTAAATTTAATTTTCATTTAATTTGAATGATAATTAACTTAATTACAAGCAAAATAAACTTTCAATGTATTTCCTATGGCCCCTTGCTGGGTGTCTTCTACGCTATACATATCTTAAAATCGCTATATCTTTTAAACCGTAATAGATAGCGTTAATTTGAAAGCAGATTTAAATAGAGCACTTAGAAATCTTCATTAGGTTTAATTTTCATTTAATTTGAATGATAATTAACTTAATTACAAGCAAAATAAACTTTCAATGTATTTCCTATGGCCCCTTGCTGGGTGTCTTCTACGCTATACATATTTTAAAATCGCTATATCTTTTAAACCGTAATAGATAGCGTTAATTGGAAAGCAGATTTAAATAGAGCACTTAATTATCTTCATTAGGTTTAATTTTCATTTAATTTGAATGATAATTAACTTAATTACAAGCAAAATAAACTTTCAATGTATTTCCTATGGCCCCTTGCTGGGTGTCTTCTACGCTATACATATCTTAAAATCGCTATATCTTTTAAACCGTAATAGATAGCGTTAATTTGAAAGCAGATATAAATAGAGCACTTAATTATCTTCATTAGGTTTAATTTTCATTTAATTTGAATGATAATTAACTTAATTACAAGCAAAATAAACTTTCAATGTATTTCCTATGGCCCCTTGCTGGGTGTCTTCCACGCTATACATATTTTAAAATCGCTATATCTTTTAAACCGCAATAGAAAGCGTTAATTTGAAAGCAGATTTAGATAGAGCACTTAAATATCTTCATTAGGGTTAATTTCCATTTCATTTGAATGATAATTAACTTAATTACAAGCAAAATAATCTTTCAATGTATTTCCTATGGCCCCTTGCTGGGTGTCTTCTACGCTATACATATCTTAAAATCGCTATATCTTTTAAACCGTAATAGATAGCGTTAATTTGAAAGCAGATTTAAATAGAGCACTTAGATATCTTCATTAGGTTTAATTTTCATTTAATTTGAATGATAATTAACTTAATTACAAGCAAAATAAACTTTCAATGTATTTCCTATGGCCCCTTGCTGGGTGTCTTCTACGCTATACATATTTTAAAATCGCTATATCTTTTAAACCGTAATAGATAGCGTTAATTGGAAAGCAGATTTAAATAGAGCACTTAATTATCTTCATTAGGTTTAATTTTCATTTAATTTCAATGATAATTAACTTAATTACAAGCAAAATAAACTTTCAATGTATTTCCTATGGCCCCTTGCTGGGTGTCTTCCACGCTATACATATTTTAAAATCGCTATATCTTTTAAACCGTAATAGATAGCGTTAATTTGAAAGCAGATTTAGATAGAGCACTTAAATATCTTCATTAGGGTTAATTTCCATTTCATTTGAATGATAATTAACTTAATTACAAGCAAAATAAACTTTCAATGTATTTCCTATGGCCCCTTGCTGGGTGTCTTCTACGCTATACATATCTTAAAATGGAAGTACATGGGTGTGTGCGCTCGTGTTGACAAGACGTGTTTTGATTTTGCTCGTGCTTTAATTTTTCAAACTTTTTCGAATTATTTTTAATATCGCCAAGGCTTAGAGTTTTTTTGTTTTACAACACCGTCGTATTGCGGTTTTTTGCACCTTTATTACGTGAACCTTCATAGGAGATTGGTATTGGCGCCCAAACATGGCTAACGTTGATGCCGGTACCGTGAATGAAATACGCACGAGGCTAAGGGACAAATTGAACGCCTTCAACCTGCTGTCACCCCACCTGTCGAACAGACCGAATAAACCTATGCCCGAGAAGACTACGGCGGCAGTTGGCGGTCCGCAGACTATGGAAAAAAACTTGGATTTACTGACCGCTATGTCTAACATGATCGACTCCAAACTTGATAAATTCAGAACGGAGATAAATAGCGACTTAACTAAAAAACTAGCGCCACTGGACAAAATAAAAAAGGAAATTTCCGAAGACATTTCGCTGAAGCTAGAGGATATTAAGTCGGACCTAAAGGATTATTGCCGAGACGTTGTGGAAGATAAAATAAAAAAGGATTTGACTGATCTCAAGGATTTGAAGGTGAACTTTGCCTCTGCCGTCGAAGACTGGCGTAAAACTGAGGAGGAAGTGAAACTGTTACGACAGAAACTTGAAACCTTTACGAATTTGCCGGAAGAAAATGGAGAGAAAGGTCTATTGGCAAATGTTGTTAAGAGGGCTGTACATGAAATCAGCTACAAGCAAGAAAAGGCTAACAACATAATAGTTTTTGGGGCTACGGAAGCGCATTTTGAACAGCCAAATGCGGCTGGTATTTGGTTTGAGGAAACACTTGGCCTGCGAAAAGATTCTATTGAGGTCTTAAACTGCCAACGCTTTCAAGGAGAAGGGCGAGTTCCTAGACCTATACGTATTACTTTCCAAGATGCAGAAATGAAGAAGTGTGTCCTGGAGAAGTCTAAAGTACTAGCTACGATCGAAGGATGCTCAAAAATTTTTCTAAGACCAGATCTGACTCGCGCTGAGCAGTATGAACGTCGTCGATTCATTCAGCGAAGGAAAAACAAAAAACCATCTGGCGCTATTTCTACTGACAATCCAAGAAACCAAGCCTCGCAATGACGGGGCTCATTGGCTTCCCCAGGCCGACGAAAGCGTTGTCGGCGTGGGAGGGGAAAATCTGTAAATAAATGTGTAAATATTGGCTTTCTAAATATGCAAGGTGGGCGAAAAAGAGAAAAATGGTCTGAACTATATGCTCAAATGTGTGCGACGGACACCCCTATATTTGGGCTAGCAGAAACGTTCCTTAGAGATCAGGAATATCCTGATTCTTGCCCTGGATACTCTTGGTTCGGCATAAACCGCGCAAACTCGGAGAAGAAGGGTGGAGGCATTGGTGTGATGGTTATGGACAAGATAAAATGCGATTGTATCAAAAAATGCAAGGAACATATGTGGCTTAAATTACATTTGCGACCGCACCCATTACTTCTAGCTGTTGTATACATGGCTACCGAACAAGAAAATATCGAGTGGAACGCAAGCATATTCCGATGCCTATCAAGCGACTTGCTAACTTTGAATCCGGATTACGCCTATCCAGTTTGTATATTGGGCGACTTTAATGCTCACATCAGGATACTAGATGGTCGTGACAATGCCACTGGACGGCTGTTGCAAGATTGGGTGTCGGACCATGATTTACAGCTAGTAAACCTAGATACTACCTTGTGTGAGGGAAGATATACTTGGTCGGCAAGGGGATCTGTCACTACCATAGACTACGCGGTCGTTAACAATACGATGCTTCCACTTATAGAGAAAATGCATATAGACGAAGAGGGCCTGATCAGCTTAGGAAGCGATCACAATGCTATAACACTCACTGTCTCGCTGAGAAACTCTCGTGAACTAGCAAAACCAGCTGATCAGTGTCAAACCCGGTGGCGAACAGATAACTTGGCACGTGTACAAGATTACTCCCGATGTGTTGAAGAACGCCTAGGACAGTCAGTTTCTAACTCTTATGAAGCTTTCAATCATATTTTATTGTCTGCTGCAAAAACTACCCTGGGACAGACGAAAAAAGATGCCCATAAGCGAGTTCAAAAACGGTGGTTTGACAGCGATGTTAAGGCAGCCATTAAAGCGCGAAAACAGGCAAATAAAGAATACCGAAAGATGGCTAGGATTAAATCACAAACCGCTCAGACCTCCGCACTATGGCAAACCTATTTGGAGAGAAAGAGAGAGGTTGCTCGACTAGTCGCCAGGAAAATTAAAGAAATTGACGCCCTTACTGAGGCAGACATATTAGCCGATAAGAAACTAGCATCGAAAAAATTCTGGAAGCTCTTTAAAGACCCGCGAAAACCGGACACGCTACCTCGTATCAAAGCTTCGGATGGTACCCTTCTCACTAGCCCGCACTCCATAAAGTTACGATTAGAAGAATACCACCGAGCTATGGAATTGAGTTTCAAAAGCCAACATTCCCGCATCATACCTTTCTTGGCTGCGGAAGACGGGCCTCCCCCATTGTTGGTGCACTGTCCAAATATTATGGAAGAAATCTCCCTGTATGAATTGAATCTGGCATTGTCTAGATTGTTGTCTGGAAAGGCGGCTGGAGAAGACACCATAACCAATGAGCTACTAAAACAGTTGGGCCCCATCGCTCGGGAAAAGCTTTGCGACATTTTTAATACGGCACTCATTGCTAATGAAATACCTTCCCTATGGAACCGCACAGAAATAAGATTAATATTTAAGGGAGGAAATAAGGACGAAGAGGACCTCTCATCGTATAGACCCATAGCGTTATCCCAATGCACCTCGAAGCTATATATGTCTATCTTAAAGGATCGCCTAGAAAATTTCGTCGAATCCAATGGAGTTATTGGGGAATTACAAAATGGATTTAGAAGAGACAGACGTGGCGCTGATAATCTATTCATTGTGACGCAGAGTATTGAAATGGCCAAGATTGAAAAAAGAGACATATACCTGGGGTTCCTAGACTTAAAGAAAGCGTATGATAGCGTCAATCGTGATAAGCTGTGGAACACGTTGCTGCACCTTGGTATTCCAGAACCATTCGTCCAACATATTTCCCAGCTCTATGACGACACTCAATATCGTTATTGGTTGGGCGATACGGCGACTGACTTTCTCCGTAGCGAGGTTGGGCTTAAACAGGGCTGCCCGCTTTCCCCTATTTTATTCGCACTATACCTTCAACCGTTGGAGCGGAAGTTATTGGCATCAAGCAGGGGTTTTCATTTCAAACACCCGTCTAATGCAACAATTGATTTCATCATCCCAGGAATTTTCTTCGCGGACGACATTTGTATTATGGCAGAAAGCGCTTCGGAATTAAGCGAGTTACTCAAAACTTGCGAGTCATACGCCAAGTCATTTGGTCTACTCTTCTGCCCCAATAAATGCCAAATCCTCCATTATGGGAAAGAAGCAACTTCACCTTTCTCGTTTACACTCCAGGGAAGTGAGATTTCTATAGCGAAAGAGGTCACATACCTGGGCGTCCGATTTAACCCGCATGATGACTACCTAGCCGACTTTGAAACTTCTATTGCTAGTAAGGCAAATCGCCACCTTGGAGCGATAAAACACAAGGGCTGCCACTCCTACAATAAGTACCGCGTCATTCGGAACCTTTGGAAGAGCGTTGCAGTGCCAAGTCTAACCTACGGGAACGAGGTGCTCTGTCTCAAGGAGTTCGCGAGAACAGCGTGTGAGCGTGCTCAAACCGCTGCGGGTAAAACAGCTGTGGGTGGCAATTTTATGACGGCAACCGCAGCCATTACTGGCGAGATGGCTTGGTCTTCCTTTGTTTCCAGAGAGGCTAAGAGTAAACTACGTTACCTTGGACGCCTAATCTTCATGGAGGAATCCCGGGTCACCAAACAGATTTATAAATACCTGCGGGCAATGGGTCATCGTACTCGATGGGTAAACCGCCTGTCGTTCCTTGACAGAGAATATGGCAGCGGAGCCAGCAGATCAGGAGCTTCATCTCATAGAGAATGGTGCATCATTGTTGATACTTCTGTTAAAGCCCTATCAGAGAAGAAGTGGAGAAGTGAAGTAGCTCGCCACCACAGTCTATCAATCTATGCGGCGAAACTGACTCCATCGGTGGAACCCTTCTATGCCAACGGGATGGCGAGCGATCACAAGTCTGTTGCTCTACCTAGCACGATCTGGGGCACTCCCCACTGCGGCTAGATTATCGGAAATTTTCACGGAAGACCCAACTTGTCCGCGATGTGGTGCCGCGTGGGAAGATGTGGCGCATATTGTAATGGAGTGTCCCGCGTTCGACAACTTCCGTGTAAATGTTCCCCCAACTATGAGCCCCACCCTGAAGATGAAACTGGGGTTTGAGACGGCAACCCGAAAGGACGCTGTGGCGTCGACCAAACGGTTACTCAAAGAGTGGATCACTATGCGCCTGACTTCTCAATTAAGCTAACGCGTGAAGAAAGCCCTGTTATTTATACATTTATTTATACATTTATTTCTATTTTATTTGAACTTATATAATTTTGTTAAAAAGCTGTACATTATACTACTTGTGAGCAATTACTTGCTCCTCCCTGATTTAAAAGGGATTCACCTATGTGAAAAGTTAATAAATATTCATTCATTCATTCAAATAGCTATATCTTTTAAACCGTAATAGATAGCGTTAATTTGAAAGCAGATTTAAATAGAGCACTTAGATATCTTCATTAGGTTTATTTTTCATTTAATTTGAATGATAATTAACTTAATTACAAGCAAAATAAACTTTCAATGTATTTCCTATGGCCCCTTGCTGGGTGTCTTCTACGCTATACATATTTTAAAATCGCTATATCTTTTAAACCGTAATAGATAGCGTTAATTGGAAAGCAGATTTAAATAGAGCACTTAATTATCTTCATTAGGTTTAATTTTCATTTAATTTGAATGATAATTAACTTAATTACAAGCAAAATAAACTTTCAATGTATTTCCTATGGCCCCTTGATGGGTGTCTTCTACGCTATACATATTTTAAAATCGCTATATTTTTTAAACCGCAATAGATAGCGTTAATTTGAAAGCCGATTTAGATAGAGCACTTAAATATCTTCATTAGGGTTAATTTCCATTTCATTTGAATGATAATTAACTTAATTACAAGCAAAATAAACTTTCAATGTATTTCCTATGGCCCCTTGCTGGGTGTCTTCTACGCTATACATATCTTAAAATCGCTATATCTTTTAAACCGTAATAGATAGCGTTAATTTGAAAGCAGATTTAAATAGAGCACTTAATTATCCTCATTAAATTTAATTTTCATTTAATTTGAATGATAATTAACTTAATTACGAGCAAAATAAACTTTCAATGTATTTCCTATGGCCCCTTGCTGGGTGTCTTCTACGCTATACATATCTTAAAATCGCTATATCTTTTAAACCGTAATAGATAGCGTTAATTTGAAAGCAGATTTAAATAGAGCACTTAATTATCTTCATTAGGTTTAATTTTCATTTAATTTGAATGATAATTAACTTAATTACAAGCAAAATAAACTTTCAATGTATTTCCTATGGCCCCTTGCTGGGTGTCTTCTACGCTATACATATCTTAAAATCGCTATATCTTTTAAACCGTAATAGATAGCGTTAATTTTAAAGCAGAATTAAATAGAGCACTTAATTATCTTCATTAAGTTTAATTTTCATTTAATTTGAATGATAATTAACTTAATTACAAGCAAAATAAACTTTCAATGTATTTCCTATGGCCCCTTGCTGGGTGTCTTCTACGCTATACATATCTTAAAATCGCTATATCTTTTAAACCGTAATAGATAGCGTTAATTTGAAAGCAGATGTAAATAGAGCACTTAATTATCTTCATTAGGTTTAATTTTCATTTAATTTGAATGATAATTAACTTAATTACAAGCAAAATAAACTTTCAATGTATTTCCTATGGCCCCTTGATGGGTGTCTTCCACGCTATACATATTTTAAAATCGCTATATCTTTTAAACCGCAATAGATAGCGTTAATTTGAAAGCCGATTTAGATAGAGCACTTAAATATCTTCATTAGGGTTAATTTCCATTTCATTTGAATCATAATTAACTTAATTACAAGCAAAATAAACTTTCAATGTATTTCCTATGGCCCCTTGCTGGGTGTCTTCTACGCTATACATATCTTAAAATCGCTATATCTTTTAAACCGTAATAGATAGCGTTAATTTGAAAGCAGAATTAAATAGAGCACTTAATTATCTTCATTAAATTTAATTTTCATTTAATTTGAATGATAATTAACTTAATTACAAGCAAAATAAACTTTCAATGTATTTCCTATGGCCCCTTGCTGGGTGTCTTCTACGCTATACATATCTTAAAATCGCTATATCTTTTAAACCGTAATAGATAGCGTTAATTTGAAAGCAGACTTAAATAGAGCACTTAATTATCTTCATTAAATTTAATTTTCATTTAATTTGAATGATAATTAACTTAATTACAAGCAAAATAAACTTTCAATGTATTTCCTATGGCCCCTTGCTGGGTGTCTTCTACGCTATACATATCTTAAAATCGCTATATCTTTTAAACCGTAATAGATAGCGTTAATTTGAAAGCAGATTTAAATAGAGCACTTAGATATCTTCATTAGGTTTAATTTTCATTTAATTTGAATGATAATTAACTTAATTACAAGCAAAATAAACTTTCAATGTATTTCCTATGGCCCCTTGCTGGGTGTCTTCTACGCTATACATATTTTAAAATCGCTATATCTTTTAAACCGTAATAGATAGCGTTAATTGGAAAGCAGATTTAAATAGAGCACTTAATTATCTTCATTAGGTTTAATTTTCATTTAATTTGAATGATAATTAACTTAATTACAAGCAAAATAAACTTTCAATGTATTTCCTATGGCCCCTTGCTGGGTGTCTTCTACGCTATACATATCTTAAAATCGCTATATCTTTTAAACCGTAATAGATAGCGTTAATTTGAAAGCAGATATAAATAGAGCACTTAATTATCTTCATTAGGTTTAATTTTCATTTAATTTGAATGATAATTAACTTAATTACAAGCAAAATAAACTTTCAATGTATTTCCTATGGCCCCTTGCTGGGTGTCTTCCACGCTATACATATTTTAAAATCGCTATATCTTTTAAACCGCAATAGAAAGCGTTAATTTGAAAGCAGATTTAGATAGAGCACTTAAATATCTTCATTAGGGTTAATTTCCATTTCATTTGAATGATAATTAACTTAATTACAAGCAAAATAAACTTTCAATGTATTTCCTATGGCCCCTTGCTGGGTGTCTTCTACGCTATACATATCTTAAAATCGCTATATCTTTTAAACCGTAATAGATAGCGTTAATTTGAAAGCAGATTTCAATAGAGCACTTAGATATCTTCATTAGGTTTAATTTTCATTTAATTTGAATGATAATTAACTTAATTACAAGCAAAATAAACTTTCAATGTATTTCCTATGGCCCCTTGCTGGGTGTCTTCTACGCTATACATATTTTAAAATCGCTATATCTTTTAAACCGTAATAGATAGCGTTAATTGGAAAGCAGATTTAAATAGAGCACTTAATTATCTTCATTAGGTTTAATTTTCATTTAATTTCAATGATAATTAACTTAATTACAAGCAAAATAAACTTTCAATGTATTTCCTATGGCCCCTTGCTGGGTGTCTTCCACGCTATACATATTTTAAAATCGCTATATCTTTTAAACCGTAATAGATAGCGTTAATTTGAAAGCAGATTTAGATAGAGCACTTAAATATCTTCATTAGCGTTAATTTCCATTTCATTTGAATGATAATTAACTTAATTACAAGCAAAATAAACTTTCAATGTATTTCCTATGGCCCCTTGCTGGGTGTCTTCTACGCTATACATATCTTAAAATAGCTATATCTTTTAAACCGTAATAGATAGCGTTAATTTGAAAGCAGATTTAAATAGAGCACTTAGATATCTTCATTAGGTTTAATTTTCATTTAATTTGAATGATAATTAACTTAATTACAAGCAAAATAAACTTTCAATGTATTTCCTATGGCCCCTTGCTGGGTGTCTTCTACGCTATACATATCTTAAAATCGCTATATCTTTTAAACCGTAATAGATAGCGTTAATTGGAAAGCAGATTTAAATAGAGCACTTAATTATCTTCATTAGGTTTAATTTTCATTTAATTTGAATGATAATTAACTTAATTACAAGCAAAATAAACTTTCAATGTATTTCCTATGAATGAATGAATGATTTATTGACCCTTGAAAAAATTACAATCCCTTTTGTAACAGGGAGGAACCCTCTTATTTGGGTTCACAGGTCCGGAAAAAATTTAAATAAACTACAACAAAATTATGGCCCCTTGCTGGGTGTCTTCTACGCTATACATATCTTAAAATCGCTATATCTTTTAAACCGTAATAGATAGCGTTAATTTGAAAGCAGATTTAAATAGAGCACTTAATTATCTTCATTAGGTTTAATTTTCATTTAATTTGAATGATAATTAACTTAATTACAAGCAAAATAAACTTTCAATGTATTTCCTATGGCCCCTTGCTGGGTGTCTTCAACGCTATACATATATTAAAATCGCTATATCTTTTAAACCGCAATAGATAGCGTTAATTTGAAAGCAGATTTAGATAGAGCACTTAAATATCTTCATTAGGGTTAATTTCCATTTCATTTGAATGATAATTAACTTAATTACAAGCAAAATAAACTTTCAATGTATTTCCTATGGCCCCTTGCTGGGTGTCTTCTACGCTATATATATCTTAAAATCGCTATATCTTTTAAACCGTAATAGATAGCGTTAATTTGAAAACAGATTTAAATAGAGCACTTAATTATCTTCATTAAATTTAATTTTCATTTAATTTGAATGATAATTAACTTAATTACAAGCAAAATAAACTTTCAATGTATTTCCTATGGCCCCTTGCTGGGTGTCTTCTACGCTATACATATCTTAAAATCGCTATATCTTTTAAACCGTAATAGATAGCGTTAATTTGAAAGCAGATTTAAATAGAGCACTTAGATATCTTCATTAGGTTTAATTTTCATTTAATTTGAATGATAATTAACTTAATTACAAGCAAAATAAACTTTCAATGTATTTCCTATGGCCCCTTGCTGGGTGTCTTCTACGCTATACATATTTTAAAATCGCTATATCTTTTAAACCGTAATAGATAGCGTTAATTGGAAAGCAGATTTAAATAGAGCACTTAATTATCTTCATTAGGTTTAATTTTCATTTAATTTGAATGATAATTAACTTAATTACAAGCAAAATAAACTTTCAATGTATTTCCTATGGCCCCTTGCTGGGTGTCTTCTACGCTATACATATCTTAAAATCGCTATATCTTTTAAACCGTAATAGATAGCGTTAATTTGAAAGCAGATATAAATAGAGCACTTAATTATCTTCATTAGGTTTAATTTTCATTTAATTTGAATGATAATTAACTTAATTACAAGCAAAATAAACTTTCAATGTATTTCCTATGGCCCCTTGCTGGGTGTCTTCCACGCTATACATATTTTAAAATCGCTATATCTTTTAAACCGCAATAGATAGCGTTAATTTGAAAGCAGATTTAGATAGAGCACTTAAATATCTTCATTAGGGTTAATTTCCATTTCATTTGAATGATAATTAACTTAATTACAAGCAAAATAAACTTTCAATGTATTTCCTATGGCCCCTTGCTGGGTGTCTTCTACGCTATACATATCTTAAAATCGCTATATCTTTTAAACCGTAATAGATAGCGTTAATTTGAAAGCAGATTTAAATAGAGCACTTAGATATCTTCATTAGGTTTAATTTTCATTTAATTTGAATGATAATTAACTTAATTACAAGCAAAATAAACTTTCAATGTATTTCCTATGGCCCCTTGCTGGGTGTCTTCTACGCTATACATATTTTAAAATCGCTATATCTTTTAAACCGTAATAGATAGCGTTAATTGGAAAGCAGATTTAAATAGAGCACTTAATTATCTTCATTAGGTTTAATTTTCATTTAATTTGAATGATAATTAACTTAATTACAAGCAAAATAAACTTTCAATGTATTTCCTATGGCCCCTTGCTGGGTGTCTTCTACGCTATACATATCTTAAAATCGCTATATCTTTTAAACCGTAATAGATAGCGTTAATTTGAAAGCAGATTTAAATAGAGCACTTAATTATCTTCATTAGGTTTAATTTTCATTTAATTTGAATGATAATTAACTTAATTACAAGCAAAATAAACTTTCAATGTATTTCCTATGGCCCCTTGCTGGGTGTCTTCCACGCTATACATATTTTAAAATCGCTATATCTTTTAAACCGCAATAGATAGCGTTAATTTGAAAGCAGATTTAGATAGAGCACTTAAATATCTTCATTAGGGTTAATTTCCATTTCATTTGAATGATAATTAACTTAATTACAAGCAAAATAAACTTTCAATGTATTTCCTATGGCCCCTTGCTGGGTGTCTTCTACGCTATACATATCTTAAAATCGCTATATCTTTTAAACCGTAATAGATAGCGTTAATTTGAAAGCAGATTTAAATAGAGCACTTAGATATCTTCATTAGGTTTAATTTTCATTTAATTTGAATGATAATTAACTTAATTACAAGCAAAATAAACTTTCAATGTATTTCCTATGGCCCCTTGCTGGGTGTCTTCTACGCTATACATATTTAAAATCGCTATATCTTTTAAACCGTAATAGATAGCGTTAATTGGAAAGCAGATTTAAATAGAGCACTTAATTATCTTCATTAGGTTTAATTTTCATTTAATTTCAATGATAATTAACTTAATTACAAGCAAAATAAACTTTCAATGTATTTCCTATGGCCCCTTGCTGGGTGTCTTCCACGCTATACATATTTTAAAATCGCTATATCTTTTAAACCGCAATAGATAGCGTTAATTTGAAAGCAGATTTAGATAGAGCACTTAAATATCTTCATTAGGGTTAATTTCCATTTCATTTGAATGATAATTAACTTAATTACAAGCAAAATAAACTTTCAATGTATTTCCTATGGCCCCTTGCTGGGTGTCTTCCACGCTATACATATTTTAAAATCGCTATATCTTTTAAACCGCAATAGATAGCGTTAATTTGAAAGCAGATTTAGATAGAGCACTTAAATATCTTCATTAGGGTTAATTTCCATTTCATTTGAATGATAATTAACTTAATTACAAGCAAAATAAACTTTCAATGTATTTCCTATGGCCCCTTGCTGGGTGTCTTCTACGCTATACATATCTTAAAATCGCTATATCTTTTAAACCGTAATAGATAGCGTTAATTTGAAAGCAGATTTAAATAGAGCACTTAGATATCTTCATTAGGTTTAATTTTCATTTAATTTGAATGATAATTAACTTAATTACAAGCAAAATAAACTTTCAATGTATTTCCTATGGCCCCTTGCTGGGTGTCTTCTACGCTATACATATTTTAAAATCGCTATATCTTTTAAACCGTAATAGATAGCGTTAATTGGAAAGCAGATTTAAATAGAGCACTTAATTATCTTCATTAGGTTTAATTTTCATTTAATTTCAATGATAATTAACTTAATTACAAGCAAAATAAACTTTCAATGTATTTCCTATGGCCCCTTGCTGGGTGTCTTCCACGCTATACATATTTTAAAATCGCTATATCTTTTAAACCGCAATAGATAGCGTTAATTTGAAAGCAGATTTAGATAGAGCACTTAAATATCTTCATTAGGTTTAATTTTCATTTAATTTGAATGATAATTAACTTAATTACAAGCAAAATAAACTTTCAATGTATTTCCTATGGCCCCTTGCTGGGTGTCTTCTACGCTATACATATCTTAAAATCGCTATATCTTTTAAACCGTAATAGATAGCGTTAATTTGAAAGCAGATGTAAATAGAGCACTTAATTATCTTCATTAGGTTTAATTTTCATTTAATTTCAATGATAATTAACTTAATTACAAGCAAAATAAACTTTCAATGTATTTCCTATGGCCCCTTGCTGGGTGTCTTCCACGCTATACATATTTTAAAATCGCTATATCTTTTAAACCGCAATAGATAGCGTTAATTTGAAAGCAGATTTAGATAGAGCACTTAAATATCTTCATTAGGGTTAATTTCCATTTCATTTGAATGATAATTAACTTAATTACAAGCAAAATAAACTTTCAATGTATTTCCTATGGCCCCTTGCTGGGTGTCTTCTACGCTATACATATCTTAAAATCGCTATTTCTTTTAAACCGTAATAGATAGCGTTAATTTGAAAGCAGATTTAAATAGAGCACTTAGATATCTTCATTAGGTTTAATTTTCATTTAATTTGCATGATAATTAACTTAATTACAAGCAAAATAAACTTTCAATGTATTTCCTATGGCCCCTTGCTGGGTGTCTTCTACGCTATACATATAGCCCAATTTGTCCCCCATCTAACCATACTAAAAACTTTGGGCTACGACAAACTGGGGCCGAGTACTTAAGCAAAACGTAAAGAAACAAACCCCTCCATAGGAAATGCATTAAACTAAATTTTGGAGGCTCGGAACTCTGGTTCTACCAGAGATACGGGGATGTAAATAATGTGACCTTGACACAAATGTTCGGATAATTATAAAGGTCTTTACATATCCCAAGCGAAAAAAAAAACTTCGCGGTTTCGAACCTGTGGCCTTCCGTGAGTGAGGCGGATGTGTTAACCACTACACTACAGATATGTTATTATGGGTGACCGAGAATACAGCGCCGAGTAATTAAGGAAAAAGTAAAGAAACAACTCCTTCCATAGGAATAGCATTAGACCCAACTTTGGAGGCTCGTAACTCTGGTTCTAGTAGAGATAAGGGGATGTCCTTTGAGAATGTTATAGTGCAATTTGTCCCCCATCTGACCATACTAAAAACGTAGGGCTACGACAAACATGGGCCAAGTAATTAAGCAAAACGTAAACGAACAACCCCTCCATAGGAAAAGCGTTTGACCCAATTTTGGAGGCTCGTAACTCTGGTTCTAGTAGTGATACGGGGATGTCCTTTGAGTATGTTATAGATCAATTTGTCCCCCATCCAACCATACTATAAACTTAGGGCTACGACAAACAGGGGCCAAGTAATTAAGCAAAACGTAAACAAACAAACCCTCCATAGGAATTGCATTAGACCCAACTTTGCGGCCTCGTAACTCTGGGTCTAGACGTCTAGTAGAGTTACGGGGATGTAAATAATGTGACCTTGACACAAATGTTCGGATAATTATAAAGGTCTTTACATATCCCAAGCAAAAAAAAAAAAAAAAAAAACTTCGCGGTTTCGAACCTGTAGACTTTCGGGAGTGAGGCGGACATGATAACCACTGCACTACAGATATGTTCTGATGTTTGATCGAAAATACAGGCCAAATATTTAAGCAAAACGTGAACAAACAAACCCCTCCATAGGAAATGCATTAGACCCAATTTTGCAGGCTCGTAACTGTGGGTCTAGTAGAGATACGGGGATGTCCTTTGAGTATGTTATAGTTAAATTTGTCCCCCATCTAACTATACTAAAGACTTTGGGCTGCGACAAACAGGGGCCAAGTAATTAAGCAAAACGTAAACAAACAACCCCTCCATAGGAATTGCATTTTAGACCCAACTTTGCAGCCTCGTAACTCTGTTTCTACTAGAGATACGGGGATGTCCTTTGAGTATGTTATAGCCCAATTTGCCCCCCATCTAACCATACTAAAAACTTTGGGCTACGACAAACAGGGGCCAAGTAATTAAGCAAAACGTAAAGAAACAAACTCCTCCATAGGAAATGCTTTAGACTATACTTTGCAGGCTCGTAACTCTGTTTCTACTAGAGATACGGGGATGTCGTTTGAGTATGTTATAGCCCAATTTGTCCCCCATCCTACTATACCAAAGGTTTGGGGTTGCGTCATATAGGGGCCGAGAAATTAAGCGAAATATTCAAAAACATGCCATAAAAATAGCGTCACACCCAACTTTAGAGTCTCGTAACTCTGGTTCTAATAGACATAGGGGGATGTCCTCTGAGTATGTTATAGTCCAATTTGTCCCCCATCCAACCATACCAAGAACATAGGGCTACGACAAACAGGGGCCGAGATATTAAGCAAAATGTTCGTCAACGTATGGTATCTTCTCACCTTTATTTGCTATGTTACTTATGATTTTAGCACTGAACTTTGTAGGCTCATAACTCTCGTTCTATTAGAGATACGGGGATCTCCTTTGGATATGTTATAGTACTCTTTGCTCCCCATACAAGGATACTTTAAACTTGAGGCTACCTCAATATCGTCGTCAACTTATTTTTTGTCTCACTTATTGTTAGGAGGTTACTTTTGATTTTTGAAAATAAACTTTGCAGGCTCGTAACTCTTTTTCTAGTAGAGATACGCGGATGTCCTTTGAGTATGTTATAGCCCAATATGTCCCCCATCTAACCATACTAAAAACTTTGGGCTACGACAAACTGGGGCCGAGTACTTAAGCAAAACGTAAAGAAACAAACCCCTCCATAGGAAATGCATTAAACTAAATTTTGGAGGCTCGGAACTCTGGTTCTACCAGAGATACGGGGATGTAAATAATGTGACCTTGACACAAATGTTCGGATAATTATAAAGGTCTTTACATATCCCAAGCGAAAAAAAAAACTTCGCGGTTTCGAACCTGTGGCCTTCCGTGAGTGAGGCGGATGTGTTAACCACTACACTACAGATATGTTATTATGGGTGACCGAGAATACAGCGCCGAGTAATTAAGGAAAAAGTAAAGAAACAACTCCTTCCATAGGAATAGCATTAGACCCAACTTTGGAGGCTCGTAACTCTGGTTCTAGTAGAGATAAGGGGATGTCCTTTGAGAATGTTATAGTGCAATTTGTCCCCCATCTGACCATACTAAAAACGTAGGGCTACGACAAACATGGGCCAAGTAATTAAGCAAAACGTAAACGAACAACCCCTCCATAGGAAAAGCGTTTGACCCAATTTTGGAGGCTCGTAACTCTGGTTCTAGTAGTGATACGGGGATGTCCTTTGAGTATGTTATAGATCAATTTGTCCCCCATCCAACCATACTATAAACTTAGGGCTACGACAAACAGGGGCCAAGTAATTAAGCAAAACGTAAACAAACAAACCCTCCATAGGAATTGCATTAGACCCAACTTTGCGGCCTCGTAACTCTGGGTCTAGACGTCTAGTAGAGTTACGGGGATGTAAATAATGTGACCTTGACACAAATGTTCGGATAATTATAAAGGTCTTTACATATCCCAAGCAAAAAAAAAAAAAAAAAACTTCGCGGTTTCGAACCTGTAGACTTCCGGGAGTGAGGCGGACATGATAACCACTGCACTACAGATATGTTCTGATGTTTGATCGAAAATACAGGCCAAATATTTAAGCAAAACGTGAACAAACAAACCCCTCCATAGGAAATGCATTAGACCCAATTTTGCAGGCTCGTAACTGTGGGTCTAGTAGAGATACGGGGATGTCCTTTGAGTATGTTATAGTCCAATTTGTCCCCCATCTAACCATACTAAAAACTTTGGGCTACGACAAACAGGGGCCGAGTAATTAAGCAAAACGTAAACAAACAACCCCTCCATAGGAATTGCATTTTAGACCCAACTTTGCAGCCTCGTAACTCTGTTTCTACTAGAGATACGGGGATGTCCTTTGAGTTTGTTATAGCCCAATTTGCCCCCCATCTAACCATACTAAAAACTTTGGGCTACGACAAACAGGGGCCAGGTACTTAAGCAAACCGTAAAGAAACAAACTCCTCCATAGGAAATGCTTTAGACTATACTTTGCAGGCTCGTAACTCTGTTTCTACTAGAGATACGGGGATGTTGTTTGAGTATGTTATAGCCCAATTTGTCCCCCATCCTACTATACCAAAGGTTTGGGGTTGCGTCATATAGGGGCCGAGAAATTAAGCGAAATATTCAAAAACATGCCATAAAAATAGCGTCACACCCAACTTTAGAGTCTCGTAACTCTGGTTCTAATAGACATAGGGGGATGTCCTCTGAGTATGTTATAGTCCAATTTGTCCCCCATCCAACCATACCAAGAACATAGGGCTACGACAAACAGGGGCCGAGATATTAAGCAAAATGTTCGTCAACGTATGGTATCTTCTCACCTTTATTTGCTATGTTACTTATGATTTTAGCACTGAACTTTGTAGGCTCATAACTCTCGTTCTATTAGAGATACGGGGATCTCCTTTGGATATGTTATAGTACTCTTTGCTCCCCATACAAGGATACTTTAAACTTGAGGCTACCTCAATATCGTCGTCAACTTATTTTTTGTCTCACTTATTGTTAGGAGGTTACTTTTGATTTTTGAAAATAAACTTTGCAGGCTCGTAACTCTTTTTCTAGTAGAGATACGCGGATGTCCTTTGAGTATGTTATAGCCCAATTTGTCCCCCATCTAACCATACTAAAAACTTTGGGCTACGACAAACTGGGGCCGAGTACTTAAGCAAAACGTAAAGAAACAAACCCCTCCATAGGAAATGCATTAAACTAAATTTTGGAGGCTCGGAACTCTGGTTCTACCAGAGATACGGGGATGTAAATAATGTGACCTTGACACAAATGTTCGGATAATTATAAAGGTCTTTACATATCCCAAGCGAAAAAAAAACTTCGCGGTTTCGAACCTGTGGCCTTCCGTGAGTGAGGCGGATGTGTTAACCACTACACTACAGATATGTTATTATGGGTGACCGAGAATACAGCGCCGAGTAATTAAGGAAAAAGTAAAGAAACAACTCCTTCCATAGGAATAGCATTAGACCCAACTTTGGAGGCTCGTAACTCTGGTTCTAGTAGAGATAAGGGGATGTCCTTTGAGAATGTTATAGTGCAATTTGTCCCCCATCTGACCATACTAAAAACGTAGGGCTACGACAAACATGGGCCAAGTAATTAAGCAAAACGTAAACGAACAACCCCTCCATAGGAAAAGCGTTTGACCCAATTTTGGAGGCTCGTAACTCTGGTTCTAGTAGTGATACGGGGATGTCCTTTGAGTATGTTATAGATCAATTTGTCCCCCATCCAACCATACTATAAACTTAGGGCTACGACAAACAGGGGCCAAGTAATTAAGCAAAACGTAAACAAACAAACCCTCCATAGGAATTGCATTAGACCCAACTTTGCGGCCTCGTAACTCTGGGTCTAGTAGAGTTACGGGGATGTAAATAATGTGACCTTGACACAAATGTTCGGATAATTATAAAGGTCTTTACATATCCCAAGCAAAAAAAAAAAAAAAAAAAACTTCGCGGTTTCGAACCTGTAGACTTCCGGGAGTGAGGCGGACATGATAACCACTACACTACAGATATGTTCTGATGTTTGATCGAAAATACAGGCCAAATATTTAAGCAAAACGTGAACAAACAAACCCCTCCATAGGAAATGCATTAGACCCAATTTTGCAGGCTCGTAACTGTGGGTCTAGTAGAGATACGGGGATGTCCTTTGAGTATGTTATAGTCCAATTTGTCCCCCATCTAACCATACTAAAAACTTTGGGCTACGACAAACAGGGGCCAAGTAATTAAGCAAAACGTAAACAAACAACCCCTCCATAGGAAT
>JAEQBA010001170.1:0-7500 GCA_019434445.1 Phalangium opilio
CCCCTCACAGAAACAGATACTGTCGAATGTGCTCAAACTCGATAACCGTAAGGTAGCGTGCGGAAATCTTCAATCAATCTGACCTTATCCACCACAGTTCTGTAAACCTTGGACTGGTCGACACTTATAACAGTGTGATCAGCCTTTCGGCGTATTTGCTTGGGGATTGGTACTTGGATTGGTTCCGCCGGCGGTTCGTAAATGCCTATAAGCCCCATTAACCTATCCATGTTAACCAAATCTTTGGTGGTATGGTTAAGTCGGAACCCCTTAACCTTCATCTCGACGGCTGTCGATCCGGTATCAGGGTTCACAACTCGGTATGCGTAGTTCTTACATCCACCACTCGCATATTCTTCGATGTAGGCCTGGGGTCCGTACTTTTCAAGCTCATTGGTCATTTCACCGAGGAAATTCCCAGTTTCGATTTCTACGCCCCCTGGTGTGTAAACGTACAGTATCGAATCAGTGTCTGTATATAAAACAGACTCACCCAAGCGGTCTAAGTAGGAATAAAGCTTAATCCGAGCCATGGCAGTGGTGTACGCTGCGATCGGAACACTGACATTTTTATTAATTGGGTCAATCTCGTTGATATAACACCACTTAGCAACAAAAATGTCGTCGCTAACTGGTATCAACGTCTTGACCTCAATTGCTGGGTCATAGAACAAGTTAAAGAACTTCTGTGGATCATCAAAGACTTCTACCTTGTCAAGGCGAGTCCTCTCACCAAATTTGCCCCAAAACGAATTCAAACACAGTTTGGCGATGGTACGCTTGCCAGCGTTCTTCTCGATACAGCTAGGATCAAGTTTTACCCCTTCCTTTTCGTAGTACTCGGCTACGTATTGATCTTTCTGCGCTTGGGTTACTACGTCAGAAGGCCAGCCGCTACTTTCCTGTTTTAGCTTCAGAAAGCAGTTGACGTAATTGTTAAAAAGCCCGCCACTTTTTGTTAAGGGGTCGTACTGAGATACTTTGTACGACCAGGCTTCGTGGATTTTAACAACCACGTAACCCTTTCTAACTGCTAAATGGACTTCGTCCGCCACAAACGTCCCCCTAATAACTCTTTCCTCGTCGGAATGTGTGCAACCCCCCTGATATTTGTTTTCAGCGCACAGCTGACACAGGGCAAAGCACAATTTCCCCCCGATCTTTTGGGGTAAAACGGGGTGGAAGAGGTTACGAGGGGGCAGGATATCCAGTTTAATAAAACCTTCAATCTCGTCAATGGGTGGGAAGTTGTCTGTCAAGATCGTAGGGTGGCCGTATGGTAGTTTACCGTATTTGTTACACCATGGATATAGTGACGTCGACATATCGAATCTCCTCTCCCGGCTTAACCTTGTGATGAAGACTAAGAGCGGAAGTACGTCCCCCGAAAAATGCGTTACGGGGATTAAGTGGTTCCCACGCATCGATTTGGACATGGATGGAAGATAGAAAGGTGTTAATTTCGGGCTTTTGCTCCCTCAATTTGTGGAATTCGCATTCCCACATTTCGATTACCTTATACCCCAGCTCCCTAAGCCTCTTATTACAGTTCAAAGTATCAGTATAGCGGGAGTGTAAAGTTTGGGTGACGTCACCGTGCAAAACCAGGTCTCTGTTTACCGGGAAACAGGTTCTACACCCGTGCCAAAAACAACCTTGAAATTGGTAGACGACCTTTTGATCTGCGCCAAGATCGTCTACTAGAAGCCCGTCGACTTTAATGTTCAAAATTTTAGGTTCTGAACCGTTAAAAGCCGACTTAATTATGACCCCGCGCTTATGGGCTTCCCACCTCAGCCACTCGATGGCTACTTTAGATTGAGGGTCTTTCATTCTATAGCCGTGAGGTGGTACAATTCCAATTGAATTTGGCGCTAGGTGGTCCTTCCTGAAAACGGCGTTGCAAAGCCCGGCAATTGTCACGGCAGTGTTAAAAGGGTTAACGTCCGCAATCTTCTCAAAAATCTCTCTGTACTTTAAGCACCCCTCTCTTAATATCCTAACGTCCAAACGGCAATAATGTATCAACTCTTCAACATAGTTGAAACCATTTTTGGCTTCAACTTGCTCGTTGTACCATGTAATTAAAACCGAACGTTGTTTTTCGGTTAGCCTGTCTGGCGCGTAAGATTCTAAAAGAGGCATGCTTTCCCTCAAGACATAATTTGTACTCGTAGGATCTTTTGGATCAAACACGTGTTCGGGAACAAAGTTGAAGAGCAAGTGCGGGAAATATCCCTTATTTAAACTAGGGTCTAAGCCAAAAGTGGAAACAAAGCTAGATAAGGGGGAGGGTATGAAATTTAAACTATCTATAAATGTCAAATTCTCATATCGAATTTGCATAATCTTCGTTCCCGTCATTATCACTTGAGGGCGCCACGCTTTGATGGCTAACATGGCTTTGTACAGAAATTGTAAATCGTACCCCTTTGCATTATGTGCGATAACTGTTATTTTGGGAGAATTGTGGAATTCTTGAAGATAATTTAAAAAATCCAGAACAGGATCATTCCCGAGAAACACCCGTTCTCGAGGGCCGCAGGTGGCGCAAGTAAATTGATCAGATTTCTCGAGAATGCATTGATCACAGATTTTTTGAGAAATACATAAGATAGGAGTGTGTAGGAAAGCATTAGGGTTTGAAGGGTCTGGGGTATTTTGAACACATTCGAGATCATAAAAGATAGTAACCGAAGGATGGGTCTTAGCTTTTTTAGCCGCAGGGTGGGCTTTAGAGTCGGTAACCTGCATGAAACAATAGTGGGGGTGTGGGTTGAATTTATTACAGATTACGCAATAGACTTCCCCGCAGTTGTGAAGTGACTTGCGTTTCCCCATATCTATTGTTTTTGCGCAACGGGGGCAATTAAAAACCCTTTGGCAGACTGATAGGGTTTTGCTTCCATTAGCCTTATGGGCGTCAAAGCATTCTTGCCCCCTAAAATCGCGATGACAGGTCTCGCATCTAATTTCACCCCCCTCGCAATCTTCGGCCCTTTGACAGGAATAACAATACTTGTTGCAAGCGTGGTTAAAATCTAAGTTGTTATACCCCACAAGGCACCTTTCGCAGAAAAAATTAAAACGGAAGAGAGGGCTAGGTTTGGTTATGACGTCAAAATGGTTTTGATAGTTAAAAAGGTATAGCCGCGGCTTTGGATTACCATCGGCACCGGGAATAAAATCTGCTTCCCCGAAAATACGGTAGGGGACGTTCGCTCTAACTGTAAATACTATGACCTGGTAATCAGCCAAGTACGATTGAAATCTAGGTAGAGCACCCGCCCCCGCGCATTCGTCCAATGGTACTTCCGCCGCCACGGCTAATTCCTCCGCCATCTTCCTAAGCCTCTCTCCTGCCTTTTTCCTAATATCCGAACGACATAGTGCTTTGAAATCCGCCTCGAGGCTTTTGTCAAGGGGATGCATTGTATGCCCCCTGTGTATTTTAGCTAAAATTAGAGCACGTGGGAGGCATAGCTGATCGTTATTTTTAATTTGTATAATGCATTTCTTCTCCCTGGCAAAAGTCTCGAAGCTACAGATACCAATAGCCTTGCAACGCTTGGCGCCTTGGGGCAATCTCACACGCTGTATGGTTATTCCTATAGGACCGAGAAAAAACTTTGAACCCCCTTCAGAATTATAGGCTTTATCAGCCACTACTTCTAGTATGAATCCAATATCTATTTGATCCCTTCTTCTAAAACTAAAGTCCGCGGTTTGAATGCCTGGATTATTAATGCTTGTCATCGAAATTGCAATCATGTCATCGGGTAAACAGTCGTCCAAAACGTATTCTAGGAAGTCGCTTACAGATTCAACGATGTTGTTGTTGAATTGTACCTCCATTTCCCATCCATCAAGATTAAAATTGGGGAAGGACACTACCCGCTAGAAATCACGTTTACACCTGGTGGTGCAACTAGCGGAGATGGGGGTGGAGGTGGAGGAGTAAGAGCCCCACCACCTACCTGTCCTTCCCCTTCATCCATTGACTCATTCTGAGATGGAGATATGGGGGGAGTACAATAGCCGTCTAAAAAAGAAACATCGTCGTTTTGAAACGCCTCTTCAAGAGGCGATAAAGGAGGAGGAGAAGGGCTATTGTTAGCCCTAGACTGCCCGGGGGTAATGTTAAACATAGACGGGGGTGTAGAATAGTTTGCCATAAACGTGTCATCGGCATTTAAAAAGGCTATTTCTAACGAGTCTGGAAAGTCGACTAAAAAACTATCAACTTCAATAGGGAGTTCAATTTCTACATTAGAGTTGGCCATTGCGATAATTTAAAAATACAAATACCACAAAATACTAATAATAAATCTGAATAGGCCTAAATAATAATACTAAAACACAAAAATATACTAAAACACAAAAATATACTAAAACACGTAAAAATATACTAAAACACTAATGCTAAAACAATAAAACAGTAATAAACTTATAAAAGTCAAATACTAAGTTAAAATGAAAGTATTTATAAAAAAATTTAAAGTTAAATTGAAAACACTTGTGAAAACTAAGTTAAATTGAAAACACTTGTGAAAACTAAGTTAAAATACTAAAACACTTGTAAACAAGTTGGGAAAGCCAAAATATTACCTCTCCGAGTGGAGATGACTATCACTACCCCTTAAACAACCTAAATATATGCATCTATCGCTTTTTTTAATTCTTTGCAAGTGCAGGAATTCAATTTTAAAATAGTCAATTGTTCAAGCCTTTTCAATATCTCTCAATTGCTGTGGAAACTCTACTCTCTCGCTATACCTCAACCGTATTCTTAGTCTACCAGTATGATTTGTAACATTTGTCCATATCAAAGCTGAATCATACCTCGCCACACAAAAAGCAAATGTCCCCAAAACATGGAAGCCACAACCCAATCACACATAAGCTAGGCTCGTACTTGTTCATCGCCTTCGATTATTTCACTAATATTAGCATTATCATTTTTTACATTATTGGGTTCCTCATTAATAGATATGCCTACGCTTACGGTACTTTCAATAGAGCTTTTATTTAATGCGTCATCTTTCGCAGAATCATGGCCAACTGGCCTCGCGGTAGGACCAACATTGGGTGTGCTAGAACCTGTTCCCGAAACAGCCTTTTTTTCAGCTGCTAACACTCTTCTCCTTTCATTTTCTCGTTTCCTAAATTCAGGATCTGACCTTTTTGCCCTCATTCTTTCCCTTGCTTTACGTTTCCTGATTTCCTCTTTACTTAAATTATTATCCTCCTCCATTTTATTATTCAGTTAAATACTCACAAAATCCGCAAAAGCAATCCCCTTGCAAGACTCTGTAACGTTTGAAATATTATTTTCCGAAGAAAGTTATTACAGAAGATTGAATTATGAAGTACTATTAACGTTTTCATTTACTTTTACTATATTTTATTTCCCTTATATTTTTGTACGAGTTTGTAACGCCCGCCAAAAGGAACGAAGGTAGAGGGCGAAACCGTCTCTAGAGTAGGTACGAGGGGTCTAGCCCCAAAACCAGTTTTTCCGCTTTTGCATCCCCATCAAAGCACGTTGTCGGGATATTTGGCGCGTTCGCGTATCTGCTCTCGTAATGTACGGACGTACGATAATTTTCTCAATCAAATGTTAACGCTTTATCAATAAATAATGATTTTCTATCAACCCTCAACCGTAATTTCTTCCTGACTCAGACGTCTAAATATCAGACGACCAAAGAAAGCTAATATTTCAGAAGTGGGATAACTGAGTCCGCTGATGAAAATTGATTTCAAAAGCAACACGAGGTACGCGACCGCCGCCCTATAGAACGTGAAAGGGACTATCAGAACGACGACACGAGGCACATGAACGCCGCCTTATAGTACGTGAATGGTGTATAATTATTTTGCTGAACGAGAACGAGAGACACTATTTTAATGAGTAATTATGAGCTAAGAAGAAGTACAAGAACGAAAGCACAGCGTGTATGCGATTTTTGCGACGACTGCAGAACGTTATCGAAACCGCTCAAGAACGATAGAACGAGTACGCCAAAAGAGTCAAACGAACGCTGTTCAGATAAACAGAACGAAGAAACTACTCAGAAAAGTACGACGAACGAAAGAAGTAACCGTAAGCACATCTCTATAATTGAGCATCCTAAACCCCAAAACGAAGTATTGTCCGAGAGGGTTACGCCCAACGTGAACGAAAACGTCGCGCCTTCAGAGAACGACAACCCCACCCCAAGAACGGGAAATCTAGGAGAGAACGTGCAAGATCCTATTTTCGAAATGGCTGATGGTGGTGAAGGTAACAGGGAAGGCGACAGAACGTCCGACAGAGGGAGCGACAGAGCGTCTGACAGGGGAAGCGACTACCCCGATGAAAGCGGCAGCGAACGGGATGATTTTCGAGATCCCGCATATAATCCGAACGTAGACCACCGCAGGAGAGAGAACGCCCGCCGTCACAGAGCGAACGCAAGGCACGGGGTGAACGAAATACCGCCCGATTTCATTCCGATAGCTGCTCTTAATCAAGCTATCCAAGCGGCTGTAGCGGCAGCTTTACAAGTACAACAAGTGGTGCCACAAGCGCGGCAAATGCACGATGCCGAAAAGTTAGTTCCGGAATTTGATCCGCAACAACCCCAGCAGACCGTTACAATGTGGCTGAGGAAGGTCGAACAACTGGCCGAAACGTACGTGTGGGACGATAGAGATAAAATACGATACGCACTGCCTAAATTGAGAGGGACCGCTAAAATATGGTTCGAAAGCCTCGATACCGTCACCCATACGTGGTCTGAATGGAAAGATCTGCTGACGAAGTGGTTTCCAGCCACAAAAGGAACCATGTACTTAATGAAGGAAATGGAACGCAGAGTACGAGGCCCCTCTGATCGATTGGAGGAGTACTTTCACGATAAAGTGGCAAAAGCTCGAAGAGCAGGACTTGATGACGAAACGATGATTGATTACCTTATAGCTGGCTTAAACGATGAGAATATGGCCACAGCGTTAAGCGCGAGAAACTTCGAATCAGCGCACGAACTACTACAGAGCATCAGTCAAATAGAAGAACTACGGGCGTTGACGAAGAAAAATCGAACGAACTTTCACCTTAACGAACGAACAAAGCACGTAACGAAATCGGAACGCACTTTTGAACGACAAACACCAGAAACGAACGATCGACAAAGTACTGCCTATAAACCTAGTCGAAACTCGAAAGGTGAATTCTTATGTTTTAATTGCCTGGAGTACGGACATATGTCAATTGAATGCCCTAAACCTCAAAGAAAATTAAGGTGCACGTCTTGCCAGAGAACGGGGCACACGGCCGACAAATGCCGTTGGCGGGTTTCCCGACCGAATAAGGACTCCCGAACAAACACTCAGACTCAACAACTTCACGTTGACACTAAGAACGCGTCTAGCCAGTCAAACGAGAAATATTTTAAAGACGCCTGGTTGGATGGAAAGCCCATACGATCGTATGTTGACCAAGGAAGTAGATGCGTA
>JAEQBA010001170.1:17500-20000 GCA_019434445.1 Phalangium opilio
TGCAAACAATGCGCTTCAAAGTATACCACTAACCTTATAGACCTAGCAGAACAAATAAAAATAGAACGCCTAGCTAAAGAAAAAGATTTTACCGAAAAACCAGATTAAACAAACTGATTGAAATTTAAAAAAACCCTAATTACTAATTAAATACGGGTAGAGTAATAAGATTAATGGGTTTAAAAATAATAACTCATAATACTAAAGGACTAAATAATAACTTAAAATACCTTAAAGAATGTAATTTAATTGAAAACACAAACTCTATTTTAGCCTTTTGGCAAGAAACCTACTTAACCAAAAACATTTTCCCAAATTATTTTTTAAACAAATATTCTCATAATTTTAATGGATTATCAAACCACCAAGCAGGTGTTTCAACAACGTATAACACCAGTTTTTTTAATACCAAAGCAGTTCTAATAGAAACCGAGATAATTATACAAGGATATCTACAATACGCTGTTTTAAACTTTACACTTTTAAATTTTAGAATTTCCATTTACAATATTTACATGCCACAATCAAACCTTAAAGCCATTGAACTAATAGAGAAAATAACTGCTCATATTGAAAGCAACGACGTTTTAAATATTATTTTACTAGGCGATTTTAACTGTACATTAGATTTTAAACTAGATAGAATTAATACAGCCGAAAGGCGTACACAATTAGTAACGAAACTAAAAAACTTGGTAGAAGCTTATAATTTAATAGACGTATACCGCAAACTGTACCCCGATGGCCGCGAAACGACTTGGCAAAGCCAGTCCGATCAAGACCAAAAAGCTCGACATGACCGTTTTTATGTTTCGCCTACCATTTGGTCAATGGTAAAAGGCATAAAAATAATCCAAGACTTCCCGAACTCTGATCACACACCGGTAATTTTAGAACTAGAAATTAAACAAGTACACAGTAATAACATAAGTGACACTTGGTGCTTTAATAACTCGCTGTTAAATGACCCCCATTACGAGAATATCTTTAAATACTTTTGGGAAAACCGTATAAAAACATTACCTCAACATGAAGACAATATGGTATCATGGTGGGAAAAAACTAAATTCTTGCTAAAGGGAATGACCAAAGAGTATTCAGCTAGCAATAGTAAAAACCAAAAAGAAGAATCCAGGCGCATTTCTGAAAGGTTGCTAAGCGGGAACTATATACCAGAAAATGAAAAAATTCTTCTGTTAAAAAGACTCGAGGAAATAGAAACCAAGAAAATAGAAGGCATACTTACCAGGACAAAGATTAATAACTCAGTCGCAACCAGATATCCATCCAAAAAGTTATTAAGACTAGAACAAAACCAAATTGAAAAAATTACGAGTATCAGAAGCGGAAATGGAGAAGAAACCACTAACCAGAAAGAATTATTCACCGAGATTATCAACCATTTTACATCATGTTTTAAAGATGAAGATACGGATAATTGCCAGGAATATATAAAACTTTTACCTCAGTTGAGTAACGAAGATACAACAGACTGCAACAGTGCTCTCTTAAAAGCTGAAATAGATGAAGTTGTAAAAAACTTAGCGAAAACCAAATCCCCGGGTAAAGACGGGATCACTAATGAATTTTATCTACATTTCTGGCCAGTTATCGGTCAGACTATATGGCAGTCTTCACCCAGATACTATGTCTTCGAAATATTCCGAGTTCATTCACCATTGCAGTTATAAAACTTATTTATAAAAAAGGAGATAGCAAATTATTGAATAACTGGAGACCGATCTCACTACTTAATACGGATTTTAAAATTCTATCAAAATGTTTAGCAAACCGAATTAGCGCGAAAATTCACAAAATCATAGACTGTGATCAAAGCTCAAGTATACCAAAAAGGAGCATTGTATCCAATCTGAATATAATGCGGGATGTAATTCACTACTACAGCTTTAGTTCCAGCGAAACTTTAGCCATAGTATCCCTCGACCAAGCTAAAGCCTTTGATCGAGTGAAACATAGCTACTTGTACGATATTCTCAAACACATTGGACTTGGGAATAAAATAACAAACTACATTCACTCTGTCTACTCATCGGCGGAAGCTTGTGTTAAAGTTAATAATATATTATCAGCTAAATTCAAAATTTGTAAAGGGATTCGACAAGGAGACCCACTATCAAGTTTACTATTCAACCTGTCAATAGAACCGTTTTTATGCCATCTACGTAGTAAACTGAAAGAAGATTCGATTAACCTACCTTTTATCCCAAGACCTTTGACGACTCTGTCCTTCGCAGACGACATTAATGTCTTTGTCACTACTAACCAAGGTTTTAGAATACTAACAGAAGAATGTACAAAATACTCGACTGTTAGTAACGCCAAATTTAGTATCGAGAAAAGTAATGGATTATGGCTGGGTGGTTGGAAAAATAGAACTGATAAACCGGTAGATGTAAAATGGAACAATGAAGAAATTACAATATTAGGCGTCACGTATCTCACAAAAGACAAGATATTGAATACCTACGCCGAAACCACA
>JAEQBA010001170.1:27211-52072 GCA_019434445.1 Phalangium opilio
GAGTCACGAGAAAGAGATATCAAAGGACCGCACTCCTTGGGAGCAGCACGGCCAAACCCTTCTACCGGGATTCTCACCACGTGAAATTTAAGACGATGGGTCCCAAAAAGAATCTTTCAAACTCATCATCGTATAAAACTGACTCTATCTCATCTAAAACAGATTTAGAGTCCAATTGGTCAGCTCTACGAAATGAGAGTGATATCTCGCCCCTGTTTGGCAAGCTTAAACTTTCGGCCGTTATCTGAATCATATCAGATGGAGCTAACCTATTAAGAACGGCCTGGACAATATTGGCTAAGCCTTCAACCAAATTATTAGTTATTCTTACGGTGATTTCGAGACCCGTTAGGTTAAATCTAGGGTACATTTGCACTCTTTGATCCGTAATTCACAGTGAGGTAGAGAATCTATTGGCGTCATAACTGCCCCCCTCGCTCCGCCTCCAGATGGTCAGGGAAATTACTAAGACCCGAAAAATCTATAGAGGCGAAATCGTTTTGAGAGGCGAAACCCAGCTCTGGATTATTGTTTAAAAAGTCGCGAGCTATACGATCGTTCTGGGAAGATTCAAATTCCGCACAATTGATTCTTCTTTTCGAAAATGTTAAAAGCTTTAATCATGTTTTCATCTTGCTCATCAACGAGTAGATTTTCAGCTTGCATTTCGTCTATATCGCGTTGACCTATGTCAAACGCCCTTTTTCGAAACGAGCCATATATTGCTCACTAACGTTAAAGGCAGATTATTAAAGAATGTTTCCAACTCTTTAATGTCGCGGCATTGTTCAGGCTCACGCGGTACGCTTAACATATATTTAAATATGTCTGTAATGTTTCAAGAATAGCGTATCCTCTATTTGACAAAAATGGGGTAATATTTCCCCGACTGTAGCTGGGTTATAGTTTGAGTACTGTACATAAATCAAAGAAAAAGCGTAGATTTTCTCAAGGGCCAAGGTCGCGAAACAAACCAACGACTCGATCTCTAATAAAATAGATTCTTGAGCGTCTATATCGCGTTGATTTATTTCTAACGCTCTTGTTCGAAACGGGCCCTATATAGATCACGATACGCTAAAGGCACATTATTATAGAGTGTGTCCAACTCTTCCGCGTTGCGGCATTGTTCGGGTTCACGCGGTACGCTTAACATATATTTAAATATGTCTGTAAATGTTTCAAGAATAGCGTATCCTCTATTAGACAAACAAGGCGGTAAAAATTTCCCCGACTGTAGCTGGGTTAAGTTTGAGAAATGTACATAAATTAAAGAAAAAAGCGTAAATTTTCTTAATTGGCCATGGTCGTAACGCGGCCAATTCCTCGATCTCGAATAAAATAGATTCTTGATCCATCTTTACGCGTTTTTTATAGTAAAAAAAAAAACTTACGTTAAATGCTATCCCCATGAAAAACAAAAAAGAATATAAAAATGCGTTACCTTTCAAATCAAGACGTGTCCGGGCAGGTTTTGTAAAACTTTTCTAAAAGCGAGACTATGCTATTCGTCTTTACTTTATAACTCTGAAGTAGAGAATGAGTTTTGCATACTCAACATATCGCCTTATATAGGTCATAACACTCAGCTTACCCCCCTCCTCCCCCCACATGTTGTACGTAACGGCTTTTTACGAAGCAAAAATGTAATCTTTTTTAGATACATCCCCCCTCTCTCCCTCTAAAGAGCCCGTACTCTAACAAGAACCGACCAACACAGTTTCGTCCAGGCCTGTTTACCCTATATGAAAGAGGCCAACCTTAAACTAGAACTGCCACCCACCCTCTCTCCCCAAAACCAAACTCTAACTAGAACTGCCACCCCCCCCCTCTCCCCAAAACTAAACTCTAACTAGAACTCCCCCTCTCTCTCTACCCCCAAGCTAAACTCTAACTAGAACAAATCTTTGCCCAGACATGTTTACCCTATATGAAAGAAGCCAACCTTTAACTAGAACTAGAACTAACCCCCTTTCTCCCCCCTCTAAAGAATGAAGACATAAGCCATGTTAGGGCTCACTTTGATTTTGACAGTCGAATAAGAAGGTCGCTTGAATTGTAAGTAGAATTTTTGCGTAACAGTTTTGGGCGCTCGCTTGGTATAATAGCAACGGTTGCTTTTTTTAAGATAAGAATGGAAGTTGATAATTTTCGTAAACGAAAACTCCCGTCCAAACCTCGTAAAATCAATTCGAGATTTCATTTGGGAGAAGTATTTCTATCTTTCGGATTCACGTCTGATCTCAATATAGAGATTAGAATATGCCAGAAAGAACCAGATTTGTCCACGTTTCGCTTTGATGTTGACACCTGGCAAGCTTTTGCATCCAAAATTGGTCCGCTTAGCGGATGGACAAGTTGCCAAGAACCCACATCATACGACGCTATTTTAGCCGATACTCCATTATCTTCGACATCAGCACACGCAACCTTTAACAATCTAAAGCTGGAAACGAATATCAGGGGTGGAGACAGTATCGACTTCACATTGAACGCTTCAGAAGCAAGCGAGTTAAATCGATTAATGCCATATATAATGAACATGTGAAAAAGCTTGTATCGAACGAACAGGTGTATTTATTACTTGGTGATTTGATCTGCGCTGAACTTATTACCATATATAAAATATTACACATAGGTTACGGTGAATTCTTTTCTTCGAAGAATTGAAGATCATATTAATTTTGATCGTGTACTATCATATTTTGGCTCGTACGTTTCACCGTATAAAATATTAATGGCTTTTGAAAGTAGATTAAAGGAACGCGGAATAAGTTTTGATTTTCAATCGTATAATATATTTAATATATTAATGTCTCAAACTTCTTATTTAAAGAAACGTATAAGCGTTGTCAATCTTTTTGGCCTGGTGTAAATTTGTATTGAAATAAATTTTTTAAAACGTAATTTTTGTCATTTGATCTGGATAGGCATATATATTTATAGGACCATAACAAGACGTTTCTAAAGCATTGTGGACAACATTAACTAGTCTACAAAGAAATCGGCTAGGATTGTGTTATTATCGTTAGAAATCATTTGAACTCGGGGTCAAATTCTTGTTTTTTTGTGACAGCGTCTAGACTTGTTTTATTAATGTATTGAAAGACATGCGGCTAGGGTACATGGAAATCGGTGTTATTATTATCGTTAGAAATCATTTGAACTCGGGGTCAAAATTCTGTTTTTTTAGATATGTGAGATGGTCTAGACTTGTATTATTTATTAATTTATTGAAAGATATGCGGCTAGGGTACATGGAAATCGGTGTTATTATTATCGTTAGAAATCATTTGAACTCGGGGTCAAATTCTTGTTTTTTTTTAGGAATGTGACAGCGTCTAGACTTGTATTTATTAATGTATTGAAAGCTAGGGTACATGGAAATCGGCTAGGAATGTGTTGTTATTACCGTTAGAAATCATTTGAAGTCTGGGTCAAATTCTTGTTTTTTTTTAGATATGTGAGGTGGTCTAGACTTGTATTATTTTGGGGTCTCGTTTGCTTCAATAACAACTTTTGAATATTGGAAAGATCATAAGGTTTTTGTATTGGGGTATACAGAAAGAACGTCGGAGACTAAAAGAACCCCCCGGTTTCTCCATGGGTTCTATAAATACGGCAGTTTACCCAATACAAAAATCACTCTCAGCCTAAACACTGACGAACCACTACTACTAAGACTAAATCCTGCACCAAACTTTCAACATGTGAGTATAATGTTTTTTCTCCTGAAACCATAGAATAAGTTTTTTTGTTATTTAGGGCACCCAACCCTTTACCGTTTGGGAATGAGGTATTTGAATTTCTAAACCCACCTGTCCAAGATGAACCTTTAGAAGAAGAACCTTTTCCTCTAGCGGAACTAGAGGAAGTGGTGGTGGTGGGGGGAGGGGAGGAGGAATGGGAGAATGAACCCAATTCTGATGAGGAATTGGATGAGGAATTGGATGAGGATGATGAAGATCCTACGCCATTGGATTGCAACATCCAACGGTAAACATACCATGTTTTCTCCTATTTTTTAGTAGCTATATTTCCTCCATAAAATTTGAGCAGGATCTTAGCCCAGATCCATCAGGAGGTCGAGGAAGAAGAATGGCTTGCCAACAACGAAGTACGCACGGCCGTCGAACAAGTGTACGCGGTCGAGACAAATTATGTTATCGAAGCCCTGGGTCAAACCGGGAGTTTTCAAGAATAGCTCCCGGTGACGGATTTTAAAATTTTTTTTTTCTTCTGAAAGAGAAAAATGCGACAAAAATTATGGTGCAAAAATTTTTTGGGGCAAACAATTATTAAGGAAGATAGAGCTAGTTTTAATTTTAATTGCCCTGGGTAGAAGATGGCACAATTTATGCTATAAAAAATGTCGACTGCTTATTTTCGGCTAAACCTAACCTAACCCAACCGAACCTAACGTAACCTAACCGAACCTAACCTAACCTAACCTAACCTAACCTAACCTAACCTAACCTAACCTAACCTAACCTAACCTAACCTAACCGAACCTAACCTAACCTAACCCAACCGAACCTAACGTAACCCAACCGAACCCAACCTAACCTAACCTAACCTAACCTAACCAACTGTAAACATGAACGTTTTGGAAAAGGTAATAAAAGTAAGGTAATATAGCTTAAATTGTGCTGTTTTCTGTCCAGAGCAATTAAAATTAAAACTAGCTGTATCTTCCTTAATAATTGTTTGCCCCAAAAAATTTTTGCACCATAATTTTTGTCGCATTTTTCTCTTTCAGAAGAAAAAAATTTTTTTAAAATCCGTTACCGGGAGCTATTCTTGAATTTAGCCGGTCAAACCCTGTTGGGTTTCATGGTATTCCCTGTAGAACCCCTAGAGGGGGCACCCCTAGTCGAGGAACAGCCCTTAAACATAGCTAACTGTTATTCCGGCTTGTAAGTTATATAGTTTTTTTTCTTTTTTAAGACCATTTCTAATTTCTTTTTTCTTTACAGTCTCAATACGGCCATCTTAAAGTTTTTTAAAAGGAGAGCCCGAATATACAGGGAATCCGAAGGGGAGGTTGATGCTGACGGCGTGATTGACGCCGCGTCCGTTCGGAGAGCAACCGAGCACGACATACGTCGGGCGAAACTGTTCCTCGACAAAGTGGCCTACGGGGTGCTCGCCCAACAGATGGTAGATCTAGGGCTTTTTCGATAACATAAATATACGCGTCTCGGGGGGGCTATTCAATTTCCCGCCCCTAGCCCCCAAAGGTAAGAAACCGTTTTTGTATATTATAAGGGGGGGGGGTAAAGAGTGTCTGGGTTTCAACGGTCCCCCTCCATACTATATATACGGAGAGTTTCCCAATACTAAAATCATTCTCGCTTTAGCTTCGGCCAGAACATCATCCACCATTATCATGTGAGCATACTGTTTTTTTTCTGAAATCGTGGAAAGACTAACTTTTGAACTTATTAGGGCGTACAGTCATATTGACGATGTTCTTTTGTACACGGACGACGAGGAGGACCCGAGACAAAATTTTTACGAGTGGCAACAGCGTCAGCCACCTCCACATCAACAGCGTCAGCCACCCCCACATCAACCCCAGGAAAACCCGCCGAGAGTAAATGAACATCTGCCAAATGATTGCAGCCTCTTCAGGTAAAGTCTCTATATTTTTTAAAACTTTAATGGCTATATTCAAACATTTTTTTATAGGATCCTTGCTGATGTCCATAAGGACTTAGTGAGGATTCGCGCGGAGAATCTCGGACATGGTTTTGATCTCCGCGAGGACGACGTTGTCTTCCGGGAGTTGAGTTCTCGACTCATACCATTCGTTGACATAACACCCACTCCCGGAAACCCTATGCCGGTTTACGTTAACACGTCTCTCTCGGGCTCGTAAGTTAATTAGCATTATTTTTTTAAAGACGGATCCCTAATATCTTTTCTTTCTATTTTTAGTCTCAATGCCGCTATCACCGACTATTTCAAGGGGAGAGCGGGTACCCCCAATGAGGGAGTCCTAGACCGGTTTAGGCAAAAACGTTTCCTCAGAGCTGTAGCAAATGATGTTCATTTACAAACAGGCCTTTAATCTTTCAATTTTTTTCTATTTAAAATTATATATATATATACAAATAAAACATGGATAAAATATTTAAAATTATATATAGACAAATAAAACATGGATAAAATATTTAACGCCTCTTGATTTATACATATCGCAAAAGTAAATAATATTACCGGAATTAAAATTCCGTGTAAAATTAAAAAAACGTTGGGATAGAAATTCCTAGGCTTGTACAGGCATTCCCCCGCTTTGCACGCGTAACGGAGAAGAGGAACCCGAGAGATATATTCCTATAACATTTCAGTGCTATTCGGAGAGAAAACGCGAGCCGCTATGGTTGTACACGCATTCCCCCGCTTTGCACATGTAAAGGAGAAGAGGAAAAAAAGAGAGAGGAAAAAAAAACTCTCCTTCACAGCGCTCTCGCGCCGCTAGGCTAGTACATTCGCAAGCGTAAAAATAAAGAGACGGTCAAAGGGAAAGAGACGGTGAAAGTCAGGGAACCAAGAGAGAGAGAGAAAAAAAAACTCTCCAGCCTTCACAACGCTCTTGCGGGTATCGGGCTGGGTAAAGAGAAAGTGAAAGTCAGAATAAAAAAAAAGGGGACTTAGCGCAAAGAGAGAGCATACACTCAAGAACAACCTCCACCCTTCAGGTGGAGGAGGTGAGGGGGAGACACACCAACCCCCCTCCGGGGATGGAGGCATGGGGGCAAAAATTCGTCCCCCCCTTCGCGGGTATAAACCATGGGGGAAAAAAAATTCATCCCCCCTGCGCTGCCCGCGGGTATCGAGGCTTACTATTCTCTGTCATATGGAGGACTAGTCATTGCTTCCAGTTCCTTCATGGAGAAGATAAAAATTTATGAAAATAGTTTTCAAACATTATTGCCAAATATGTCTTTATCCAACGAAGAAAATATTGTCAAAAATATTAGCTCAATAATATTTGAAAAGGAGACAAAATACCCTTGTGATATTGTCAAAACGTTCGTAAAACTTATATTTTTTATACGAATTAAATACCTCAACTCAATGAAAGTCACAACCCCTGAAGCAAATGATGGAAAGAGAAAAAGTTCCAAAAAATGCGTAAAATAGTTAAATAAGCTACTACTATTAAAAAATGTACCTGATAATTCTAAATGAATTTTCCTAACTTTTGTGTTTTGGTGTTTTGATAAAACGAATTCTAAGTAGATTAATTTTAATTCCTTACCATGTGTTTGTTAAAACTACTAAGTTCCTAAACAAGTTCAAAAATAATAAAAACTATTTTGAAAGGCATCATCATCATGTATATGTTTGTCAATTTTTCATCAAATTTATTTAATATCTTTTTAAATCGGGTAAATATCAGAAAATAATAATTAAGCAAACGCTAATTTATATTCTTTAAATTACTCCAGTTAAAAAGAATAATTAAATAAAGTTATAGTTTCAAAATATTAAAACGCGCGCCTTTATTCCTATGCGTTCATTCGCGAAGCAGAGTTGCGGAGGTCTAGCATGACGTCACGCAAGCGAGACTGCTGGAGAGAGAAAAAATTCCGTAATTCCGAACCGAGCGTGAGCACCCATTGCCTACAAGCACCCACAAGTACCTACAAGCACCCACAAGTACCTACAAGCACCCACAAGTACCTACAAGCACCCACAAGTACCTACAAGCACCCACTAGTACCTACAAGCACCCACTAGTACCTACAAGCACCCACTAGTACCTACAAGCACCCACTAGTACCTACAAGCACCCACTAGTACCTACAAGCACCCACTAGTACCTACAAGCACCCACTAGTACCTACAAGCACCCACTAGTACCTACAAGCACCCACTAGTACCTACAAGCACCCACTAGTACCTACAAGCACCCACTAGTACCTACAAGCCCCCACAAGCCCCTACAAGCCCCCACAAGCCCCTACAAGCACCCACAAGTACCTACAAGCACCCACAAGTACCTACAAGCACCCACAAGTACCTACAAGCACCCACAAGTACCTACAAGCACCCACAAGTACCTACAAGCACCCACAAGTACCTACAAGCACCCACAAGTACCTACAAGCACCCACAAGTACCTACAAGCACCCACAAGTACCTACAAGCACCCACTAGTACCTACAAGCACCCACTAGTACCTACAAGCACCCACTAGTACCTACAAGCACCCACTAGTACCTACAAGCACCCACTAGTACCTACAAGCACCCACTAGTACCTACAAGCACCCACTAGTACCTACAAGCACCCACTAGTACCTACAAGCACCCACTAGTACCTACAAGCACCCACTAGTACCTACAAGCACCCACTAGTACCTACAAGCACCCACTAGTACCTACAAGCACCCACTAGTACCTACAAGCCCCTACAAGCACCCACAAGTACCTACAAGCACCCACAAGTACCTACAAGCACCTACAAGCACCTACAAGCACCCACAAGTACCTACAAGCACCCACAAGTACCTACAAGCACCCACAAGTACCTACAAGCACCCACAAGTACCTACAAGCACCCACAAGTACCCACAATTACCAAAGGCAGTTGGTTACATAATTTATTAGTGTGGGGGACCTTTTCCAACTTAACTTGTTAGCTCACACAAAGCTAGGTCCCCTTGTTTTTTAACCACCACGAAATATGAACCAAATAGCTTTAAAAGTGCTAACATCATAAACTGACTCTTTACACTGCTTAAATATCGCAGATTGGAATGGTTTTGAAAATTTTAATTTAAACATACTTAGACTTAATTATAGTCAATGAAAATTGCTTAGCGGAATGTTAGGTGTTGTACCTTCCATTTAAAACCGTTTTCAAGTCTAACAAACGTATAGTTTTTCTAACATCGGATTAACCGGAATGTTTTTTTCCAAAAATTTCCCATGTTAGGGATGGGAAAAATTCCTGTTTTTCAACAAAAGGTGTGATGAATTTTTTGGAAATGAAAACCACCCTTAGCAACTTTACTTTTTATAAAATTAACTAATTAATGGATCTCTTTGAAATTTTAACCACATATTGTGGGCCAGAATTGTAGTTCTGTGGAATTTTTTCAAAACAGTTAATGCAATACAAAAAAAACTACATCCAAACAAAAACCCTCTTTATACATTAAGAGCAGTATGAAGTCTTATCTAAGAGAGCTACCGCTCTCTCAGAATAAATAGTATGGAAAATACACTAATACAGTAACGTTCAAGGCAACTTCATTAAAATGTAATGCTGAGGCGAACGAAAACACAGTGTTTATGAAACGAATTAAGCGTTGTTCCACTGCGGTTGTTCACCAAAAGCCTTAGTGGATGAGTAAACGAGCATATCAATTAGAAAGGGACGAACATCAACTTAAATGGAGATGGAACTTTGGCTCAAAATCGAACGGCCTTATTTTAAACTTTTCTTTGCTTTCGCCATATTCAACGGATTTTCAGTGAATCAAATGCTAGGTAACGCCGCGTAAAGTTAAGTTACCAATTTATTTCGTTCTGGCACCCCTCTCTATTGTCAAAGTATTTTTGGTCGAAATAATTACCAGCGATAATAAGAAATGAGTAAAGACCTTTGGGAAAGAGGGCATTTTATTTTTTTTAAAAAATAACATAAAAAAGTGTGAACGTTTTGTCCAACACATTAAAATATGTTACGGGTCCAGAATAGTAGGTTCTTAACAGGCTAGGGGTTCGTCGCATTACCAGTCTATAGAAGAACTCAATCAAACCTGTTTTAAACCTTCCCTATAGTGTTACCGATATAAACCAGGCAGCTTGCATGGTCATATTCGGAAAGATGATAAATTCAAACTAACAACTTTCGAAAATATATATGTAGATTAAAATTGGATCATTGAGACAATATACAGAATCCAAAGTTATACCAGGAGTTCATAATAACCCCCGACGTAGATTAAACAGTAAAATGCAGCCAATTAAACCTCTATACGTCATAAACCTACTAAGTACTGGAAAAACAACAAGTTTGAATTCGACAATTTTCCTATCTCTGTTGTTTAAAGCCGATGACGAAGTTGAAGTAATTAAAGACGCAAATGAAGATCCAGGACTAGGGTAAGAAAATTACGGTAATTTCGGAAAATGGTAAATTACGCGGTGTTACAACAGTATATAGTGTCCCAAGAATCTTTTCTCTGAAAATGCGCGGCGCTTCCGTTAATTCGAATTAGAATGGAGAAATGTATAATGGATTGTTACAAACACAGTTTCAGCCCATTCAGAGGATCAAATATGGTTATTGTCCAACACATTTAAAATGTAAATCCATCTATTCATACATGTGTCTTTTACGTATATGTACTATCAAATGACACTTCTGCGTACATGCATAGTCACACCGATCACATTTGAAGGGCTTCTCACCACTGTGAATGCGTTCGTGTCTGATTAAACTACTCTTGTGTGTACATTTATATTCACAATGATCACATTTGAAGTGTTTTTCACCACGGTGAATATGTTCATGTTTGATCAAAGAACCCTTGTCCGTGCTGGCATATTCACACCGATCACATTTGAAGTGTTTTTCACCACTGTGAATATGTTCATGTCTGATCAAAGAACCTTTTTTCGTGCTGGAATATTCGCACTGTTCACATTTGAAGGGTTTTTCACTACTGTGAACGAGTTGGTGTCTTAACAAATCGCTCTTCCACGAACTTGCAAAGTTACACTGGTCACATACGAAGGGTTTTTCACCACTGTGTATACGTCCATGTTTGATCAAAGAACCCTTGTGCGTGCTGGCATATTCGCACTGTTCACATTTGAAGGGTTTTTCACCACTGTGAACGCGTTGATGAGCGTTCAAATTATTCTTCCGCGTGAATCCATAGCCACACTGATCACATTTGAACGGTTTTTCACCGCTATGAACGCGTAGATGTCTTATCAAATCGCTCTTCCACGAACTTGCAAAGTTACACTGGTCACATACGAAGGGTTTTTCACCACTGTGAATGCGTTGATGAGTGATCAAAGAACTCTTCTGCGTGGATCCATAGCCACACTGATCACATTTGAACGGTTTTTCACCGCTATGAACGCGTAGATGTACTGTCAAAGCGCACTTCCGCGTACTTGCAAAGTTACACTGGTCACATACGAAGGGTTTTTCACCACTGTGAATGCGTTGATGAATGTTCAGAGAACTCTTCTGTGTGAATCCATAGTCACACTGATCACATTTGAACGGTTTGTCACCGCTATGAATGCGTTTATGTCTGATGAAATCGCACTTATTCTTGCATGTATAGTCACACTGATCACATTTGAAGCGTTTTCCTTCTTTACCCTTTCTAATGCGACGTTGTAGGTCCTTTTTATATTCAGTTGAATATTTAAGCCCCGTTGTACGTTTCTTGTCGAATTTACCTACAGAAAATATAAAAAACCACAATCATATAATTTATAATTTAGCATCAAAAAAACAATTACATTCAAGCGAACATCATAAGAAAAGGTAATGCGTACGAAAACGCAGTGTTACAGAAAAAAGGAGTGCTGATCAATTAAGGCGTTAACCGATGAGTAAACGAGCATATCAACAAAAAGGGGATGATGATTAACTTAAATAAATGCAAATCCGAAAGGTTGTACTTTTAACTTTTAAATTTATACTTTTCCATAAGTTTTGCAGACCTGAAACATGTCTATGTGGTCAAATTGCAGTTTTAAATTAGCAGCTGGATTTCTACTTTTCCATCACTTTTGAGAACCTGTAACATGTCTATAAAAATGGTCAAATTACAGTTTTAAACTAGCAGCTGGTATTTCTACTTTTGCATAGCGTTTGCGGAATTGCGCTGCATATTTCTGCCAGACTAGACAGTTAACAGTTAACAAACAGAAAATGTGAAAACGGCAGTCAATTTGCAGTTCTAGAAATGCTGTGAATTTTTCCCGTTTTTCGAGCTGCAGAAAATTTGGCCTTAATGTATACATATTACAGCGTGGTAGCGATAAAAAAGCGTGTATGCAGATGAATTACAGCTTAATATTTTTGTAGGGGTTGAGTACATGTTGAGAATCCAAAATGAACCTCTCCAAGTCGAGACGCAATTTAGAGGCTATTTTTTAATAATTAAATAAATATAATTGATATTTATTAATTTGATCGTCATTAATTTACCTTAATTCTAGTTAAATCGTTTTAAGAAACTTTATTCCTAAAATCATTTTAAACATAGCTATTGTTGACGTTTGAAGCGTAAGCCTCTTTAACAATTTTTGGAAATTTAGGGTATATAAAGCGACTGATTCACAATAATTGATAAGAAAACCCGCAATGACCCTGCAAAGCATCTGAAACGCGCCTGCAATGATCCTGCAAAGTATCTGAAACGCGCCTGCAGTGATCCTGCAAAGTATCTGAAACGCGACTGTAATGACCCTGTAAAGTATCTGAAATGCACCTGCAATGATCCTGCGACGTATCTGAAACGCATCTGCAATTATCCACAAAGTATCTGAAACGCGCCTGCATTGATCCTGCAAAGTATCTGAAACGCGACTGCAATTATCCCACAAAGTATCTGAAACGCGCCTGCAACTACGCTACAAAGTATCTGAAACTCGCCTGCAATTATCCTACAAAGTATCTGAAACGAGTCTGCAATTATCCAACAAAGTATCTGAAACGAGTCTGCAATTATCCAACAAAGTATCTGAAACGCGTCTGCAATTATCTACAAAGTATCTGAAACGCGCCTGCAACTACGCTACAAAGTATCTGAAACGCGCCTGCAATTATCCAACAAAGTATCTGAAACGCGTCTGCAATTATCCAACAAAGTATCTGAAACGCGTCTGCAATTATCCAACAAAGTATCTGAAACGCGTCTGCAATTATCCTACAAAGTATCTGAAACGCGGCTGCAATGATCCCACAAAGTATCTGAAACGCGACTGCAATGATCCTACAAAGTATCTGAAACGCACCTGCAATTATCCTACAAATTATCTGAAATGCACCTGTAATTATCCTGCGAAGTATCTGAAACGCATCTGCATTTATCCTACAAAGTATCTGAAACATGCCTGCACTGATCCTGCAAAATATCTGAAACGCGACTGCAATTATCCCACATAGTATCTGAAATTCACCTGCAATGATGCTGCAAAGTATCTGAAATGCACCTGCATTTATCGTACAGAGTATCTGAAACGCGTCTGAAATTATCCTGAAAAGTATCTGAAACGCACCTGCAATTATCCTACAGAGTGTCTGAAACGCGCCTGCAATTATCCTACAAAGTATCTGAAACTCGCCAGCAATTATCCTACAAAGTATCTGAAACTCGCCTGCAATTATCCTACAAAGCATCTGAAACTCACCTTCAATTATCCTTCAAAGTGTCTGAAACGCGTCTGCAATCATCCTGCAAAGTATCTGAAACGCACCTGCAATTATCCTACAGAGTATCTGAAACGCGTCTGAAATTACCCTACAAAGTATCTGAAATACACCTGCAATGATCTTGCAAAGTATCTGAAACGCACCTGCAATTATTCTACAAAGTATCTATGAGCATCGATTGGAGGCTTTTGGCCCAAGATTAGTTTAAAGTGGAATTAGGTCCAAAATTTGTACACTGATTTTCCGGCAGTGAGTCCGTGTCTCCCACATTCGCGATTTTCGGAAGATGATAAAAATACATTAGGATTGTAAAGCGATCTCAGAGCATTTAAATGGAATACGCTATGAGACTTTATACCGAGAAGGCGGAAATAGTTGCTTAGAAATACGACTTCTCAATCTAGGTACTCAAGACTATAAAAGCATAAAATGACTTACGTGCAATTTCCGAACGAGGCGATGAGGTTTTACCTTCTGGAATCTTTGGAGCGACATCTTCAAATGTCTCCGAGTTAGACTCGGAACTATTATGTTGAACTGCAATTGGAACTTCGAGTAAATCGCTTTCCATAGAGACGGAGGTCAATTCTGATAGTTCAATTGGGTTACGTTCTACTTTAGGAACACACACTGGCACACTCAATGAGCTCGGATCAACAAACAGTTCCACACTTTGATTTTGTCTATCAGTTTCCTTTGTACCTGTCAAGGCGATTTTGGATTGGTTATCATCAAGATCGTTTTCTCGGGCTCCTAGCGAATCGCTTTCGACATTTGCATCAAGAGAAAGATCCAAATGTATTTCGACTTCACCATTCAATTCAGGAGCACGCAATTCCTTCGATTGAGTTGTATTGTCTTCAGTGTCCCCCTCTGTCGAGACACTTTGTGATTTAAGAAGAGAGTCGTTACTGTTAATATTGTTCTTAAGAGGTTCTCGTGGCGAATCGCTTTCCGTCTTCGTGTCAGGAGACATTTCGAATTGGTTTTCGACCATAATTTTTGTTGAAGGCGCACATAGAGGCAAACTGTCACTGTAAATCGGTTTAGGGACACACGGACTCGTATTTCGCGTTTTAAACCCCATATTTTCAGAATAAATTGAGGTAATTTTAGTTTCCGTGTTTGTATTGTAAACCTCCGCAACATATTGAGGTTCAAAAACAGGCGATTCTTGAATAAAATCTTCTTTGTCCAGAATGCCTTGGACACTGTGCATCACAACTGGAAGGGATAACTCCTGGCCATTAATTTCCAAATCATTTCCAACGGGTTCAATTTTCACGTATACATTATTAGCTAATCGATGTATTCCACTTTTATCCTGCTTTTTAAACAATTAACAATAAATTTCATTCTTAAAGTAATTCTCTTTCACATTGACTATGAAAATGAAGAATGTTCCATACTATCAGATCTTTGATTCTCCTTTCCAACTCTTTAATGCCCCTATTGAGCCTTCCAATTTCGTCTATTTGCTTATTTATCGTTAATGTTGTTTTCACTCTCTCTTTTTCCAAGTTTGAAATTAAGACATTACACTAAACAAAATGAGATTCCATTACAAAACAATCTTGGGACTTTCTTTGGCTGAACGTATTTTGAAGGGGCAAGCAAGATAGAGGAGAAACCAATGACACACAAGAAGGGGGATCAGTAACAAAGGTCCTCGTTGGGTTTCTTGGTTAATAAGGAGGGCTGTGTTACCAATCCCCTTAGATTAGAGCCAATCGTGATTGGTGGGTTCACCAATAACCTTAATTATTCACCGACCCATAGAAATGTCGGCGGACCGTTGAATTTTGTTTTTAAAAAGTCACCCGACCCCCTCAGTCCTCACCCCCGAGAGTCCTTAACCCCCCCCTTCCCGCCGCGTTTGCTAGAAGGAAAGACGACTTTACAGACCCTTTAATTAAGAGACAACAGGTTCGACAACTTATCCTGTGCATATAAAATTGGCTATGATCCCAAAAGGGTCTCATATTTTTGTGCTCCACCTATGCTTTGTAAAATACCTCCGATTCCAGTTTCCTAACTCGATCATCTCTAGCTTTGACTTCATTGATTAGATCATCTTTGCTTAAGTGATCATAGATACATTCTTCCTCGTAGTCCATTTCCTAAAAACCAAGTTTTCGTTATTTTCAGATTGTCTAAAACAAAAGGAATATTGCAATAATTTCGCAAATACCTTTTTAATTGCCAACCTTTGAAGATTTACTAAACTCATTTCGGAATTTTGAAAAGAGAGTTTGTGAGATTGTAAATTATCCCTAAAATAAAATAATTTTTCAAAATTAAGGTACATCAAAAACGAACAAATACATGGTAGCTTTCGCAATCATGGCTAAGAAACACATGTCAAAGCTTAATTAGTTCAAAAGATTGTGATAATTATCGCTGCAATTTTGTTCAAGAGCTATTTCAGAAACCTTAGTGTGACGTCACCCATGCTATTTACCAAACATGGCCGCCCACTGGCACTGCCAAAGTCAATCGTGTGACGTTTTACCTAGGTACTGACGTCACAATTGAGATAGCTCTATTCCTCAACCCCATTTTTGCTAGGTGTGGTTATATTTCCAGACCTAGCCTTGTGCTGATGATTTGTGTGTATGTATGTTTGTGGCCGGGGTACGCCATCAACAAGTGTAGCTAGAAACCGTTTAAGACAATATCCGCTATCACGTTGAAGCTCGTAATGTGAAAGAATTGCAAAAAAAAAAAGTACTTTAGTTCCTTCTTGGCTCTATGTTATGAGTTAACAGTAATTTTCCGACTTCTGACGGAAACAAGTTGTTTTGGACTTTTGATAAGAAAAGATCGTCTTCCAGCCCTTGGAAGTATTGGGAAAAAAATAACATTGGTATCGTCAGAATTCACCCGGTTAGATTGCGGTAACCCTCAAGTTTAGGATTAATTTGATTGACGACTGCGAAGCCGATTTCTTGGAACGCCTACTTAGGGAAATATTTTCTTTATAAACCGGTTTGTTGGGTTGGGGGGAAAATATTTACTTTTGTTTATTTAGGCTGGATAGAACAAGGGACCTTTTCAGTTAGATGTGGTTGGTAAGACAATGTACCCCAACCATTGGGCCATCTCGAATATTACCTTAGTGAGTTTCAAAACATGAATACTGTACTACATTAGCACATACGAAACCAACACGCCCTCCCCACCCCAAGCTAATAGAGCTATGTCAGTTGAAGGGGGCAAACGTCACAGTTGGGCCTGCCAATAAACGGAGCTGGTTTTCACCCTCCCTCCGTGCGGGCCGCTGAAGAACTCTATGCTAAATTTACCGCACAATACGGCTCCTAGGCGGGGACTGGCGAAACCACGCCTCAAAAGCTCTCCTTTCTCCCCGAATTGAAATAGCTCTATACGTAAATATTTTTACGTGTCTTGTATGAATAGAGCAAAGCGCTTCATTCCTAGTTTCGACTTACGAGGCAGTCTTCGATACTTTTTTAGTAAGGTAGTATCTGGTAGTAGTAAAAATAGTAGTATTTTTCCTAGATGGAAAAGTCGCGCGGGACACAGGACAAAAAAAATACCGATGATGGAGAAAATACTATGGATAGATACATATTGAATATACTCATGAGGCATAATTCAGATATTGAGTAATCACGATTTCGAATGGTTTTTCTGTTTAAATAATTTTCGATAATTCACCATTCCGTAGTATTATTAGCTAATACTGCAATATTCAGCAACGAGGGTAGATCCTATATCTATGGCATGGCCAACTTAGATTACCGGTGGTAGAAGGCCTGCCAGCTTTACCCGAGCCCCATGTTATAAAACGACCAGCAAAATCGCCCCTAGTTCCGACTTTCGCCGTTAGGTGCGCTACCAACCCAGTTTTCCTCCTAATGCTTTTTCTATTGGAAAAAAAATTCGGAAGTGGACTCGGTTTAAGAGCGTTTTTAATATATTTACCGATTTTTTTCGCCTCCGAGTTTTAAATGAGAAGTCAAGTAAGTTTTAATTTATATTTTGAGACCAATTTCATAATTTTCCGTCCGTTATTTGACGAGTAATCAACATTCAAAGTTGGGGTTGTTTTTAAGGCGGAGAAATGCGCCGTTTAGCGTTAAGCCTCAGTGGCGTAGGAACGGGGGGGTACAAAGGTACATTGTACCCCCCTAAAATTCTACTAGGGCGCCTAAATAGGTCAGAAAGGGCGCCAAATTTATATTCAAAGGGCGCCAAAATGATACTGAAGTGAGAATATTTTAGAAAGTATCCCATTTTATCCTATAATTTCACTAATCTTCCTATATTTTGGGGATTTTGGAATAATTATTTATAATCCCAGCTGTATGACGTTTGAAACGCAGAATTAGCGACATCTCAATTGGTCAGATAAAAAAATCGCGGAGCTCGCTTCGCTCGCTCAGGAGATTTTTTCCTTCCATTTTGGCATAATTAAATTTAAAGAATTTTTGGAGATTTTATTTGAAATGATAGCAATTACTTTGAATTCTGAGCTGCACTTCAATTTAATTTCGCCTGATATTTTTCATCTGAAATGTCAAAGCTCACAGACCTTTAAAATATCTTTAATTATAAAAATCGGTTTTCAGTGAAAAACCTCTCTTCCTACCTGACCCTTTTAAATAGCTTGATTTGGTAATTTTCAGTCACTTTTAAGTCTTTTTTGTTTATGGTTTTTTTTAATTACTAGCCTTTTTGCCTTCTGCGTGAGCCCTTCAGTGTTTAATTAGATCAAGGTGCGATGTAACGCACTTTCAGGAATCTTACATTCACACTGAAATAGAATCATCCACTTCAGGTCTTATCACTTATGAGTCCTATCGCTGTCAGGGGGGTTATTATGAACTTCTGGTCCTATAAAATCCTTTAATTTTACAATGGGAATCATATTTTTCATATTAAAAATTCTCTAAAAGTGTTTGTGCCCTGACTACGGGCAACAATGACTTGAAAAAAACTAAATCACTTAGCAATTATCTAAACATATCCAGAGAGGATTGATAAGATTGAATAAAATTTCATGTGCAGAAAATTTTTCACAACCAACACCTATCGGACACCGATTTTTGGAAAATCATAATAATTCACCTATTCACTGTGATAAAAGTACAATCTTTCAACCGTGTTCAATGTATTTTTCAACATTTTTCTTGTCTTTGGGGAGGGGGCGCCCAAATCCATGTTTAGACTGTACCCCCCTAAATTCGAAACGTTCCTACGCGCCTGTTAAGCCTCGGTCTTGAAGGCAGTTTACATTAAAATTTAGTGGCGCCGTTGGACCAAGGCTTAGGTTTTCCGAGAAATTTAATTTCTCCGCCTTAAAAACAACCCCAACTTTGAATGTTGATTACTCGTCAAATAACGGACGGAAAATTATGAAATTGGTCTCAAAATATAAATTAAAACTTACTTGACTTCTCATTTAAAACTCGGCGGCGAAAAAATCGGTAAATATATTAAAAATGCTCTAAAACCGAGTCCACTTCCGAATTTTTTTTCCCATAGAAAAAGCATTATGAGGAAAACTGGGTTGGTAGCGCACCTAACGGCGAAAGTTGGAACTAGGGGCGCTTTTGCTAGTCGTTTTTTAACATGGGGCTCGGGTGAAGTTGGCAGGCCTTCTACCACCGGTAATCTAAGTTGGCCATGTCTATGGGTAGATCTCACATGCAGAACTGTCTAAATCCCCCTATAGCTAGAACATCTTACAAAGTTACACGAGTGGCTAAATGTGCGCCTCTTTCAATTTGCCCAATATTGTTGAAATTGCAGCAATAAACAAGCTAATCAGCAATAATTTGGAAGGGTAGTAGTATTCAGGGAATTAAAACATATCCACTTTTGGGAATTTATTCTATAGCTAGGTTACGGTTTGGATCCGTTACATGCCTTGTTGACATCCAAGTTGCATTATATTCATCACTTACCAGCTTAAACGTTCGACCATAACTCGACATTCTTTAACAAATTCCATCACTCTTTGTACAGTTTCCCTGTTAAGGTAATATACGTAACATTATAAAAATAATAAAAATATAGCCATAAACAAAGACTTTAGTGTCACTAATACACATTCTTACTTACCAGTCAGGCTGATAGTGATATGAAGTTTGGAACACTTTTCCGGGAAACACTATTCCGGGAAACACTATCTGAACCTAAATTTCCTATTGACCACATTTTACTGAATTACCTCAAATTCTAAAATAGTAGAAATCCTCCTATGCGTCGTCTGCTAAAAGATTATAACGACTTCTGGCTTCGACTCTTCGGGGTAAAATAGTGAGTTTCAATTTAAAAATGCGAAAACCATAGATATAGTAAAACTATAAAGGGTCTAGATCCACTTCGCTGGCTTAGGCTTAACGAAAAAACGCGGAAGGGGCAACGAGCAGACAGCCGCTATTTTCTGGGGGTAGCCGTATAAAACGCCATCTATCGGTAATTTTCGAAACTAAATTAAAGGATGAGCTTAGAGTAGTGGCACTCTATGTTAACCCCCTATAGATTCCTTCCCTGCTTCTCCACATACGACCTAGCGGCCCCCGTCAGTGCTGGGCCGCGTAGGGTCTCTCGCTCCATTTCTTCCTGGTGCTCAAGGCCTAACGGCTAAGCACTAGTGTGTGTCGGTGGTAAAAAAAAAAAAAAAAAAAACCCCTATAGGGCATAATAAGTCAAACCCTCGGAGATGCCATTACTCCATTTTATACGAGCTAAGAGCGGAAAAACGTATTTTATAAATTTTACACCTGTAAAATCTTTTAAAAAACACTTGGAACTTGTATTTCTACTTACTTTCGAGGAAATACCACCGTTTTCTGAAGGTAAGAGTCTTTTTTTATACATTTATTAGTAATAAAAACATTTAAGGCGAGCTAAGCCTTGGTCTTGTAAAACAGGGCAGATTAGTGATTAGCGTCGTTTTCAGCGTTGAAAAACGTTATTTTATCATGTTATCCGGACATTAAACTGTTACATATTCTTAAAATAAGAGTCGATAATGGTGCCCACCATAACGAACTTTGTTAAGTGTGTGTCTCTATATTTAAAGGCATAAAACAAAATATAACATAAACGTTTTTATTTACTTATTTATGTAACAATCATGGCTTCAACTCATGTTTGCTGCGTTCAAACTGTAGGTGTAAAGAACGTTTTCTTTCTTACCACAACTTTCCGAAAGGGACTGCCACTAGAAAGAAGTGGATTAATTCTATAACAACAGCTGTAGGACCTCTGTCCACTGATATCTCCAGTTTACGGATTTGTTCAAAACATTTTACAAAATCAGATTTCTTTCCCACCACTGGAAAGAGACTACGTAGTCGGCTCAAACCGTTCGCGATTCCATCCTAATTTGGAGATCAAATTAATGTAACCGATGAAATTATCCCTAAACTGACTCTCCGTAATTTGACTCTCGAGCAACAATCTGAAGCATTAGAAGAAATGGGAGCTTTGTCCTTTGATCATGGATTGAAGCATGAACCCGCTGCTTTTTCAAATTTTCAGGCAACACATCAATACCCAGTGTCACACCTCTGTGGGTTTGATTGTTAATCCACAATTTTGCTTCCTTGGGGCAAGCCCCGATTGCCTTATACTGGTTGAGGACCAGCTGTACTTAGTGGAGATCAAATGCCCTTACGCTATTTTCAAGAATAAAGAAACTATCAGAAGAAATGCAGCTTCGGGTAACTTTCACCTTTACATTGACGAAGAAACGGATGAACTGGAACTGAAAAAAACTTCAGACGTCTATCATCAGATACAGGGTCAGCTTTTCGTGTGTAACGTACCCATATGCTTTTTGGCAGTATTTGTGCCACCCGATAACATCGAAATCTTGATGATAGTGAAAGACAACCAATTCATCAATGATACCTTGCTTCCGAAATTATCCACTAAATATTTCATTAGTCTCCTACCTCATTTTGCCATAGAAATGTTCGAAAAGCCTAAAAAATAAATTTTCCAAGTCACGAAAGTACAGCCTCTTTCATTCTATGTGCAAATCTACATTATGGCCATGACCAAGGCTTAGCTCGCCTTAAATGTTTTTATTACTAATAAATGTATAAAAAAAGACTCTTACCTTCAGAAAACGGTGGTATTTCCTCGAAAGTAAGTAGAAATACAAGTTCCAAGTGTTTTTTAAAAGATTTTACAGGTGTAAAATTTATAAAATACGTTTTTCCGCTCTTAGCTCGTATAAAATGGAGTAATGGCATCTCCGAGGGTATGACTTATTATGCGCTATAGGGGGTTAACATAGAGTGCCACTACTCTAAGCTCATCCTTTAATTTAGTTTCGAAAATTACCGATAGATGGCGTTTTATACGGCTACCCCCAGAAAATAGCGGCTGTCTGCTCGTTGCCCCTTCCGCGTCGACCTCCCATTGAATTGTGTATCTACCCTTTTAATATATCTATGGCGAAAACTCCAATCATGCCAATATTGCGCAGAGCAGTAATCCAGTTACAGCTAGTGCCGAGAGGAGAGGAGAGCAGTGTTGCCAATGTGCGGGAAATTTCCCGTTTTGCGGGATTTTTCGATGGTATTTTGGCTTTGGCGGGAAAAAGGTAGTTTTTTGATAAATCAATCGAATTGGCGGGAATTTCAATGACCGTGGGGTTTTGATCATGTTTTTTTAAACATTTGGTAAAATTTTAATTTTTTGGCTTGGCGCATCCGATTTTTACCAACCGACCATCAATGTTTCCTTCATAGTTTTGGTCCCCCAAATGGGACCTTTCTTATAGTTTAGTATTTAGTGCTTCTCAGGCAACACCTTCACAAGTTCACAATGCTTACTTAAATTGTAGTGCGGCTGAAAACGTAAAACTTACGTCAATTTTGCTCTAAAAGGAGTTGCGGGAAATAATGACCGTCGGCGGGAAATTTTGGGTCGTCAGGCGGGAAATTGACAGTTTGAACATTGGCAACACTGGAGGAGAGTTTTCCCACGTGACCCTACATTTCGCGTAGCCGTCTGCCTATTCACCTCACCATTCCATTTCACCCTTCTTCCATGGTAAAAGCGTGCTTGGTAACATTTGGCTTATTTTTCTACCACGTTTATATCTTGTTGCGAAAACCTACACACTAAAATAAAGGAATCCTCAGGGATACACAGTATAACTCCCTCCTGAAGTTCATCGTTATATCTCACCAGAAAGTATAATTAAACCCCTTGGTAGTAAAAACAGTCTGACATCCGCCTCAGGGATTTTATGTATAGTATATACTTTTCAATCAAAACAGAATGAGGTCGTGTATAATAAGAGTTAAAATTGAAAGAACGAAATTGACGCCCTGTAGTCAATATTAGAGAGCTGCATTTCAGTTTAAAACGTTTCCATTTTCATACCATTTTTGTTCATATTTTTGTTTACCAATTCCACCCATAGATTTCATCAACCTCCCCATCCGTTACCAATCCGTCGTTTCCAAATACCAACCATTCCCATTCCCAATTAAGAAACGTTTTTTCATTTACAACTATTTAAGAATTGAACAAAAGCAGAAAACCATTTCCATACCATAGTGTTCGAAAGAATATAACTCTTGAGCGTCTTGGCTTGGCCCGAAATTACCACTGCAGTACCGGTTCTTCATCGGGAATTTTAGTAAAAATAAGGGGGCTGAAGAAATGAAGAAATGCAGAAAAATTTGACTGGACTGAGGGCCTTTTGCTCGCCCGTCGCCAAGTAGCATAAGTCACTTCCCAAAATATTTATTCCGAGAATTTGAGGCGAAAACTTACAATGGACTGATTGACAGCTATAATAGCCGTGAATCTCGTGTGCTAAAGTAATAGGGGGATGAGGTAGAAGACGGCACTGTTAGCTTAGCCAGCAACTAGGCTACAACAAACTGAGATAAGTAGTAGTGGCACCTATGTTTTATGTCATATATAGTCTAATATAGTCAAATTCAGATAGCTGCCATTACTCTGTGGCCCCTTTTTAAGTCTTTTTAAGAATTTTAGATCTTCCATAGAAAATAGGTTCTATCCATTTACCAACCATTTCCAAACTAAAATGTATATCAATTTAACCACTTCCATTCCATAGAGGTTTTGTCCATGTGATATTACTAGAAAAACCATCCATTCCCACGGTTTTCCATGGTTACCACCGTAAATGGAAATATACCGTTTCCATACAGCTCTCTAGTCACTATAATAACTAAATATTGCATATTAAACGGTTTTCAAGGAAAAAAGATTTCCGACTCGTTTCAAAAATTTAATTGCGATAAAAAATAGTCTCTTACAAATACAGAGAAACTGAAACACAATTTAATAGGTAAATTTGAAATCGCCTTTACCAGAAGTGAATTGATGTTTTTTATCAAAATGTTCCTGCCTTTGCTTACATTTTCTTTTTCTTGTGTTGACAACAATAAACCGTAAAACAAATATACGAAGCTTCTATAGATTGCACGATTCAATTGGTTTTTCTCTTAGGAGTGGTAATATTTGGGATATGCAAACAACAATAATAGTACGATACATTTTAAATTACGCTTAGTGAAGTATTAAAGTCGATAAATACATTTGGGTGTGGTTGTTATTAGAGAAACCTTTTCCATTTAAATATAACAGGGGTCATACAAAATTTCAAAAACCGATTTGCCTGAAGTATTTAGGTTTGCCATGCGTGTCGCTTTACATTATTTTATATAATCAAAAACAACGGACCTGTCATCAGAATTCATGAGCCAAAGAAATAAACATATTTCTGCACACTTAATATCAGATTCATATTTCTTGAAATATGGTTATGGGTTCTGCTAACGTTTATTTCGTGGGCTATTAGTAATAGCCTTTTTTTCTGATTTTCAAAAACTAAAATAAATTTTAATAGGAAATTTCAAACCACAAATGTTTTTCTGATATTAAAAGATAAAATTTTATTTTCCAAAAATAATTCTTATTTTCTCTCTGCCCAATATTTCAATGTATCGTAAGAGGAGATAGAAACCCGGTTTATAAAATCCGCTGAAAAATGGGAAAATAGGTGATAGTGAAAACTATTTTCGGTACGTTTAGATTCAGGACGCATATCCTTTGCGCATGGGAGCGGGGACCTACTCGTATTGTCTCTGTCATCTCCTACGTCAACTATGCTCGAGAAAGCTGAGTTCTGGCATTACCCCCGGTCTCACCACGCTTTGATCACTACTGCCTATACTGATTCTCTATCAGTCTCATCTTTGCTAATATTGTACAGCTTTCAAGGCCCGTATATTGAGTTGAGCGTACACCCGACCCTTTATAGTTGTACTATATCTATGGCATACACGGCTGCGAAAGTAACAACAAATCTCGAAATGGACAGAATTACATTCTTATTTATAACAAAATAGTCTCAGACACTCAGGTCGAAACTGGGCGGTTCTAATTGGGTATACAGTAACT